>CM053031.1:295161347-295433847 GCA_028564925.1 Lithobates sylvaticus | reverse complement strand
GTTTTACAAACCGTACAGTATGCATTAATAGGACACGCCCCCCTGCCATGCTTCCTTACAAGAAGAATTATTATGCAAAAAATAATTGGTTAAACCCACAAGTGCTTTTTTTTTTTTTTTTTTTTTTTACCAATACTATTTCTTTATATTGGCTTTTGAAATATACAAATGCAGCAATTTAGAAGTGGGATGAAAGGTTTTGTTCTGGGAAACACTTTTTGATAAACAAATGCATTTTTAACCACTTGCTTACTGGGCACTTAAACCCCCCTCCTGCCCAGACCAATTTTCAGCTTTCGGTGCTCTCACACTTTGAATGACAATTACTCAGTCATGTAACACTGTACCCAAATTAATTTTTTGTCCTTTTTTTCCGACAAATGGAGCTTTCTTTTGGTGGTATTTGATCACCTCTGGGTTTTTTATTTTTTGCGCTATAAATGAAAAAAAGACCGAAAATTTTGAAAAAAAAAAAAAAAAAACGCATTTTTCTTTGTTTCTGTGATAAAATTTAGCAAATTATTAATTTTTCTTCATAAATTTTGGCCACAATTTATACTGCCACATATCTTTGGTAAAAATAACCCAAATTAGTGGATATTATTTGGTCTTTGTGAAAGTTACAGACTCTACAAACTGTGGTGCGAATCATACAAAATTGATCACATCTGATGTACTGGTGGCCGATCTCATTTCTTGTGACCCCTTTTTGAAAGTAGACATTCCAAGGTATTTAGTAAAAGGCATGGTGAGCTTTTTGATGTCATTTTTTTCCAAAAAATTCTTTGCAAAATGAATTATTTTTTTATTTTTTTTCCACAAAATTGTCATTGTAATAGGTTATTTCTCTCACATGAAATGTGTATACCACAAATGACACCCCAAAATAAATTCTGCTACTCCTCCTGAGTATTAAGATACCACATGTGTGAGACTTTTCCACAGCCTGGCCACATAGAGATGCCCAACATGCAGGGAGCGCCATCACGCGTTCTAGGAGCATAAATTACACATCTAACTTGTTGACTACCTAGTACACTTTTGAAGGCCCTGGAGCACCAGGACAATGACACGTGACACTGACGTGGCACTGATGACAGGTGGCACTGATGACATGTGACACTGATGTGGCACTGATGACAGATGGCACTAATGACACGTGACACTGATGACAGATGGCACTAATACGGAGGCACTGATGACATGTGACACTGACAGATGGCACTTATACGTGGCACTGATATCATGTGGAATTAATACGTGGCACTGATGAGAGATGGCACCGATACGTGGCACTGATGACAGATGGCACTGATACGTGGCACTGATGACAGATGGCACTGATGACAGATGGCACTGATACGTGGCACTGACAGGTGGCACTGACAGGTGGCACTGATACGTGGCACTGACAGGTGGCACTGATGACAGATGGCACTGATACGTGACACTGATGACAGGTGGCACTGATGACAGATGGCACTGACGTGGCACTGATGACAGATGGCACTGACGTGGCACTGATGACAGATGGCACTGACGTGGCACTGGGGACAGGTGGCACTGGGGACAGGTGGCAGCGGGGACAGATCACTATATGTTTCTTTTTTTTTTTTTTTTACTTGCGGCGCAGCGGCGCTGTTCATCTCTCCCTCCTCACACGCTGTCTGTGTGAGGAGGCAGAGGGGCGCTGACAGATGATCTCATATGTTTGCATATGAGATCATCTCTCATTGGACACGGCGATCTCGCTGTAAACGGCCGCTGTGATTGGCCGTTTACAGTGATCTGTGACTCTCAGGAGCGCGCATTAGGGAAGTAAACAGGAGGATGTCCAGGGACGTCCTACCGGCAGGTAGCGTCCACGCTGCAGCCGTCTTTCGGCTATAGCGCGGGCGCCTAGTGGTTAATACAGGTATATATATCGGACTAAAATAAGGGACAAATGAGGAGGCAGGAGGGAAAGCGGGACATTGCTCGAAATCAGGGACAGTTGGGAGCTATGTATTGGTATAATCCAATGTGTTGTGAATTTTGCATTCAAGTCACAGCACTAGATTAGGACCACCAAGAGGTGGCATATTCATGTACTGAGCTCAGTTTCCACCAGAATCCACACTGGTTCCAGCAATACTTGTGATAAGTAATTTCTGGGCAATGTATCTGTAGCGGCCATAACCCTCAGAGGGGCGGCCTTGACTTTTGGGCTTACCGGTTACCTCCGCTTGGCTTGTCGGTGAATGTCCCGGGGTTCCCAGGGTTTGTACCCAACAACTTTGGATGCCGACACAATAAAAGTCCTTTTGAAGGTTTTTATTCTTGCAGTGACATCCAACATAACACAGTCTCAGATAGGAATAGAGGGCAGAGGGTGAAGAATCTCGGGCACCTTGAACTGCTGACATCCAACAGAATGTCTCTAATCAACCCAGAGAGTAGCCACTCGCAGCTGGGTACTTCAATTCTAGATAAACCTCTAGCCAGAGGTATAGCAGCTGACAATGTGATCCGGAAACTTTTTGAAGTCTCTGACACAGAATCAACTTGTAACTGAAGGTGAATAGGAACCTTCCCCACAGTACCTGGAACTTTCTCTGTCTCCTTGGCAGTACTGTGGAAGTGCGGATTCTTTAGTGTCCATACAACTCAGCTCCCAGGCTCCTCTTGAGATGCCAGCTTGTTGGCCCTCCTCCGAAGAGTCCTCCCCCGGTCACCTCTACGAGCTGTGGTGCCCCTCCAATAATGAGAGCACAATGGGACGCCTTGAATCCTCCTTCAGTTACTGGTAGACATGTGCACAATAGAAAAATTTGTTTAGTTTTGTTTCGTTTCTGTTTGTTTCCGTTGATTCGTAAGTCGCCGGTGTTCGTATTCGGACTCGTTCGTATTTTCGTAGAGTTATTTTTTCGTTGATTCGTTTTTCCGTTAGTCTAATTTTCGTTTATTCGAAATTCGTATTTTCGTAGATTTAGTTACATTCGTACTTTCATTAGATTGATTTATTCGTACTTTGGTAACATTGTTTTCGTAGATTCGTAATCGGAGCATAATTCATAATTTTATGTAATGTGTATGCTATTATTACATTGTAAGAGACACGGAAAATTACGAATCGACAAACAAAAAAAAAAAAAAGTTACGAATGTACGAATTTTTTCATTCATTTTGATTTTCGTTATTTTTGAATCTTTGTTCGGTATTTTCGTTGTTTTCGTTTTCGGATTTTCATTCATTCGTAGTTTCGTTGTTTCTAATTTAATTATTTAGTATTTTCGTTGTTTTTCATATTCGTTCGATTCGATTATTCGTTAAAATTTTTACTAAATCATTAGTTCGTTCGTACGATACGAATGAACGAATATAACGAATTTGAACGGAAAACTAATTCATAACTAAACGAATTGCACCTGTCTAGTTACTGGGCCTCAGGCTAACCGGCTCCGAGACTCAGGAACAGACGGATCCCCACCCCAGACCATGCGGGTCTGTGGGGCTAGTCAGACTGACCATGTTTGCGGGATGGCAAACGCTCCTAGGCCCGGGACCCCTTGCGGGGCTACCCCGGTCCAGAACCAGCAAACAGGACTGCGGCCGAACCCCGAACACGTGACTTCAGCACCTTAAGTACCCTTCCCCAGACTACACAGCGGGGCCAGGCGCACCCACTGATTGGCTCCGGGGAAGACTGATACCTAAGACGTCCAACCAGGCTGGGGCCTCTCATGTGTACCTCACTGTACCCATGACCAGCAGAACCCCAACACTGCCCAGCCAGACTGATGCCAAAGTTAACCTGCACAATTAACTCTCAGAACCCCATTACTGTTCTGAGGGAAAAAAATACATTTCCACACACAGCGCACACTTGTGAAAGTGTCCCCGATACATATCCAAACAAGACCTGCAACTATTGTCCGTCATTACCTCATGTTACCTCTAGATGGCATTATACACAGTCACATTCTAACAGAGTTTGACCCTTTCTGTTCCAGTATATAGACATGTACACAGCAGAAGCGCAGCGTAGGCACAGTACATACATGCAGTGATGTAAGTAACTGAGTTAAAATAAACTGAATTACATAACGCAGTTACTTTAGAGGGTAACGAGTAATCTAACTGATTACTTTTCCCCTCATGGTAACTCAGTTCCCATTACTTTGGCTTAGTTACCCCAATTACATCTACCGCCACTAGATGGCAGTAGTGTAATTCCGGTGTCCTGCCGAAAAAGTTCCCCCGCCGGATAAGGACCCCCTGTACTGCGCAGGCGCAGGGCTTGCGCAGTACGAAGGACTACGGAGCTTCCGAAAATTGCCGAACCTAAACAGCTCTGAGTGAACTCTACACCGCGCAGGTGCAGTTAACATGTAATTGTACGAGGCGATGCCGCACGCTCCTGATGCTCGTGCTACTCTGCAAGGGGCGTCTATCGTGTAAGTAAGGGGCAGGGTAAGGGTTAAGGATTTGTTTTCCTTAAAGCGGGGTGCCACTGTCTGTACTGTTTTTTTTTTTTTTGTACTATGTGAATTAGTATTATCTCTAAATGCATCACTCACTTGTTGCACTGTTGCAGGTAACTGCTGCCGGTTTTCTTCCTCGAAAAATACTTATAAAAAATTATCCTGCCGGCTTCCATCTTGCCTGTGGGCATTTGAAACAACACCGTCCCCTTTCTTCCTGGATGCCGGCCCAGCATGCACCGCCGTATTTGCGCAGATCGCGCGCGTGCGCACTAACGGCGCCGACAAGACCTCAGGTTGCCATCACAACGGGCGGCTTCATAGGAAGTCCTGTCCCGTTGTCATGGCAACCGCCATAAACAAACTATGAAACAACAGTGCAGTCATGACTCACAGGACAGAGCGGCGCTGGATGAAAGATAAGATAAGTACAGCGGCGTACTAACTGGGGGGTGGGAGGTGGCGGGCAGGGGGGGCCCACACACTGGGGGGGGGTGAATGTGTCAGGCCGGCCCCCCCCCCCCCCCCCACGACTGAAGCGGTAATCGTCACCGCGGGCGACAGGCAGGTCAGGCAGGTAGGCAGCTGTAGTGGCTTGGGAAGGGGGGCCAGGTGGGGGGTGCGAGCCGTACCCGAGTGACACCCGTCGGCACACTCGGGACGGGACTCGCAGAGCAGAGTGAAGCCGCCTCCCCCTCCTCCTTTATGTCCAGTGCTGTGATGTCCTCAGTCAGTCTGTCATTCAACCCACAGGTCATGACATGACGATCAGATCATCAGGTACAATTATGGGTCAGAAGGTGGGGGTCTGCACTGTAGGGGGGGGGGTCAGAAGGTGGGGGTCTGCACTGTAGGGGGGGTCAGAAAGTGGGGGTCTGCACTGTAGGGGGGGGTCTGAGGGTGGGGGTCTGCACTGTAGGGGGGGTCTGAGGGTGGGGGTCTGCACTGTAGGGGGGGTCTGAAGGTGGGGGTCTGCACTGTAGGGGGGGTCTGAAGGTGGGGGTCTGCACTGTAGGGGGGGTCTGAAGGTGGGGGTCTGCACTGTAGGGGGGGTCTGAAGGTGGGGGTCTGCACTGTAGGTGGGGGTCTGAGGGTGGGGGTCTGCACTGTAGGGGGGGTCTGAAGGTGGGGGTCTGCACTGTAGGGGGGGTCTGCACTGTAGGGGGGGTCTGAAGGTGGGGGTCTGCACTGTAGGGGGGGTCTGAAGGTGGGGGTCTGAACTGAAGGGGGGGTCAGAAAGTGGGGGTCTGCACTGTAGGTGGGGGTCTGAGGGTGGGGGTCTGCACTGTAGGGGGGGTGAGGGGGGGTCTGAGGGGGGGGGGTGAGGGTGGGGGTCTGGTGGGGGTCTGAACTGAAGGGGGGGTCTGCACTGTAGGGGGGTGACTGAAGGTGGGGGTCTGAAGTGGGGGGGGGGGTCTGTTTAAGATGCAGGGGGTCCAGAACTGTTAGGGGGGTGTATGTGTAATGTAAAGGGGCCCAGAGGTGTGGTGATGTGATAATGTAAAGGGGGCCCAGAGGTAGGTGTGGTGATGTGTAATGTAAAGGGGTGCAGAGTGCTGTCTAATGTAAAGGGGTCCAGAGGTGTGGTAATGTAAAGGGGTCCAGTTTTGTGGTGCTGTGTAATGTAAAGGGGTCCAGAAGTGTGGTGATGTAAAGGGGTCCAGAGGTGTGGTGATGTGTAATGTAAAGGGGTCCAGAGGTGTGGTGATGTGTAATGTAAAGGGGCCCAGAGGTAGGTGTGGTGATGTGTAATGTAAAGGGGTGCAGAGTGCTGTGGAATGTAAAGGGGTCCAGAGGTGTGGTAATGTAAAGGGGTCCAGTTGTGTGGTGCTGTGTAATGTAAAGGGGTCCAGAAGTGTGGCGATGTGATAATGTAAAGGGGTCCAGAGGTGTGGTGATGTGTAATGTAAAGGGGTCCAGAGGTGTGGTGATGTGTAATGTAAAGGGGTCCAGAGGTGTGATAATGTACAGGGGTCCAGAGGTGTGGTGCTGTGTAATGTAAAGGGGTCCAGAAGTGTGGTGATGTAAAGGGGTCCAGAGGTGTGGTGATGTGTAATGTAAAGGGGTCCAGAGGTGTGATAATGTAATGGGGGTCCAGAGGTGTGGTGATGTGTAATGTAAAGGGGTCAAGAGGTGTGGTGATGTGTAATGTAAAGGGGTCCAGAGGGGTGGTGATGTGTAATGTAAAGGGGTCCAGAGGTGTGATAATGTACAGGGGTCCAGAGGTGTGGTGCTGTGTAATGTAAAGGGGTCCAGAAGTGTGGTGATGTAAAGGGGTCCAGAGGTGTGGTGATGTGTAATGTAAAGGGGTCCAGAGGTGTGATAATGTAATGGGGGTCCAGAGGTGTGGTGTGGTGTGTAATGTAAAGGGGTCAAGAGGTGTGGTGATGTGTAATGTAAGGGGTCCAGAGGTGTGGTGATGTGTAATGTAAGGGGGTGGTGTGTGTGTGGTGATGTGTAATGTAAAGGGTCCCAGAGGTCGGTGTGGTGATGTGTAATGTAAAGGGGTGTAGAGTGCTGTGGAATGTAAAGGGGTCCAGAGGTGTGGTAATGTAAAGGGGTCCAGTTGTGTGGTGCTGTGTAATGTAAAGGGGTCCAGAAGTGTGGTGATGTAAAGGGGTCCAGAGGTGTGGTGATGTGTAATGTAAAGGGGTCCAGAGGTGTGTGATGTGTAATGTAAAGGGGTCCAGAGTGTGATGTGTGTGGTGATGTGTAATGTAAAGGGGTCCAGAGGTGTGGTGATGTGTGCAGAGTGATGTGGTAATGTAAAGGGGTCCAGAGGTGTGGTGGTGTGTGGTGATGTGTAATGTAAAGGGGGGTCCAGAAGTGTGTGTGAT
The DNA here is from genome assembly GCA_028564925.1 of Lithobates sylvaticus. Lineage (NCBI taxonomy): Eukaryota > Metazoa > Chordata > Amphibia > Anura > Ranidae > Lithobates > Lithobates sylvaticus. The sequence continues at coordinate 295,426,547 of CM053031.1, read as the reverse complement.
GTAAAGGGGTCCAGAGGTGTGGTGATGTGTAATGTAAAGGGGTCCAGAGTGTGTGATGTGTGCAGAGGTGTGGTGATGTGTAATGTGTAATGTAAAGGGGTCCAGAAGTGTGGTAATGTAAAGGTGTGGTGATGTGTAATGTAAAGGGGTCCAGAGATGTGTAATGTAAAGGGGTCAGAGGTGTGGTGATGTGTAATGTAAAGGGGTCCAGAGGTGTGTGATAATGTAAGGGGTCCAGAGGTGTGTGATGTGTAATGTAAAGGGGTCCAGAGGTGTGGTGATGTAAAGGGGTCCATGGGGTCAAGTGTGTGTGGGGTGTGTAATGTAAAGGGGTCCAGAGGTGTGGTGATGTGTAATGTAAAGGGGTCCAGATGGTAAAGGGGTCCAGAGGTGTGGTGCTGTGTAATGTAAAGGGGCACAGAGGTGCAGAGCGATGTGTAATGTAAAGGGGTCCAGAGGTGTGGTGATGTGTAATGTAAAGGGGTCCAGAGGTGGTGTGTGGTGATGTGATAATGTAAAGGGGTCCAGGTGTGTGGTGATGTGTAATGTAAGGGGTCCAGAGGTGTGGTGATGTGTAATGTAAAGGGGTACAGAGGTGTGGTGATGTGTAATGTAAAGGGGTCCAGAGGTGTGGTGATGTGTAATGTAAAGGGTGTAAAGGGGTCCAGAGTGATGTGTAATGTAAAGGGGTCCAGAGGTGTGGTGATGTGTAATGTAAAGGGGTCCAGAGGTAAAGGGGTGGTGATGTGTAATGTAAAGGGGTCAAGAGTGTGTAATGTGATGTGTAAGGGGTAAAGGGGTCCAGAGGGGTCAGAGGTGTGGTGATGTGTAATGTAAAGGGGTCCAGAGGTGTGGTGATGTGTAATGTAAAGGGGTCCAGAGGTGTGATAATGTACAGGGGTCCAGAGGTGGTGCTGTGTAATGTAAAGGGGTCCAGAGATGTGTGGTGTGTAATGTAAAGGGGTCCAGAGGTGTGGTGATGTGTAATGTAAAGGGGTCCAGAGGTGTGATAATGTAATGGGGGTCCAGAGGTGTGGTGATGTGTAATGTAAAGGGGTCAAGAGGTGTGGTGATGTGTAATGTAAAGGGGTCCAGAGGTGTGGTGATGTGTAATGTAAAGGGGGTGATGTGTAATGTAAAGGGGTCCAGAGTGTGTGTAAATAATGTAAAGGGGTCCAGAGGTGTGGTGATGTGTAATGTAAAGGGGTCCAGAGGTGTGGTGATGTGTAATGTAAAGGGGCCCAGAGGTGCAGAGCGATGTGATAATGTAAAGGGGTCCAGAGGTGTGGTGATGTGTAATGTAAAGGGGCCCAGAGGTAGGTGTGGTGATGTGTAATGTAAAGGGGTCCAGAGGTGTGGTGATGTGTAATGTAAAGGGGTCCAGAGGTGTGGTGATGTGTAATGTAAAGGGGCCCAGAGGTGTGGTGATGTGATAATGTAAAGGGGTCCAGAGGTGTGGTGATGTGTAATGTAAAGGGGGAGAGGTGTGGTGATGTGTAATGTAAAGGGGTCCAGAGGTGCTGGTGATGTGTAATGTAAAGGGGTCCAGAGTGATGTGTAATGTAAAGGGGTCCAGAGGTGTGGTCATGTACAGGGGTCCAGAGGTGTGGTGTTGTGTAATGTAAAGGGGTCCAGAGGTGTGATAATGTAATGGGGGTCCAGAGGTGTGTGGTGCTGTGTAATGTAAAGGGGTCCAGAGGTGTGGTGATGTGTAATGTAAAGGGGTCCAGAGGTGATGTGTAATGTAAAGGGGCCCAGATGGTCAGGGGTGTGGTGCTGTGTAATGTAAAGGGGTCCAGAGGTGTGGTGATGTGTAATGTAAAGGGGTCCAGAGGAGTGGTGATGTGTAATGTAAAGGGGCCCAGAGGTGTGGTGATGTGTAATGTAAAGGGGCCCAGAGGTGTGGTGATGTGATAATGTAAAGGGGTCCAGAGGTAGGTGTGGTGATGTGTAATGTAATGTGTAATGGGGCCCAGAGGTAGGTGTGGTGATGTGTAATGTAAAGGGGTCCAGAGGTGAGGTGATGTGATAATGTAAAGGGGTCCAGAGGTGTGGTCATGTGTAATGTAAAGGGGTCCAGAGGTAGGTGTGGTGATGTGTAATGTAAAGGGGTCCAGAGGTGTGGTGATGTGTAATGTAAAGGGGTCCAGAGGTGCAGAGTGATGTGTAATGTAAAGGGGTCCAGAGGTGTGGTGCTGTGTAATGTAAAGGGGTCCAGAGGTGTGGTGATGTGGATCGGATCGGGTGAGATCTGATGAAAACGGACACACTGTCCGTTCTCATCCGATCTCTCCATAGAGACCAGCGGCGCTCGCAAGCCCCTCACCGGTCAGTGAGCAGAGAGGGACCTGTCATCCGCCGGCTCAGCGGGAGATCAACGGAGAGATCTCCCGCTGAGCCGGCGGACAGAGGCGGACTCCGTGGAAGCGGAGTCCGCCTCGTGTGAAAGGGGCCTAAGTTTAGAAATAGTGTTATCTATGTTTAAACATCAGATATCTCTATATCTCTCTCTCTCTCTCTCTCTAGAGAGATATGTATATCCAAACATGACATGTATCCAAATTTCCTACTTATAAATTTTTTTTTTATACATATTTTAGATATAACCACCAAAAATCTACAAAATATTTGATTAGAGTTTTCTTTGAAAATACTGACATGGTAAGTAATTAATTTAATTTTGGTTAATTTGTCAAATTTTTAAAAATACATTTAAGAAATAACTATGTATATTTGATGATTTTATTAATTGTTTAGGAAAATCCTGCTGTGAGTGAATCGTCGACCATTCCAACTCCCACGCCCTTGACTCAGGAAGAAAAGGTAAGCTGTTATTGTACACTTATATATTTCTGTCTGTGTAATTTATATTGTTGTATAGTTCCATAAACACACACACACACACACACACACACACACACACACCACACACACACACACACACACACACACACACACACACACACGCTGATTTAAATCATTGGGGCCCGTACAGGCTACCGGTGCGCTGGCAGGACACTAAAAAAAAAGTCCAGCTAGCAGCATCTTTGTAGCGGTGAAGGACCGGTGTGTATACTGCTCCTCCACTGCTCCTGCCCATTGAAATCAGTGGGCAACACGGCTATAGCGCCAGCAAAGCGCTGCTGCAGCAGCACTTTGCGGTGTTTGTAACCCGTTCTTGGCTGCTAGCGAGGGTTAAAAGCACCAAATAGAACAAGCGCTGTGAAATTGACGCTAAAGCGCCGTTGAAAATATTGCCGCTTTACCGCCAACGCACCCACCGGCCCAGTGTCAAAGGGGCCTAGTAATGGTGGCGATCAGCCACTTGACAGCGGGACATGCCAATGCCATAATGTCCTGCAGAGACAGTGCTACCCATGTCGCCAATGCCATAATGGACTGCAGTACCAGCCATGCCATGCCACCAATGCCATATTGTCCTGCAGACACTGCCATCCATGCCGCCAATGGCATAATGCCATTGGCAGCATAGGTGGCACTGTTTCTGCAGGCAGCACATGCGTTATGGCATTAGCGTCATGGCTGGCACTGTCTGCAGCAAATTACAACATTCACGGCATGGGTGGCACTGTCTGCAGCACATTGGCGGCATGGGTGGCACTGTCTGCAGCATATTGGCGGCATGGGTGGCACTGTCTCTGCAAGCACATGCATTATGTGCCATAACGCATGTGCTACCTGCAGTCTGTGCCACCCATGCCATAATGTGCTGCAGACAGTGCCACCCATGCCACCACTGTCAATGTGCCATAATGTATAAATACTGCTCCAGCCTGCAGTAGTAGTATAAAATCTTGAAAACAACCAACCCCCCCCTGCCTGGAATCTAGTGCCCACATAGTAATTTAGTTAGGCATCGGATGCCTGGCTGCCCCTGCAGTCAGATGTAGTCACGCTCTCTCTGCTCGCCTCTCTGCTACTACACGCGGAGAGAGAGGAATCACTCCGCGATGGCCGTGACTTGTGCTTCTACCGGCATGAGGAGCAGGGGAGGCATTCTTTAACCACTTACCCACTCGGCAGTTAAACCCCCTTCCTAACCAGACTAATTTTCTGCTTTTGGTGCTCTCACACTTTGAATGACAATTACTCAGTCATTCAACACTGTACACAAATGAATTTTGTGTCCTTTTTTTCACACAAATAGAGCTTTATTTTGGTGGTATTTAATCACTGCTGTTTTTTTTATTTTTTGCGCTATAAATCAAAAAATAATGATAATTCGTTAAAAAAAAAAAAAATATTCTTTGTTTCTATTAAGTTATTGCAGAGTATTGACAAGTATTGGCAGAGTATTGCACAGTGGTGGCAGAGCCTTGCACAGTGGTGGCAGAGCCTTGCACAGTGGTGGCAGAGTATTGCAGGCACTGACCAGCGCTGTGGGCACTACACATCCAGCTCACAACGCTGATCCCGACTCTCCCCCTTTCCGCTTATCCCTTGTCACTGTACCGATCGGTACAGAGAGGGGAGGGAGGGAGGAACCGGCGTCATGACGTGACGCCTGTTTGTGTACATGTGATTGCTCCCTCATTTGACCGAGCGATCACGTGGTAAACGGCCGCTATCAGCGGCTGTTTACCATGATCCGTGATGCGGCGGGTCCTCGGGACCCGGCGGACACGGATGTTCCCGAGTGCCACAGGGGGCGCGTGGGAGCAAGTTTCTGGGAGGACATCCACTCAGGAAAAGCTGACCGCGCTGTAGACTTCTTTTGACTATGGCGCGGTCGGCATGTGGTTAAAAAAATGTAACGCGCGTGGGGCTATTGGCGGCGGATTGCGGTTTGTCTGACAATTATGGTAACCTACCAGTTATAATAATTGTTCCTCATTCATTGCCCAGCACTAACAATTAAAATTGTCCTTCAGTGCTATCAATCGTTGACATGTCAAAGTGCCCAACAGTCTCACTTCAAACCATTTCTGGCCATCAGTGGCAAGCAATGCGTTCTTAGTAATTCCTGTCATTGCAGCCCATCGTTGCTCATCCATCCCGCCTTCTTGTTGCCAATGAGTACATTCTTTTTGTATACATAAAAGAAGCTTAAAACTTGTCTGTTTGCTACATTAAATAACCAAACTTTTAAAATAAAAATATTATTATAATATACATTATTTTATGTTTTCTAATTATAGCGACGAATGCTTATACAAAAAATATGGGCTAGGTACCCATCGCGAGAAAACGATCCGGCTTTCCCCAATAATCCCACCATGCCCTGTAGTAGTGATGGATCCTCAACTGTAGAAAGTGAAAACACAGAAACAGATAGAATTGGCAATATTAATTGGTGTTCGTGTGAAATGTGCATTATAATGCCCACACAAGTGGAGTCTATCTGCTGCCGCGAAGTTGAAGAGGTTGATGCCTGTAGACCAGAGGGACATAAATGTATTACGCAAGCAGATACTTTTCTTTCTCAAATCGTGCACCATCAACATGTGCGTATTGCGTATATGGCTATTCACTTGGACAATCTCCCCCTTGTAGATGCCAACAACAACAGGTGATTATATCTATATTTTTTTATGGATTTTTATTTTTATTTTGTATTGAACACTAGTAATTAAGAAATTTGATAGAAATTTATTTTTTAAAAACTTACTTTAAATTTAGTATTTCTAAAAAAATTATTACATTTATTACAGGAGATTACGTAAAACTTCATATCGAACTTTCATCGCTTGGATATATGGCATTTTAGGCAAGGGAAACAGAAGGGTTATACCTTCCTGTGCAGTAAATAAAGTGCGACTTGCTTTTCCTGATCCCAATGGATCCTATGTTGGATTTTTGTATGCAAATGATTACGATGCTTCTGAAATGGCTTTCTATTAAAAAAAATTTAATGTTATTTTTAATTATCATATTTTGTGTTAATGTTTTTATAATAATTAATAAAATTTTAATTTAAAATAAAATATTTGTCTGTTTTTTTTAATGTTAATTATTGTAATCGATTGTAGTTTTAATTTAGAGTTATGCCCCGTACACACGGTAGGAAAATCCAACCACAAAATCCATCGGATTTTTTCCGACGGATTTAGTCAGACACTGGTGTTGCATACACACGGTCGGACAAAGTTGTCAGAAAATCTGATCATTCTGAACGTGGTGATGTTTGTTGCCTACGACGGGACTACTTAGAGGGTAGTAGCCAATAGCTTTGGTCCTGTAATGTGATCTGAGCATGCGTTGCACTTTGTCCGTCTGAATTCGCTACACACGATCGGAAAAAGTCCGATAGGACTTTGTTGTTGGAAAATTGGAGAGCAGGAGATAAAGCTTTGTCCTTTGGAAAATCCGATGGAAAATGTCCAATGGAGCCTACACACGGTTTGAATTTCCGACAACATTGTCAGATAGGACATTTTGCGTCGGAAAATCCGACCGTGTGTATTGGGCTTAAGTTAAATCAAATACATCACGCATTTTTTAAACACAGATTAATAAACAATTATATTCAAAATATTAGACATACTTTATTTATAATCAAAGAAATAATAAAATAAAGATGAATAAACTGTAATCAAAATACACTAACAAAACATAATTTTTTTCAAAAACAATAATTACACGCTAAAAAAAATTTATAACAAAACTTTGAATTAGGTACATTCAAAAACAACGCTGTTATATTTTACACTACGGGAAAGCGTGTTCTGTGCTTTGCAATTGCAGCACTGGTTTCAGGTCTTTCTACGGTGGCAATGTTTTTTGGAAATAGCACATTTTTGGATTGCCATGTGCTATTTAATGTTCCGTCTACGATTGCCATCATGTTAGACAACATTTTTTTGCAATGTTCGTTGGACATTTTTTCAAACACATTTCGGACAATCCATTTTTTTCGTCCACGGGGGAATTCTAAATTTTTCCGCTCCACTTGAAAGACTTCCCCACTGTCATCTATTTTAGTAACGGTTGCCATTTTTCTTCCAACATTGTTATTGTGCTGCAATGCAGCCAGTCGTGTTCTAGCCTCCATGGAATCATATTTGTAATGAATTCTTTTGGGTCTATATTTCAGCATCATGCTGTGGTAGGTCTCAATGCTACCGGTTTGGCAGAAGTATGTCAAATGTTTCAAATCCTTCTCTATTTGTGCATCCATTATAATTGCAGACAATGAATCAAATGCAGGTGTGTTTTTTTGAAGCCATGGAATCGTTGGAACAAGACAACTCTGATCATCATGTAAGCACTGATGTTGTGTGTCTCCAACTTGCCATGTATGTTCATTCACTACATGATGTAGCAGAGAATGCCATTGTTGTAGTTTCCCTATTCGAAATATAGTTTGATTCGTTGAGCCCTGCTCATCCATTGTTGATAACAGGACTGTTTACTGAGGGGTTTTTTGAGAAAAACACTACTCGTATTATGTGTTACTGATCCACACTGTTATTTATCATGACTGTTTACTGAGGGGTTTTGAGAAAACACTACTCTTATTATGCGTTACTGATCCACACTGTGATTTAACATCATTGTTTGTGTGGGTTTGTTAGTTAGGAGGCGGGGTCATCCAGGTCTCTGAGAAACATACAGCCATCCCTGATACACCCGTTTATTACAGCCCTTCTGTAATTGCAGCACCCTATACATACCATGTTCTTTGGGTAGTGGTGTCATTGACATTTCAACACATTTGTACCTAACATCTGTATGATTTCAGGCACTCAATTATATTATCCACGGTTCTTTAGGGTGTTATCATCTGAGACACAGTTTGATTGATCTTTTTTTATATACATGTTTATTTTTATATTTTTGTCTGAAAACATCCTCATTTCCATCACAATTCCTGCTACACCAATAGAAATGTGTCAATATGGCTCCAATCCACGGTAAAATTGGACGAAAAGATTTTTTTTTGGAGATTTGCATCAATTTTCTTTTTAAATTTTTAACATAATGCCAAATATCAAATTGATGATTTATATTTTCATATTTAGCCGTAGTCAATAGTTTTCGAATTCCCGTGTGTCTATCAGTGCCTACATATTGAACATCCAATTCATTTTCCAGTATTCTGTCGAGTGCTATGGTAAAGCCCAATTTTTCCATGGCAACAGAGGATGTGGTTTGGGACACCTGCACCAATTCAAAATCTACAATTTTTTTGGAATAGATATCCATAAATGTATACGTTGTATACTTTGCACAAAAACCAGGACTATCACATTGTCCATCACCGATGAGGAATAACGGAGTACCTATTAATTCCTCTTTTACATTTTTACAATTTTCTTTCCAACTATTGTCAATAGAAGGAAAAATATAACGTTTTTGAGCGTTGGTGTAGGAGGATTTTCCAAACATCGCAATTCCACTAAGATCGAACATTTCCTTTACCTTTTGGTAACTTCCACCTGACAAACAAATGGCGCCAGCAAGTACGATATTGCCTGCAGCGTAATTTTTTATCTTTGGCTGGCTTTCCCAAAGTTTGATGCGATGCTGTGCATTACAGGTAGAAAACACTGACAGCATCGTACCTACTATTTTCTTTTCTATTGTTTTGATTTTAGAAAAGCATGTCTGTTCGGGGCATCTCATTTGATAAAGCAATGTATCAAGACTACTTTCAAAGACAATATATTTGTTTTCTGACACTACATTAAGGGGATCATAAATTGGATTGACAGTTTGTGTCTCAATCACACTCTCATTTAAAGTGTATTCACTTTTTTGAGGGGTATCATAATCAGATTCGTGAAAACTAGGGTCTACTTCGTAGGCCAGTTTTCTTTTTTTGCGAACAATCGGACTCTCTATATCACCAATTGACTGGTCTTCATTTTCGGATTCAGATGGAACATCACAGACTGTAGGTGAACATAGGATCAATGGATCCACCTGTTCAGCAATCCCTGAAGATCGTTGATTTTTATTCTTTGAGTGAAAGTCCGGTGTTGAGGCATCAAGTGGTCTCAGAAAATCAAAATCAATGTACGAATGATCTAAATTTATACATCGTTCGTCCGCTAGCTTTATGTAGCTTTCCTCAGATTCAAATGATGGAAAATCAAACATGCCGATTTGCGTACCCACATCATTTTTTGTCAATCTTTTTTCATGACAATCACATTTGCAGCCTCTTTTTGAACATGAACTAGGCTTTGAAATTGAGGACATCATAAACTGTTTGCGAGCTATTTTCGAAAGTCTATTTTCCCATTTTTGGTGTGAACTTTTTGATGTTGATGGCATTTCGTTAAAAATTGTAGGTACTGATCCGGGTTTCAATAGTCTTCTGTTTCCCTCAATAACAAAACAATCTTCTGTAAAATGTTGCGAACAGATCCGAAAGGAATCTCCTCTGTTGTCTGCCAGTATCGCCCTAGTGAATTGCTCAATCATCGAACGGTCCATGCCTACGCTTTCCAACCAAATTTCTATTTGATGGCAATCCTTTGGGAATCGAAACAAGCTTGTATCTGCAGGACTCGATATTTTGTGGCCACTGACATGGCCGCAATGTTGGACAAAGCAGCTCGGCATTTCTATGAATAGAAAAGTTTCATTAATAAAATTATTTAAATAAAAATTATGCGTTATCCATCACGGATTTAAAATATTTTTAAATAAGAGTAATTATATAGATATATAAACAAACACACACATACATACATACATACATATATATATATATACACACACACACGTACATATATACACACACACTGACCAAACACAACAAAAACAAACGCATAAAGTAAAAAGTTTTATATTACCTTGAGATGTCTATGTTTGAATAAATATAAATCGAATTAGTATGCTTTTAGATAAGCAAGACAAATTATAAATATTACAAAGAAACTTTATTAATAAAATAATTATTTTTTTTTTTTTTATATAAAAACATACCGCTAACAATATGTATAATTTTAAATTAATGTGTATGTATATATTTCTGAAATTATATTTGTGATTTTAATTAGATAATATATATTTATGTGTAATTTAATATAAAAGCTTTGTAAACAACAGCATTATCTAAAAGAATAATAAAAAACAAAAAATATGGTTTAAATTTATAATTTTATTACTAAAATAAAAATACATATAAATTGACAAACAAAGACAATATTTGAATCTATTAAAAAAATAAAAAAATCATAAATTAAATTTTTTTTGTTATAAAAGCGAGAGATAGCGAGCGAGCAAGAGAGAGCGAGCACCAGAGAGTGAGCACGCGCGAAACAGAAAGAGCGATTGCACGAGAGAGAGAGCACGAGAGAGGGAGAGCACGAGAGAGAGAGAGCACGAGAGAGAGAGCACGAGAGCGAGCGTGCGAGAGAGAGAGCGAGCGTGCGAGAGCGAGAACACAAGAGAGAGAAATAGCGAGATCCCAAGAGCGCGCAAGAGGGAGCAACAGAGAGCAAGCACGGGAGAGAGCGAGCGCCAGAGTGAGCTAGAGAGAGAGAGAGAGAGAGAGAGAGAGAGAGAGAGAGAGAGAGAGAGAGAGAGAGAGAGAGAGAGAGAGAGAGAGAGAGAGAGAGAGAGAGAGAGAGAGAGAGAGAGAAATCGAGAGAGAGAGAGAAATCGATCGATATGGATAAAGAGAGAGATCGATATCGATCGAGAGAGAGAGCGCTAGAGAGCACGAGAGAGCACGAGAGAGCACGAGAGAGAGCGAGAGAGAGAGAGTGGGAGAGAAAGCACGAGAAGGAGATTAGTGATAGGTAAAGATATTAAAAGTGAATAATGTAATATAAAAAAAAAGTAAAAAAGAGAATAAATTTGACAAGGAAAATTGACCGACAAAATAAAATGTCACTATTGCTAAAAAATAAAGAGAATAATGATGATAAAGAGAAGAATGGGCGAGAAAACATTAAATAAATACATAGGGGGCAATTCATAAAACAGTATAAACTAAAAAAAAATATAGCTAATTGAACAAATATACCAGAAAAGAAGAGAAGAAAGAAAAAAGAAAATAATAGATACAAAGAGAAAGAAAGACAACAGTGATGTATATACAAAAAATTAATAATATTAACAATAAAAAATTTTTTTTCTTTACAAGAAAACATAATCTAATTTAAGTATATTTAACACATATATATATATACACATATATTAATAATATAAAATTCAGATTAGCTTGGTTTTGAAAATAAATCAAATCCAATTGTCTCTTCAATCTAGATAAAAGGAGATAAAAAAAAAAAAATAATTAAAAATTTTAGAAACCAAATAAATTAAATTGAAAGTAATCTGACATATATGATAACATAGAGAAATATCATGGATACCTACCTGCAATATAAAGAGAATCCAAGTAGTCAACGACTGATAATTATAGATGGTTTGGATCCGTATTACCTAAAAAAGAACCAAAAAAAAAATTATTTTGTGTATTATCCAAAAAAAAAAAAAAATACATTTTCACTTGGGTTAACATGAGAGACATGATCATGATCACTAAAATGTAATTTTAGATTATGAAGAGAAGTGTTATTGAGCGTTGAATTGGGTGGTTGTGAGAGTGGGGGTTGGTGGTAGTGAGAGTGGGGGTAGGTGGTAGTAAGCAAGCGTTGAAGTGGGTGGTTGTGAGAGTGGGGGTTGGTGGTAGTGAGAGTGGGGGTTGGTGGTAGTAAGCGAGCGTTGCAGTGGGTGGTTGTGAGAGTGTGTGTTGGTGGTAGTGAGAGTGGGGGTTGGTGGTAGTAAGCGAGCGTTGAAGTGGGTGGTAGTGAGAGTGGGGGTGGGTGGTAGTGAGAGTGGGGGTGGGTGAAAGTGAGAGTGGGGGTGGGTGAAAGTGAGAGTGGGGGTGGGTGAAAGTGAGAGTGGGGGTGGGTGAAAGTGAGAGTGGGGGTGGGTGGTAGTGATAGTGGGGGTGGGTGGTAGTGAGAGTGGGGGTGGGTGGTAGTGAGAGTGGGGTGGGTGGTAGTGAGAGTGGGGGTTGGTGGTAGTGAGAGTGGGGGTGGGTGGTAGTGAGAGTTGAAGTGGGTGGTAGTGAGAGTGGGGGTGGGTGGTAGTGAGAGTGGGGGTTGGTGGTAGTAAGCGAGCGTTGCAGTGGGTGGTAGTGAGAGTGGGGGTGGGTGGTAGTGAGAGTGGGGGGGTGAGTGGGTGGTAGTGAGAGTGGGGGTGGGTGGTAGTGAGAGTGGGGGGTGGTGGTAGTGAGAGTGGGGGTTGGTGGTAGTAAGCGAGCGTTGAAGTGGGTGGTAGTGAGAGTGGGGGTGGGTGGTAGTGAGAGTGGGTGGTGGGGGTGGTAGTGAGAGTGGGGGTTGGTGGTAGTAAGGGCGGTGGGGTTGAGAAGTGGGTGGGGGTTGGTGGTAGTAAGCGAGCGTTGAAGTGGGTGGTAGTGAGAGTGGGGTTGGTGGTAGTGAGAGTGGGGGTGGGTGGTAGTGAGAGTGGGGGGTGGTGGTAGTGAGAGTGGGTGTGGGTGGTAGTGAGAGTGGGGTGGGTGGTAGTGAGAGTGGGGGTTGGTGGTAGTGAGAGTGGGGGTGGGTGGTAGTAAGCGAGCGTTGCAGTGGGTGGTAGTGAGAGTGGGGGTGGGTGGTAGTGAGAGTGGGGTGGGGTGGTAGTGAGAGTGGGGGTTGGTGGTAGTAAGCGAGCGTTGAAGTGGGTGGTAGTGAGAGTGGGGGTTGGTGGTAGTGAGAGTGGGGGTGGGTGGTAGTGAGAGTGGGGGTTGGTAGTAGTGAGAGTGGGGGTGGGTGGTAGTGAGAGTGGGGGTGGGTGGTAGTGAGAGTGGGGGTTGGTGGTAGTGAGAGTGGGGTTTGGTGGTAGTAAGCGAGCGTTGAAGTGGGTGGTAGTGAGAGTGGGTGTTGGTGGTAGTGAGAGTGGGGGTGGGTGGTAGTGAGAGTGGGGGTGGGTGGTAGTGAGAGTGGGGGTGGGTGGTAGTGAGAGTGGGGGGGGGTAGTGGAGTGGGGGTGGGTGGTAGTGAGAGTGGGGGTGGGTGGTAGTGAGAGTGGGGGGAGGTGGGTGGTAGTGAGAGTGGGGGTTGGTGGGTGGGGTGGTAGAGTGGGGGTTGGTGGTAGTAAGCGAGCGTTGAAGTGGGTGGTAGTGAGAGGGGGGGGTGGTGGTAGTGAGAGTGGGGGTTGGTGGTAGTAAGCGAGCGTTGAAGTGGGTGGTAGTGAGAGTGGGGGGTGGGTGGTAGTGAGAGTGGGGGGTGGGTGGTAGTGAGAGTGGGGGTTGGTGGTAGTAAGCGAGCGTTGAAGTGGGTGGTAGTGAGAGTGGGTGTTGGTGGTAGTGAGAGTGGGGGTGGGTGGTAGTGAGAGTGGGGGTTGGTGGTAGTGAGAGTGGGGGTTGGTGGTAGTAAGCGAGCGTTTGAAGTGGGTGGTAGTGAGAGTGGGGGTTGGTGGTAGTGAGAGTGGGGGTGGGTGGTAGTAAGCGAGCGTTGAAGTGGGTGGTAGTGAGAGTGGGGGTGGGTGAAAGTGAGAGTGGGGGTGGGTGGTAGTGAGAGTGGGGGTTGGTGGTAGTAAGCGAGCGTTGAAGTGGGTGGTAGTGAGAGTGGGTGTTGGTGGTAGTGAGAGTGGGGGTGGGTGGTAGTAAGCGAGCGTTTAAAGTGGGTGGTAGTGAGAGTGGGGGTTGGTGGTAGTGAGAGTGGGGGGTGGTGGTAGTAAGCGAGCGTTGAAGTGGGTGGTAGTGAGAGTGGGTGTTTGTGGTAGTGAGAGTGGGGGTGGGTGGTAGTGAGAGTGTGGTTTGGTGGTAGTAAGCGAGCGTTGAAGTGGGTGGTAGTGAGAGTGGGTGTTGGTGGTAGTGAGAGTGGGGGTGGGTGGTAGTGAGAGTGGGGGTTGGTGGTAGTGAGAGTGGGGGTTGGTGGTAGTAAGCGAGCGTTGAAGTGGGTGGTAGTGAGAGTGGGTGTTGGTGGTAGTGAGAGTGGGGGTGGGTGGTAGTGAGAGTGGGGGTTGGTGGTAGTGAGAGTGGGGGTTGGTGGTAGTAAGCGAGCGTTGAAGTGGGTGGTAGTGAGAGTGGGTGTTGGTGGTAGTGAGAGAGGGGGTGGGTGTAGTGAGAGTGGGGGTGGGTGGTAGTGAGAGTGGGGGTGGGTGGTAGTAAGCGAGCGTTGAAGTGGGTGGTAGTGAGAGTGGGGGTTGGTGGTAGTGAGAGTGGGGGTTGGTGGTAGTAAGCGAGCGTTGCAGTGGGTGGTAGTGAGAGTGTGTGTTGGTGGTAGTGAGAGTGGGGTTTGGTGGTAGTAAGCGAGCGTTGAAGTGGGTGGTAGTGAGAGTGGGGGTGGGTGGTAGTGAGAGTGGGGGTGGGTGGTAGTGAGAGTGGGGGTGGGTGAAAGTGAGAGTGGGGGAGGGTGGTAGTGAGAGTGGGGGTGGGTGGGGGTGGGGGTGGGTGGTAGTGATAGTGGGGGTGGGTGGTAGTGAGAGTGGTGGTTGGTGGTAGTGAGAGTGGTGGGTGGGTGGTAGTGAGAGTGGGGGTTGGTGGTAGTGAGAGTGGGGGTTGGTGGTAGTAAGCGAGCGTTGAAGTGGGTGGTAGTGAGAGTGGGGGTGGGTGGTAGTGAGAGTGGGGGTTGGTGGTAGTAAGCGAGCGTTGAAGTGGGTGGTAGTGAGAGTGGGGGTGGGTGGTAGTGAGAGTGGGGGGGGTGGGTGGTAGTGAGAGTGGGGGTGGGTGGTAGTGAGAGTGGGGGTTGGTGGTAGTGAGAGTGGGGGTGGGTGGTAGTAAGCGAGCGTTGCAGTGGGTGGTAGTGAGAGTGGGGGGTGGGTGGTAGTGAGAGGGGGGGTGGGTGGTAGTGAGAGTGGGGGTTGGTGGTAGTAAGTGAGCGTTGAAGTGGGTGGTAGTGAGAGTGGGTGTTGGTGGTAGTGAGAGTGGGGGTGGGTGGTAGTGAGAGTGGGGGTTGGTGGTAGTGAGAGTGGGGGTGGGTGGTAGTAAGCGAGCGTTTGAAGTGGGTGGTAGTGAGAGTGGGGGTTGGTGGTAGTGAGAGTGAGGGTGGGTGGTAGTAAGCGAGCGTTGAAGTGGGGGGTAGTGAGAGTGGGGGTGGGTGGTAGTGAGAGTGGGGGTGGGTGGTAGTGAGAGTGGGGGTTGGTGGTAGTGAGAGTGGGGGTGGGTGGTAGTAAGCGAGCGTTGAAGTGGGTGGTAGTGAGAGTGGGTGTTGGTGGTAGTGAGAGTGGGGGTGGGTGGTAGTGAGAGTGGGGGTTGGTGGTAGTGAGAGTGGGGGTTGGTGGTAGTAAGCGAGCGTTGAAGTGGGTGGTAGTGAGAGTGGGTGTTGGTGGTAGTGAGAGTGGGGGTGGGTGATAGTGATAGTGGGGGTGGGTGGTAGTGATAGTGGGGGTGGGTGGTAGTAAGCGAGCGTTGAAGTGGGTGGTAGTGAGAGTGGGGGTTGGTGGTAGTGAGAGTGGGGGTTGGTGGTAGTAAGCGAGCGTTGCAGTGGGTGGTAGTGAGAGTGTGTGTTGGTGGTAGTGAGAGTGGGGGTTGGTGGTAGTAAGCGAGCGTTGAAGTGGGTGGTAGTGAGAGTGGGGGTGGGTGGTAGTGAGAGTGGGGGTGGGTGGTAGTGAGAGTGGGGGTGGGTGAAAGTGAGAGTGGGGGTGGGTGGTAATGAGAGTGGGGGTGGGTGAAAGTGAGAGTGGGGGTGGGTGGTAGTGATAGTGGGGGTGGGTGGTAGTGAGAGTGGGGGTTGGTGGTAGTGAGAGTGGGGGTGGGTGGTAGTGAGAGTGGGGGTTGGTGGTAGTGAGAGTGGGGGTTGGTGGTAGTAAGCGAGCGTTGAAGTGGGTGGTAGTGAGAGTGGGGGTGGGTGGAAGTGAGAGTGGGGTTTGGTGGTAGTAAGCGAGCGTTGAAGTGGGTGGTAGTGAGAGTGGGGGTGGGTGGTAGTGAGAGTGGGGGTGGGTGGTAGTGAGAGTGGGGGTGGGTGGTAGTGAGAGTGGGGGTTGGTGGTAGTGAGAGTGGGGGTTGGTGGTAGTAAGCGAGCGTTGAAGTGGGTGGTAGTGAGAGTGGGGGTGGGTGGTAGTGAGAGTGGGGGTGGGTGGTAGTGAGAGTGGGGTTTGGTGGTAGTAAGCGAGCGTTGAAGTGGGTGGTAGTGAGAGTGGGTGTTGGTGGTAGTGAGAGTGGGGGTGGGTGGTAGTGAGAGTGGGGGTGGGTGGTAGTGAGAGTGGGGGTGGGTGGTAGTAAGCGAGCGTTTAAAGTGGGTGGTAGTGAGAGTGGGGGTTGGTGGTAGTGAGAGTGAGGGTGGGTGGTAGTAAGCGAGCGTTGAAGTGGGTGGTAGTGAGAGTGGGGGTTGGTGGTAGTGAGAGTGGGGGTGGGTGGTAGTGAGAGTGGGGGTTGGTGGTAGTAAGCGAGCGTTGAAGTGGGTGGTAGTGAGAGTGGGTGTTGGTGGTAGTGAGAGTGGGGGTGGGTGGTAGTGAGAGTGGGGGTTGGTGGTAGTGAGAGTGGGGGTGGGTGGTAGTGGTGGTGGTGGGAGTGGGGGTGGGTGGTAGTGAGAGTGGGGGTTGGTGTTAGTGAGAGTGGGGGTGGGTGGTAGTAAGCGAGCGTTGAAGTGGGTGGTAGTGAGAGTGGGTGTTGGTGGTAGTGAGAGTGGGGGTGGGTGGTAGTGAGAGTGGGGGTGGGTGGTAGTGAGAGTGGGGGTTGGTGGTAGTAAGCGAGCGTTGAAGTGGGTGGTAGTGAGAGTGGGTGTTGGTGGTAGTGAGAGTGGGGGTGGGTGGTAGTGAGAGTGGGGGTGGGTGGTAGTGAGAGTGGGGGTGGGTGGTAGTGAGAGTGGGGGTGGGTGGTAGTGAGAGTGGGGGTTGGTGGTAGTGAGAGTGGGGGTGGGTGGTAGTAAGCGAGCGTTGAAGTGGGTGGTAGTGAGAGTGGGTGTTGGTGGTAGTGAGAGTGGGGGTGGGTGGTAGTGAGAGTGGGGGTGGGTGGTAGTGAGAGTGGGGGTGGGGGGTAGTGAGAGTGGGGGTGGGTGGTAGTGAGAGTGGGGTGGGTGGTAGTGAGAGTGGGGGTTGGTGGTAGTGAGAGTGGGGGTGGGTGGTAGTGAGAGTGGGGGTTGGTGGTAGAGAGAGTGGGGGTGGGTGGTAGTAAGCGAGCGTTTAAAGTGGGTGGTAGTGAGAGTGGGGGTTGGTGGTAGTGAGAGTGGGGGTGGGTGGTAGTAAGCGAGCGTTGAAGTGGGTGGTAGTGAGAGTGGGGGGGGGTGGTAGTGAGAGTGGGGGTGGGTGGTAGTGAGAGTGGGGGTTGGTGGTAGTAAGCGAGCGTTGAAGTGGGTGGTAGTGAGAGTGGGTGTTGGTGGTAGTGAGAGTGGGGGTGGGTGGTAGTAAGCGAGCGTTTAAAGTGGGTGGTAGTGAGAGTGGGGGTGGGTGGTAGTGAGAGTGGGGGTGGGTGGTAGTAAGCGAGCGTTGAAGTGGGTGGTAGTGAGAGTGGGGGTGGGTGGTAGTGAGAGTGGGGGTGGGTGGTAGTGAGAGTGGGGGTTGGTGGTAGTAAGCGAGCGTTGAAGTGGGTGGTAGTGAGAGTGGGTGTTGGTGGTAGTGAGAGTGGGGGTGTGGGTGGGTGTGAGAGTGGGGGTTGGTGGTAGTGAGAGTGGGGGTTGGTGGTAGTAAGCGAGCGTTGAAGTGGGTGGTAGTGAGAGTGGGTGTTGGTGGTAGTGAGAGTGGGGGTGGGTGGTAGTGAGAGTGGGGGTGGGTGGGTGGTAGTGAGAGTGGGGGTGGGTGGTAGTAAGAGAGCGTTGAAGTGGGTGGAAGTGAGAGTGGGTGTGGGGTGGGTAGTGAGTGGGGGTGGGTGGGTGGTAGTAAGCGAGCGTTGAGGTGGGTGGTAGTAAGCGAGCGTTGAAGTGGGTGGTAGTGAGAGTGGGGGTGGGTGGTAGTGAGAGTGGGGGTGGGTGGTAGTAAGCGAGCGTTGAAGTGGGTGGTAGTGAGAGTGGTGGTTGGTGGTGGATGGATGGTGGGAGGGAGCGAGTGGGCAGGCTGGTGATAGTGAGTGGGAGTGGGCAGGCTGGTGAGAGTGAGTGGGAGTGGGCAGGCTGGTGAGAGGGAGTGGGAGTGGGCAGGCTGGTGGGAGGGAGTGGGCAGGCTGGTGATAGTGAGTGGGAGTGGGCAGGCTGGTGAGAGTGAGCGAGCGGGCAGGCTGGTGGGAGGGAGTGGGCAGGCTGGTGATAGTGAGTGGGAGTGGGCAGGCTGGTGAGAGTGAGTGAGTGGGCAGGCTGGTCAGAGTGAGTGGGAGTGGGCAGGCTGGTGAGAGTGAGCGAGCGGGCAGGCTGGTGAGAGGGAGTGGGCAGGATGGTGGGAGGGAGTGGGCAGGATGGTGATAGTGAGTGGGAGTGGGCAGGCTGGTGAGAGTGAGCGAGTGGGCAGGCTGGTCAGAGTGAGTGGGAGTGGGCAGGCTGGTGAGAGTGAGCGAGCGGGCAGGCTGGTGGGAGCGAGCGGGCAGGCTGTTGGGAGGGAGTGGGCAGGATGGTGGGAGGGAGCGAGTGGACAGGATGGTGTGAGGGAGCGAGTGGGCAGGCTGGTGATAGTGAGTGGGAGTGGGCAGGCTGGTGAGAGTGAGTGGGAGTGGGCAGGCTGGTGAGAGTGAGCGAGCGGGCAGGCTGGTGGGAGGGAGTGGGCAGGATGGTGGGAGGGAGTGGGCAGGATGGTGGGAGGGAGCGAGTGGGCAGGATGGTGGGAGGGAGCGAGTGGGCAGGCTGGTGATAGTGAGTGGGAGTGGGCAGGCTGGTGAGAGTGAGTGGGAGTGGGCAGGCTGGTGAGAGTGAGAGTGAGTGGGCAGGCTGGTGAGAGTGAGTGGGAGTGGGCAGGCTGGTGAGAGTGAGCGAGCGGGCAGGCTGGTGGGAGGGAGTGGGCAGGATGGTGGGAGGGAGCGAGTGGGCAGGCTGGTGATAGTGAGTGGGAGTGGGCAGGCTGGTGAGAGTGAGCGAGCGGGCAGGCTGGTGGGAGGGAGTGGGCAGGCTGGTGATAGTGAGTGGGAGTGGGCAGGCTGGTGATAGTGAGTGGGAGTGGGCAGGCTGGTGAGAGTGAGCGAGTGGGCAGGCTGGTCAGAGTGAGTGGGAGTGGGCAGGCTGGTGAGAGTGAGCGAGCGGGCAGGCTGGTGAGAGGGAGTGGGCAGGATGGTGGGAGGGAGTGGGCAGGATGGTGGGAGGGAGCGAGTGGACAGGATGGTGGGAGGGAGCGAGTGGGCAGGCTGGTGATAGTGAGTGGGAGTGGGCAGGCTGGTGATATTGAGTGGGAGTGGGCAGGCTGGTGAGAGTGAGTGGGCAGGCTGGTGAGAGTGAGTGGGAGTGGGCAGGATGGTGGGAGGGAGTGGGAGTGGGCAGGCTGGTGAGAGTGAGTGGGAGTGAGCAGGCTGGTGAGAGTGAGTGGGAGTGGGCAGGATGGTGGGAGGGAGTGGGAGTGGGCAGGCTAGTGAGAGTGAGCGAGCGGGCAGGATGGTGGGAGGGAGTGGGAGTGGGCAGGCTGGTGGGAGGGAGTGGGAGTGGGCAGGCTGGTGAGAGTGAGTGGGAGTGGGCAGGCTGGTGAGAGTGAGTGGGAGTGGGCAGGCTGGTGAGAGTGAGTGGGAGTGGGCAGGCTGGTGAGAGTGAGTGGGAGTGGGCAGGATGGTGAGAGCGAGTGGGAGTGGGCAGGCTGGTGAGAGTGAGTGGGAGTGGGCAGGATGGTGGGAGGGAGTGGGAGTGGGCAGGATGGTGGGAGGGAGTGGGAGTGGGCAGGCTGGTGAGAGTGAGTGGGAGTGGGCAGGATGGTGGGAGGGAGTGGGAGTGGGCAGGATGGTGGGAGGGAGTGGGAGTGGGCAGGATGGTGGGAGGGAGTGGGAGTGGGCAGGCTGGTGAGAGTGAGTGGGAGTGGGCAGGCTGGTGGGAGTGAGTGGGAGTGGGCAGGCTGGTGAGAGTGAGTGGGAGTGGGCAGGCTGGTGAGAGTGGGAGTGGGCAGGCTGGTGAGAGTGAGTGGGAGTGGGCAGGCTGGTGAGAGTGAGTGGGAGTGGGCAGGATGGTGGGAGTGGTGGGAGTGGGAGGCTGGTGAGAGAGTGGGAGTGGGCAGGCTGGTGGGAGGGAGTGGGCAGGCTGGTGAGTGAGTGGGAGTGGGCAGTGGGCAGGTGGTGAGAGTGAGGAGTGGGCAGGCTGGTGAGAGTGAGTGGGAGTGGGCAGGCTGGTGAGAGTGAGTGGGAGTGGGCAGGCTGGTGAGGGAGTGGGAGTGGGAGGTGTGGGAGGGAGTGGGAGTGGGCAGGATGGTGGGAGGAGTGGGAGTGGGCAGGCTGGTGAGAGTGAGTGGGAGTGGGCAGGCTGGTGAGAGTGAGTGGGAGTGGGCAGCTGGTGTGAGTGGGAGTGGGCAGGATGGTGTGAGTGAGTGGGCAGGCTGGTGAGTGAGTGGGAGTGGGCAGGATGGTGGGAGGGAGTGGGAGTGGGCAGGCTGGTGAGAGTGAGTGGGAGTGAGCAGGCTGGTGAGAGTGAGTGGGAGTGGGCAGGATGGTGGGAGGGAGTGGGAGTGGGCAGGATGGTGGGAGGGAGGGAGTGGGCAGGCTGGTGAGAGTGAGCGAGCGGGCAGGATGGTGGGAGGGAGTGGGAGTGGGCAGGATGGTGGGAGGGAGTGGGTGGGGGCTGGTGAGAGTGAGTGGGAGTGGGCAGGCTGGTGAGAGGAGGGGAGTGGGCAGGCTGGTGGAGTGAGTGGGAGTGGGCAGGCTGGTGAGAGTGAGTGGGAGTGGGCAGGCTGGTGAGAGTGAGTGGGAGTGGGCAGGCTGGCTGAGTGAGGGGAGTGGGCAGGATGGTGGGAGGGAGTGGGAGTGTGGCAGGCTGGTGGAGTGAGTGGGAGTGGCAGGCTGGTGAGGAGTGGGAGTGGGCAGGAGTGGGAGGGAGGAGTGGCAGGAGTGAGAGTGAGTGGGAGTGGGCAGGATGGTGGGAGGGAGTGGGAGTGGGCAGGATGGTGGGAGGGAGTGGGAGTGGGCAGGCTGGTGAGAGTGAGCGAGCGGGCAGGATGGTGGGAGGGAGTGGGAGTGGGAGTGGGCAGGATGGTGGGAGGGAGTGGGAGTGGGCAGGCTGATGGGAGGGAGTG
This sequence comes from Lithobates sylvaticus, assembly GCA_028564925.1. Taxonomy (NCBI): domain Eukaryota; kingdom Metazoa; phylum Chordata; class Amphibia; order Anura; family Ranidae; genus Lithobates; species Lithobates sylvaticus. The sequence goes on along the minus strand of CM053031.1, from coordinate 295,405,626 downwards.
GGAGTGGGCAGGCTGATGGGAGGGAGTGGGCAGCATGCAGTGAGAAATGTTTGAATAGAGCAGGCTAAAAAAAAATATATACTGTAAAAAAAATAAAAAAAATAAAAAAAAAAGATAAATGAGCAACAACAAAAAAAATGAAATACATTTAATTTAAACTACCTGCCAATTGATGAAATTTCTTCTTTTTCTTCAAAAAAGTTTTCTTCAGAGAAGACAACACAAAAGAAATTAATTCTGAAATATAAAATTAAAAAATTTAAATAAAAAAAAAAAAACATAAAAAAATGTATATTTAAAATAACGTTATTAGAAGATGGCAATAAAAATAAAATGTTATTAAATAAAAAAAAAAAAAAATTACATGAAAAAAAAAAAAAAAAAATGGAAAAAAAAATATTACATTTTCTAGGAATTATAAGGAAATGCAATCATTTTTGAATATACAAAAGACATGTGAATGGTATGCTTTTATAATTCAAAAAAAATATGATGTGACCACCGGAAAAAAAAAAAAAAATTGTGACCACAGAAAAAAAAAAAAAAAAAAATTAATTAAGAACAAATTTTAATATTGCATACAATACAAATTAGAACAGTTATGACTTACCTTTTGTATGTGGAAGATTAGTGCTGTAGAACAATCGATGGAAAAACGAAGTCGCTGGAGCCCCTCGACGCACGTCCGTCTCCTATACTGCTCGCTCTGCCTCTGCTAGTAATCCCTTTGTTTACAAAGGGATTCCCAATTCAAAAATGGCGCCAATAGACACGTGGAATCGCGTCACTTCCTGTTTCGAAGTAACGCGATTCTAGACCTCGGCGGTGCTCAAAGACTCCTGGGAAATGGTGACTCACATCTCCCAGGAGCCTTAGCGAGCCTTGCCACCGAGGGCAGTGACGTTTTTAGCCCGGGCTAGCGCAGAGGCAGATTACGTGGGACCACCTAGCAACAGGCAGAACTAGGTAAGTGTCATTTTTTTTTTTCTCCATTTTTTTTTTTTCAGGCAATTGCAGGCAGGTCTAAACAAAGTTAAATTTATGGGTGGCCCTCCACTTTAACGGACAAAAGTCCAAAGTACAAACATGCATGTTCAGAAGCAAGGACGAGCCAGAAGCGGTCGGTCTTGTAAACTAGCGTTTGTAATGGAGAATTTAACATTTGTGACGTGGCAAATTATGAAATCTAGAAATGCAATGCACATTCTCTTCTTCTTTAATGGGATAATAATGAAGCTGCTTTGCTGGTGATACTGATGGAGTTATTGCAAACTAATTTTCAAAGGCTTTTTTTTTTTCTAATGATATCAAGAATAATATTATTATGCTTTTTTTTTTTTTATTTGGGTAAGTTATCACATCACCATTATCCTGTAGTTTTTAAAATCAAAGATACAACTATGTTGGTGTCCTTGTCAATTTTACATTGTATTTTTTAAAATGTAACTGCCTACTCTCAAACTGTCATTTGAAGTAAAACACATATTATTCTAAACAATTATTTTTTTTGTGCATTAAAAAAAGAAAACAAATAAAATTAGACATGCCATCCGCCAATAGAACTTAACCAAAAAGTGCATTCTATGCATCCAAAAATATAGAAAATATAACAAATCAAATCATTATTCAACCAATAAAAATAATGTCAATGCAATAACTCCAAGGCCAATAATAAATAACATGTTATCTTCTCTGATTCCGCAACATGTCTGGTTGATGAACGGCCATTCAAAAACAAACTGAAAAGCGCAAAATGAAAAGGGCAAAATGAAAAGTGCCAATCAACACAAGAGGAGATATGCTCCATACGTTCTGGAGCTGTCCCAAACTAACGCTCTTATGGACATCAACTCCTTTCTGAAATATTACACCATACTATTACTCCACGACCTGACCTTGTACTTTTATCCTTAGACTTGGACATGTATCCAAAACAAATAAGACACGTCATGTCCCATATACTGCTCTCAACTAGGCTGAACATAACTAGAAGATGGAAAAATCCCACACCACCCACTCTAGGAGAAGTGGTGCGAACAACCCATCTACACTACATCTACGGACAAAGCATTGCACTCAGAAATGGTAAAAGGGCCCACACCAACCAACTATGGCTCCCTTGGTCCACGTGGATCAAGAATAACACACAAATCCCATTGACCGAGTAGATCCACCCCACAATTACTTTGCACACCAGGATAACATATGCACCCTTCAAAAACCGACTGTGAAAGTACTGTACCGTTGTTACTTACGTAAATGGTTCTATAGTTACTTGTTAATAGAAATTGGCAGTCTAATTTGACCCACAGGATGGGAGGTTTCGCACTCTGGTCACAGTATGATCCCGTTAGGGGTGGCTAGGAAGTGAGACCACTCACCCTCTCACCTCCAAAGACAGTACAAGTCTTAAGCCCCATACACACGGTCAGATTATCCGCGGACCAGGTCGGTCGGATCCTGTCCGTCGTACTTTGTCCGATGTTGGTGTTGCGTACACACGGTCGGACTACGTTGTCGGAATATCCGGTCTGCAAGAACGTCGTGACGTAAGTCGTCTTCCACGAGATTAGAAAAGGGAAGTTCAGCACCACGTCAGGCACCCGTTGGGCTCCTTCTGCTGATCCCATGTTTATCGCGAGTTAGTCGAAGTTTGGTGACTTAAGATTCGCGCTTCTCAGTTTTCTGACTCAGATCGTTACTGCTCTTCAGTTTGTGCTTGTCGTGCGTATCTGTTTATTAGTGCGTGTAGTCAGTTCGCATTTGTTGGTCATTGCAGCCTATATCTTGATATAGGACGCTTTGATTTGCACTGCTTATTGTCTGCTCGTTTCTGGTATTCATTTCGTTCTTTCAGGCCTTGCTGTTTATCGGTGCTTTCTGTTTGTCCGTTCTGACCAGCCGACCTTTTGTAACCTTGTGAGCGATGTTTCCCGTGCGTACTCGTCGCCGAGTTCGTGCTGTACGCAGAATTGGTGTCGGGCTTTTAGCTTTGACCCAAGACCCGTCCATGAACAGAGTGACGAGGAGTATGTGGACCAAGAATTGGTTGCTTCAGCATGACCAATTCTCGCACATGCCTTTGCTTCGTGAGATCCGGGAGAATAATCCTGATGATTTCAGGAACTTTCTCCGGTTGACGGACCCCGATTTTCACCGTCTTTTGGCTTTGCTGACCCCCTTTATCAGCCGGCAGGATACCTGCATGAGACAAGCCATTACTCCGGAGCAGAGGCTTGTTGCCACGTTGAGGTACTTGGCGACAGGGAGAAGTCTTCAGGATTTGAAGTTCTCTTCAGGTATCTCTCCCCAGGCCCTGGGAATCATTATTCCAGAGACCTGTTCTGCCATCATCCAGGTCCTGCAGGAGGACTATATTAAGGTAACATTTATACTTTACTATTCCCTTCTATGTATGCTCTGTTTGCTAATGTCTTCTATTTTTGACCTCCTTCCCTAATTACCATGATTGCAATATGTTCTAATATGCTGTGCCCCTTTTCTCCTTCATGCATTTTTCCCTTCACTTACCTCCCCAGCATGCTCTTCTGCCCAATAGACACCTATGGCCTAGTCACTTAAGCAATGCCTTTTGTCTGCTGCATAGTATTGTTTGCCCCCAAACACCCCCTAAAATATGCACAAATGTTTGCTGTGTGGTTTACTTCATGTAGAGCCCCTTTTTTTTTTTTTTTTTAGGTGGGGGGGGGGCAAACTCATTAGGAACCCCCCTCCCCCAACTGCTCTGTCAGATGGTACCAATACTCTATCTGCTGGCTTTCCCAAGGTCAATACACACTATATACCTACCTCTTTATAGTGGGCATCTTTAGGGATGAATTCTGCAAAGCATGTAGTGCAAGGGGCTGCCTCCATACTTTCCATTTCCTATTTTTTTGTGTTCTTTCCCTCCTATTAGCTTGCTTGGTAATTTCAGAATGTCACAATGTGCTTTCCTTTTTTTTTGGGGGGGGGGGGGTTTGAAATGTTAGTTTAGCTTTCCTGGGGGCTGCCAATAGTGTTAAGTACAGAGGGTCTGGCCAAACTAGCACACATTATTGAGCCATTTGCCAATCAATGAAGTGCAGAGGGTTACCTGTCCAACACCCCCCCCCCCCCAAAACCCTAGTTATTGCCAATGGCCCATCAGAAGTGTGGGGATTGATGGGGGGTGAGTAATCTGTGAAGGGGAGCCTCTACTTTTCTGTGCAAATACTTTCCAGCCTCCAATTTTATACAATGCTCTTGTTCCAAGATGTTGATTGTCTAATCTGCTTGCAATGTTTATGTGCAAAGTGACTAATTATTTTTTCTTGTTTCACTCCACAGTTCCCTTCCACGCCACAGGAATGGCAGACTGTGGCCTCCCACTTTGCCAGCCGTTGGGACTTTCCTAACTGCGGAGGGTCAATTGATGGGAAACACGTCCGCATCGTCCCACCGCCCAACTCGGGGTCCTACTATTATAATTATAAAGGGTTTAATAGTGTAGTGATGTTGGCGGTGGTGTCGGCGACATATGAATTTATGTATGTGGACGTGGGGATGAACGGACGGATCTCGGATGGTGGTGCCATTGCGCACACGGAGTTCTACTGGCGTCTCCAAAGTGGCAGTCTGTGCTTGCCACCTCCAGAGGAGAATGCAGAAGGACTCCCCTTCGTCTTTGTCGCAGATGAAGCGTTTGCGTTGACTCCCCATCTGATGAGGCCGTTCCCGATGAGGACCCTCACCCCAGACCAGAGGGTCTTCAACTACAGGCTGTCCAGAGCCAGAAGAGTTGTGGAGAACACTTTTGGCATCCTGGCCAGCCGCTTCCGCCTGTTCTTGACGGCAATTAACTTGGCGGAATACAAACTGAACCACATAGTTCTTGCCTGTTGCATATTGCACAACTTCCTCAAAAGACATAACAGGAACTATGTGGTGCCCGTTGGCCCAGATGTGGAGGGCCCTCCAAATGCTGACCTCACAGCCCTTCAAGTGGCACGTCCAGGCTTGCCCCCTCTAAATGCCTGCGCGGTCCGCGAGCAATATATGGACTACTTTGTGGGTAGGGGGCCATTGCTCTGCCTGACGATGTGTGAGAGGCATTTTGTAATAAATCTTATTTTTCAACCAACCTATGATTTCTTGTCATTTCCGTATTCTTTTTAGCTTATTTTACCTTTAAATTTTTTCCCTTTGCCTTCGACAGTGGGAATGCACTTTCTGGGCAAAAGGAGGTAACAGTCTCTTCTTCCCAAAAAGATTATTCTCATGTTGTGTGTTTGCTACCTAATCTTTGGTCTAGAGAAGGTTTGTACTGCATAACTGACACCCAAAATACTCCTTTTCATCACCAGGTCAGACATGTGTGTATTCTCAAAAATGCTGTGCTCCGTGTTTTCGTACAAAGCACTGTGGGTGTCATTTACATAAGTCAAATCGACTATGCTCTACAAGTGCAGTGAAAAAGTGCCCTGGAAAAGAAACTTGCAGTGCAAAGTGGACTTGCCTTTAGTAAATAACACCCATTGCCCCCCATATCCTTTACATTTGACATACATAATGCATTGTGTTTTTTAAATAAGGAAGCCACACATTTAGAAAATTTAAAAAGTTTACTTGGAAAACATTCACAAGTGCGTTTACAATCTTCTTGCCCAAACTGACAACATCTTGGTTATTTACAACATTGTTTACAAACATTCCGCAATTGGTAAAACCAGGCATGGAGCAAAACAGAACCTATGAACTAGGAAAGTTCAACTTTGTAAAGTGAAGACAAGATCAGACATGACTATATGTTCAAAGTGTGTTTGATCTTGCCTTCATCACATGGGGGGTCACCCCTGGAAAGTGGAAATTTAGAACATGCACACAATTTGGGTCTGAAAATGGTCATTAGATGGTAAAACACATGCCTAGAAGATTCAAAAGTGCCATTTTCCATCATAGGGATGAATGGAGGTTTTTTGGGGGTGCAACCCCTTCACCACAACCACTTTCGTAGTTCGTAAAGTGGTTACACCCCCAAAAAAACGTTGGCATTCATCCACCATGATGGGAGCTAGCACATGTGGACACAATGTGTGCATGTTCCAAATTTCACACAGTTCTTAAGTTGCAAATGTGTTCAGAAGCAGGCACAAATGTGTGTTAATTACTTGGTGCGTTTTCATATTTTTCCTAAAACATCAATGATGTTCTTCAATTTTTGTTGAACATCATTGATGTTTTGCTTTATGTAATCTAGATCTCTATTGCAGACCATTATCTCCCCGATGAGTACGTGGGCACTCTCTGTGGTAAAGTGCGATTTTTCTTCCACAACATCCACGTCACCTAAAAACCACAAACAAACAAAAATCGGGTGTTGGAAATGAGGCAGCCATACATTGATTAGCTTACCAGTAGCTGTGTTCTCCCACACTCACCTGTTGTGGTGACAAGTTCTCCAAGTTCGATGATCTCTCCTTCCTCCTCCTCCTCCTCTGCTTCTGCTCTTTCCCCTTTTTTGGGAGGTGTTGGTTTTGGGGTTTCCTCAGACGGCCCAAGTTTTCGCTCCCCTATGAGAATGTACAAAAGGAAGATTTAGCAACACAATCTATTGAGGGCAGAAATAGGAAATGACAAACATTCCTTGAAAGTGACGGACACTATTTTTGTTTGGCCAGTTACAAATGCCAACTACATGAATGTAGTCACTTTGTAAAGGTGCTAAACTTACTAGCTTTTTGGTAGAAGTTTGTCTGATGGAGACCCCCCTCTAGTATCCACTGGAGCACATGTGTGGAAAAGCCTAATAAAAAGGGGGTTTGGGTGTCCCACAGCTACTGAGTGACCTCTCCTTTACATTGACTTAAATTTGGTTTACGCTCTTGCTGACATCTCTAGTGAGAACAAACTTCCTTTCAAAAAAAACTTCACCAAACCTCGTATTATAAGTGGCCGAACGATCGAGATTGCGTACGATCGAATGGACACACACGATCATGACAGTGGCAGAAAGATCGAGGCTGAGTACGATCGAATGCACAGACGAACCTGAAAGTGGCCATTTTGGAATGTACAACTTTGTAAAAATCAAACCACATGGAGCAGTATGCAAGCAAGAAAGCAAACACAAAACACAACTACTTACTTTTTTGAAGAACTCGCTTGATCTTTCTGTACTGATCGGCCTCCCTCAGTTTCAGGTCTGACCAGCGTTTCCTGAGTTGCTCCTTGGATCGTTGTACCCCAAAATGATTGTACAGCCTTCTCACAACTTTAGACATGATCTTGGCCTTGCGGACATTGGGGTTGAGGTAAGGCCCATACTTCCCATCATAGTCGCTCCTCTTTAATATGCCCACCATCTCCAACATTTCTCCAAATGACATATTGGAGGCCTTGAATTTCAGGCTCCGGGATCGGGACGTTTCTGCCTCCGGACTTTCCTCGTCCTCCTCCTCGTTGGTGGGATATTTGGGGCGCACCTGCTGTGTCCCCGCCATGTGCTCTCCCCACTGCGCCGTAAAGAGAAGGGGTGGGGAATAGACGAGAAAGATCGTCAGGGGCGGGCGGAGTTTGACGCATGCGCACTGTATATAAAACGTCACACGCCTGTGTCGTAGCCACGATCTGGGAGACGAGGGGAGAGAAAGCTCACGCACGAGACGATCGCTAGAAATGAAGGTACAATTTGACGTTGGTACATAACTAGCCTAGACTGATTAGAACTTGAGGCTTCTTTATGGAGAAGATTAGGAGAGTTTAGGCTGACATTATTTATATTGTTTTGTGTGGTGTTGTGTCTTGCAGAGGTAATGGAGGGCTTCTACGACGTGAGTTTTCTCCCCCTCTTCATTGATAAATACAGGGAATTTCCCCTATTATGGCAAGCAAAGCACCGCGACTACAGCAACAGACCAAAGAGGTACGCAGCCATGCTGAAACTTGTGGCATTTGTAAAGCCAAACCTGCCCATGGCAACCGTGGCAAACTTAAAAGTCAAAATTACTAACATGAGGAGTACCTATTTCCGGGAGCGCAATAAGGTCCGGAAGTCCCTAGCATCTGGAGCGGCAGCAGCTGATGTCTATGTCCCCACGCTCTGGTACTATGAGAGGCTCCACTTTCTCAAAGACCAGGCTACTGTCAGGAAGTCACTCTCGACTCTTCCTTGCACGCGTCCTTCCACGCACGCCACCCCTGATGAGGCTTCCGAGGACCAACCTGGGCCTTCCAGTATGGAAGATGTGCAGGAGCCCAACTTGTTCCAGGTATAGTAGTTTTGTAACCATTTTTGGGAATAATGAATGATGTTCAGTTAATTCAGGATCCCCAATTGCTTAGTTCCTAACGTGATTGACATATCAACAGACAGTGGTGTTGGAGACATTTTTGGGAAGAATCTAAACTGCAGGGCTGAGAATTGTATGGTTTTCTATTTGTAAACATTTTGCAACAGTCACTAGATGAGAATTGTGTGTGTTTGATGAACAAATAACTGAAACTATGTCCCTTTTTCATACACAGGAAGACCTCAGCCAGGAGGTGGCTGTGGAATGTGGCAGTCAGGAGGAGGCAGGGGTTAGTGGCAGCCAACAGGGGGGTAGGCGTAGGAGCCTGACTGTCTCCCAAGTCCCTCCCCTCCGCCTTCCCTACAGAAGGGCGAAAAGCATGGGGGAGGTGGGAGAGTCAGCGCTCCAGCTGATACGAGATGCTTCAGGCTCCCTATATGCCACACCCACCTACGAGGAGGCCTTTGCCTCCTTGGTTGCCAATAAAATGACGGGTATGGAGGCGGGGCAATGCAGCATGTGTGAGGAGGTCATCCTCAAAATCCTAAATGAGGGGATGGCTGGGGAGATGACTCCCCTCACACATGTTTGCGAGAGTGACCTTGCTCCGCCTCCTCCTCCTCCTTCTGCCACCCCACCAGCACCAGCACCACGGCGTGGAAGGAAGAGTACAAGGAAGACAAGAGAGTGATGACCTTGATTCAGTCTGGTCTGAGAGAAGATGGAGCCTCTCGTAGGACCAGAGCCTGGGGACCTAGATGGCATCTGCTGCAGTTCCGGATGTTTTGGACTTCAGGACCAGATTGCACTCCCTTATTATTTAGATAGGTACTCCTCAGGCCCCCAATTTTCTAAGCTTGAAAAATGATGGTTGCCGTGGGTGTCCAAGGCTTTGCAAATTCCCCAAGTTTCACCATGGCTGCGTTCCTCTTTGGTTTGTTGCTGAGACCTAAATAAATGTTTTTTGGATTTGAAATAATCATTGACTATTGTGTTTTACTTTTCTACAATGACAGTTTTTCTTTGAGTAGGCAGGTACATTTCACTAATCCTAAAGTAGAATTAACAAGGGGCACCAACAACCAACAAACTCCTAGTAAATTTAAGCAACAAATACAAATGTTAATAATGTGGTTTTGCTAAGTTGAGACACACAACCCCCTCCAAAAAAAAAAAAAAAAAATCTCCTTCAAATATGTATTCCCAAAAAAAAAAAAAAAAAAGACAAATCATGCTAAAAATATAACAAAGATTCCTTTACGATCTAAGTAAAAATAAACATGTAGTGTATAAATCCTGAAAAGTAATAAAGAACTAAGTTTGTGAGAAGTGCGGGTGAATAGGAGCAGCTAAAACATGTCATTCTTGTTGCATTGTAAAGAAAAAGAGAATGCGCTGCATTAAAGACATTTTAACATTGCAGCGTGACGAATGTGCTGTGTCGATTAGGAAAGGTAGTTTTACCTGACCGAGCGCTTCCGTCACAGAATTTCTTCTGAGCATGCGTAGCACTTTGTCCGTCGGACATCCGTACACACGATCGGATTTGGTGTGATCGGACCGTGTTGTCTGAAAATCTATCCAGCAGGAGATAGGACTTTGTCCGTCGGACAATCCGACGTACACTGTCCGATGGTGCATACACACGGTCTGATTTTTCAACAACATTGTCCGATCGGACAGAATCCATGCAAAAATCCGACCGTGTGTATGGGGCTTTAGTGTTAAAGAGGGTCCACATGCTCGAATTGCATACAACATGTATTCTCCTGTTCTACATGATATCGTGTTATAGTCTTGAACTAATGTTTGCCATAGTTATTATTTGCAGTTTAAATGTATTTGCCAGTCCTTGGCTTATTCTGTTTTCTTCTTTCTTCTGTTTTCTGTATTTCTTGAAAAATTTCAATAAAAATGTATTGTTCAAGAAAAGTGCCAATCAACACTCACCAAACTTCTACTAACACAAAATTAGCAGACGGAGCCCAAAGGGTGGCGCTAAAGAGCTGAAAAACAACGTAGTACGTCACTATGTTTGTATTTGTTGGCCGACAATTCCTTGCCGTTTGTATGCAAGACAAGTTTGGGCCAACGCCCTTCGGACAAAAGTCCATGGTTTTGTTGGCCAACAATCCGATCGTGTGTATGAGGCTTAAGAGTACATTCAAAAATACATGGTGTAGTAGTAGCATAATATGTTTGTTGCATCTTTTGCACCATTTGTTGCAGACATTTGTTCTTTCCATATCATATCCAAACATCATATACATGTAAGGGAGAACTAAGCTGGGAAACAGGAAAGCATTTGCCCCCTGGGCCAGTAGAAATAATATACAGCATGATGGGCTGGTGGCCCTGATTGGAGATATCCCCCCTTTCAGACATACGTCCATTTGCTTTCTGTTCAAATATTTGAATTATAGAACCTGGGAGAGGTAAGTCTTGTCTATCTTTTGCACCTCTGAGATGTCATTGACAAAATGCAGGGAGGCACAAAGGTCAATCTTAATGCACTTAAAAGCTGAACTCCAGCCGTAACCTCAGTCTTGCACAATTGTACAGGCTTCTCTACTATGCTGAAATAGCTTACGCTTAGTTCAGTGCACACTGTGGGCCCCCCACATTGTGCATTAGAAGCTGAACTAAGTCAAATAGAGCCTGAATAGTTTCCTTTTTGGAGGACATCCAGTATCATTGCACCAATTCCTTTCAGCCTAACAATCTGATGTTAGTAGAGAGATTCCCCCTGCTGTGCTATTGTGTTCTGAGAGGTCTTTTTTGGTCATGAACCTTTGACAGAAGCTATCCGAACGGCCGGCTTCTGTAGGACTGGCTGCCGTACACACAGACTGATTGTCAGCTGAATTCTATTGAACCGGCCTATGCCGCCTGACATTCGGCCCGTGTGTACTAGGCTTTACTGTTCCTAGCCCATCCATTTCATTTATTTTGATATTGGCATAACGCCTTCCTATAGCCAGTCGGCTTCTTGCATCAGGGCTGGGGGCTCTTGAGAGGAACACTGATGCAGGTTGATGTGGTGTTTTTAGGAAGCTACAGGACCTGGCCAGCCTTTCCGACCAGTTATCTGCCTGCATTACATAGGGAACAGAGACCCAAAGATGACACCATTAGGTCTAAAATAAGCTATGCAACAAAAATATATATATTTTTTTTAACAATGTCATTAGCAGAATTATTGAACAGCCACACTGCACACTGTTAAACGCAAATTAGGCACTGGTTTTCCGGCTCTTTCCAACCGCTTTGGGTTGACATAGATGCTGTTCTCAAACTCCTGATTTAACTCTTCTTTTGCTAGCTAACTTGTGGAAACCAATTTCTTTGTTGAGCCTTTCCTTAACCACTCAGGCTTCTATTATGGCCTGGAGAACAATTATCAGTCAGTCATGTCTAGATCCAGATCGTACTATAAATAAAATACCAGTATGAGTGCTGGAACTATTGATCCCCTGTTTTTTAGCTAGGCATTGGGTGGACAGAGGTGTTTCTTGAGTAGAAGATCTACTAGAAAATGGTGTACTCACACCTCTCACTTTGCTGACCTCACAATACGATCTCCTAAAATCATCCAAATTTACGCAGACGCGCTTGTCTGCCTCCTTAATTAAGCATCCTCCTCCAACAATCTACATTAACTCAAGGGTTTGGAATTACTATTCCAAAGCATTGATATCGCACAGGGGGATTTCCTTACTGTATACTACTTTGCAACAAAAACACTTTCTTAACCCCCCCATGATAGCGTGGGAATCGGATTTAGGAACAGATTCAATGGACCCTAGCTTTTCACTACATAGCCTCCCATTGTATTAATCATTGGGAGTTAACCCAGAAGATAGTGGCTAGGTGGTACAGAACTCCGTTCCAGCTGGCAAGGTACTTCCCCTCTCAATCTTCATTCTGCTGGGGAGAATGTGGCTATCCGGGTACTATTCTTCACATTTTCTGGTGTGTAGGAACCTTATGCCGCTTACACATGAGCGGTTTTGCCATCGGAATAATCTCTGAAGGTTTCTCCGACCGATTTCCGATGGAGAAACTTGCTTCAGAGCATGCGTAGTTTTTGGTACGTCGGAACAGCATACAGACAAGCGGTTTTCCCGATAGGAATTTGTTCCGTTGGAAAAATTTAGAACATGTTCTCTTTGTAGGGTCTGTCAGAATTTTACGTAAAAAGTCTGATGGGGCATACACACGATTGGAATATATACGATGAAAAGCTTTTCTGTCGGAAATTCTGCTCATGAGTACACGGCATTACTAGTTATTGCCACAAGACTTTCTAAATTATTGCAAAAATCACAGGCATATTGGTACAGCCGAATCCTACATCATACATTTAGCATAGGGGTTACTTATATCTCGGTAGGAGGTAAACTAGTCATTGCCAGGCACTGGAAAAGTAATTTTACCCCAAACATTTTGGAAGTTCTGACCCAACTCAACATTAACTACCAGTATAAAAAACTTCTTGCTACTAGATCACTCTCATATGTACATTTTGATAAGCTTTGGAAACAAAGGGTTGATTGGTATTCGCAGTAAGTTAAGTGGATATGTCATCCTTTTACAAATATTTCTTTTCACGAGATAGTGCCTTTGACTCTTGTGATATTGTAACATTGCATTACTGTCTTATTATTATGATCTACTTTACTTGTACTATCATGCTTTCTGTTAATTACTTTTTCATCAGCCATGTATAAAGCACCCTTTATATGAAGCACAGCTCTGTTCCACCTTATCTTTGTTACCTAAAAATCATTAAACATTTTAAAATGGAAAAAAAAAAAGGTCATTAGCAGGTTGATGGGGGAGAATGAGTTACCAGTGAAAGGCAAAATATAAGATTAAACTTCAGCTTTAAAACAATTCCCACCTTATACAATGGCAGCCAATCGCTGCAGAATCATTGCACACTTTGTGTGGTGCATATCCTTCAGGCCAACAGAAAACTGTTCCTACCAAAGTCCAGTTGGTTGTGTTTGCTTACCAGGCCAAAAGTTTCCAGTCCTCCCTTGCATGCAATTTATCCATTTTGAATGATCTCATCGTGTTTATATTAGAAATTGGCAGTATATAGATAAAGACATCACAACAGCTACAATCAGGGATCCAAAATCAATTTAAACACAGACGGAGCCCTTTGGGGTGTTTAGCTCCCATATGACAATCTGATAAAGGAGAATCCCCACTCAATTCAGAACTATTTGATGGTTTTATCCATCATTTAAGAAGCATTAGCAGCAATCAGAAAGCTCTGAGTGTAAGTATAACAAACAAAGCTGGCTTCGGTAATAACTCCAGGATAAACATAATGAGCAAATTAACTTGGAAATTTAAACAGCATCCACATTTTCCTGAGTATTTATAGCAATAAGAGAATTTTGATGAGGTGAATGGATCTCTTTTACTCATGCAATTAACATGGCTCTTACAGATTATTTGCTTTTTTCTAAATACTATGCAAGTTGACCAAACATATGCAGCACTAGTACTCTATGCACTTAGCTTGTTTTCAGATTTCAGAGATCTGAGTGACCCCATTATAGTTGAAGGGTATGTAAACTATCAATAATTCCATGACTATTCTTGTTTGCTCCTTTTTTAATCTGCAAAATATACCATTGATGAGGATTTTGTTATATCTGTAGAACATATCAGAATTGTAGAGCTGTCCTGTATGTTGTTCACTTATCCTGTGTTATCTTAAAGCGGAGTTCCACCCTGAAATTTTTTTCTCCTCTAAACCTAAAAAAAACTGGAAGAAATTTTTTTTTATACTTACCAGAATCACCCTGTTGCTATGTAGTCCTCCTAATCTGCCACTTCCTGGTCCGCGGAGCTTCTCATCACTTCCTCCCTCGCCTGTGCTCCTGGGAAATTATGTGTCATCATTTCCCAGGAGTGTGTGGGCAGTACTATGATGTTGCCATAACAACTGGGTGGGACCTTCCTCTGTCACCGCCTGTTGTTATGGCAATTTTAGAAACAATCAGCGCTATGGCCCGTGAATCATGCATGCGTGAGATCGAGAGGTGCATGCTGGTTACCCAGAATGCACCTCTCCAGAACGAATCCAGGAAGAGATCTCGATTGGGCTTCACATGCCCACAATCATGATGGCAACGGCAACAAATGGAGGCAGAAAATATTTGAGTAAGTAATTTAATATTTTTTTCAATATCGACCATGATCATTGTATAATCATTTTTGTATTTCATTTGTAATAATGCTAGGATCAATTTAAAAAAATATTTTTTCTTCACCGGAACTCCGCTTTAAACGCTTCCAGACCGCCTCACACGGATATACTGTGGCAGAAGGGCACGTACAGACAGATTAACATACCTGTACATTGCCCTTTAAGAGGTGGCTTGCGGGCGCACGCCCGCCAGGAGCTCCGCGAGCAGGATTGCGGGTCCCACGGACTCGATGTTTGCGGGGATACCCACGATCGTCTCACGGGGAGGAAGAATGGGGAAATGCTCATGTAAACAAGCATTTCCCCGTTTTGCCTAGTGACACTGTCACTGATCTCAGCTCCCTGTAATCAGGAGCGGTGATCAGTGATGTGTCACACACAGCCCCTCCCCCCACAGTTAGGATCACTCCCTAGGACACACTTAACCCATACAGCGCTACCTAGTGGTTAACCCCTTCACTGCCAGGGACATTTTTACAGTAATCAATGCAATTTTTTTTGCATTAATTGCTGTATTAATGCCAATGGTCCCAAAAATGTGTCAAAATTGTCCGATGTGTCCGCCATAATGTCGCAGTCACAATAAAAATCGCTGATCGCCGCCATTACTAGTAAAAAAAAAAAATATTAATAAAAATGCCATTAAACTATCTCCTATTTTGTAGACGCTATAACTTTTGCGCAAACCAATCAATAAACCCCCTGAGGAAGATACGCCACACCCTGAGTGTCGACACGCATAGGGGAGGGGCCAGGACGGAGCGAGAGACAGTACACCTGCCTGGAGGGGATACAAGCCATACCTATACTGTTTACAGTATTTTATTGAGCCTTATGAAGTACAGTGCACTGACGCACCTTATACATGTGAGTACCCCGGCGGGGGAATGGTTTTTAACTTGTCTATTCAATTTTGAAAAACAGTATTGCACTATTAGTCTTTTTCCTTTTTCATGCGCCTCTGAGATCATTGCATTGAGGACACTACTGATCCAGTGAAACAGCTGAGAACCCTATAGTGGTTCATATGCGTGTTTTGACTCAGTGTAAAAGCTGGTCACACGCTCTGAGGTGAGCTTATTACCATAAGATTTCACCTATGCATGATTCAGAGCCATGGTTGGATATAACAAGCATGTCAATAGTATGATCACTGGAGATCACGTCACCTGCATCTAGTCTCACATCAATCAACATTTTGTGTTTCTTATCACAGCCCAAGACAGGCTGCCACAAAGAACTGTTTTTTAATAATATAGAGACACTTGTGTGGTTTATGCACATGCACCTTTTTTATAAATCTTTTATTTATACATGTTTGCTATCACATATGTATGCATTTAGCACTTTTTTCATCTAATATTATTATTATTATTGATATTTTATTTCTTGGTGTGTTTATTGTGCATGGCACCTTGTAACTCTAAAGCCCCATACACATGGTCGGACAATCCGCGGACCAGGTCCATCGGACCATGTCTGTCATACTTTGTCCGATGTTGGTTTTGCGTACACACGGTCGGACAAAGTTGTCGGAAAATCCGATCATTCTGAACGTGGTGACGTTTGTTGCCTACGACGGGACTACGTAGAGGCTAGTAGCCAATAGCTTTGGTCTTGTAATGTGATCTGAGCATGCGTAGCACTTTGTCCGGTCGGACAACCGTACACACGATCGGATTTGGTGTGATCGGACCGTGTTGATGGCAAATCTTTCCAACAGGAGATAAGACTTTGTCCGTCGGTCAAACCGACGAACACTGTCCGATGGTGCATACACACGGTCTGATTTTTCAACAACCTTGTCCGATCGGACAGAATCCATGAAAAAGTCCGACCGTGTGTATGGGGCTTAAGTGGTCCATATAACCTCACAGAGTTTTTTTGGCACTTGTGCACTTTATATTTATTTGTGCGTTTTAGTTGTGCGTTTACAGATTTTGTGCACATTATTTGTTTTTGCTATATTTTGCACTTGCACTTTACACCAGTTGTATGTTTACTATTTTATGCACATTATTATATTCTTGTGGATCTATAACTATAGATTATGATACAGATTATCTAGTGCATAGCCATCCCAGCGCAGCGTATATTTAATTTTGTAATCAATAAACGCTTATTGCGATTTTTTTTACCAAAAATATATAGAAGAATATGTAACGGCCTAAACTGAGGAAAAAAATGTTTTAGATATATTTTTTGGGGATATTTAAAAAGTAAAAGGTGATCAAATACCACCAAAAGAAACCTCTATTTGTGGGAAAAAGGAAAAGTAAAAAGTTCTCTGGTCAGTAAATGGGTAAAATCTTCCGGGGCTGAAGTTCTTGAACTATAAAAATATATGTTTTAAAGATGTGGATGAGGAACCAATTCAGTTTAGAAAAAGACTATTGAGAAGCGATGACACATTTCTTGTGATTTTTCAGCCCACAAAAACCTGTGTGTTGTCAGCCCACAACAGAAAATTAAATCATACTTAAAGCACATTTCCACCCATTTAAAAGTCAGGAGCTACAAAAAATGTAGCAGCTGACTATTAATAATCAGACACTCACCTGTCCCACGGTCCAGCGATGCAGGTGCAGGAAGCCTCACTCCTCTCCCCCTCCTCTCCGAGGCACTGGCATTCTAACCGTGGGCGCCCGGCGGTGGCTTCACAGCCAGGCGCACATGCGCTGCAGCGCACGCTGTGAATGGCCGGGCAATCTTCTGGGACCTGTGATGTGTCCCAGAAGATTGCAGGGAGGGAGGGGGAAGAGGTGAACTTCCTTCTGGCTCCGCGGAGCCAGGGGAGGAAGTGGAAGCTGGGTGCCTATAAAAACAGGGTACCCGCTTCTCCTAACCAGCACCAGCACTTAAAGCAGAAGTTCAATTTTTGGGTGGAACTCCGCTTCAAGAATTTGCTTTTAGGTAAATTACTCATTACACGTCTGAATAAAGATGTCTATGATAGAACAACAGTACTAAATGAAGTGTGCTTTTGTGAGGCAGGTCAGCTGTTCTTCTGTACTTATCAGGTCAAATTAATAAAAGATATGGAAATCTGAATGTCATGGTTTGAAGTTTAGCTATGTGTGGTAGACTTGTGCACAATGGAAAATTTTGTTTAGTTTCGGTTCGCTGTCATTCATAAAATACATAATTTTGTTCTGTTATATTCGTTATGTTACGTTTATACGTTTTCAGATAATTAGTTATTTCTGTAGAGTGTCGATATTCGTTATACAGAATCTCGAATCATGTCAAATTAATTTGTTATATGCGCTATAATTTTGTTTGTATTCGTTGAAATTGTATTTATATATATATATATATATATATATATATATATATATATACATATATTTATGTATGTATATATATTCGTGATAATGATTCGTAGTTTGGAAAGTTGTTTGTTTATTATCTATTAACACACACAATGACAATATCTCTTCTCCTCTGCTCAAATAAAATACAACACCCTTCATACTCAGTTCTCAGGAATGCACTTTGCCGGTAATCCAACCTCAAGCACAAAATTAATCAGCTGATTGGACTGTATTCGTTATTTTTTTATTCGAACATTTGGATGTATTTTAATGTCCAAAAGATGCAAAATTCGTCCGAATTTCGATTTGTTACGAAACTAATTGCACAAGCCTAACGTGTGGTACTTTTTCATAAGTTTGTTAAAGAGGCTAGATGGAATGTAAAAGTTGCTACCAGTTATGTGATATTTCAGAGGTGGCCAGCCTTCTATTTTAAGCTCTTTTGCTTTCATACAGCTTACAACAGCTGACTGTATTTAGTACTGTTGTTCTTTTTAAAGAACTTTATTCAGGCACAAAATCGATAATTTCATACCTGGAAGCACATGCTCAAGTATGATTTAATTCAGACGTCATTTTGCAGGACATTAAAACCAGCTAATAAATCGTTTAACTCTGAAACATAGAAAAATTAAGTTATAAATGGGGAATTACATTTTCATTTTTTAGTGCAAGGTACATATTAGGAGCAAATGCCTCATCTATCTATCTATCTATCTATCTATCTATCTATCTATCTATCTATCTATCTATCTATCTATCTATCTATCTATCTATCTATCTATCTATCTATCTACCTTTGTCTATGTATCTGTCTAGCTATGTGCTGCCTCCTTAAATGGATTGACATTTCTAACTAAATCAAATGAGTAACCATTTTTTAACAAGTCAACACATTGAAAATGAAAAGAAAAAACATGAATTGTTGTAAAAAAATGAATAATAAACATTATACATTAACATTATAATAACATTATAATGTTATTTGGTAATTTTGCTATAATGTTATTTGGTAATTTTGCTGTGATGTTTTCCTATTGGAAAAAGCTCTTTGGAAAGCACAACATTTTAGTAGCATTTTCAATTGATCTAATCTGTATTCTACGCCAGACCTTCAGTCAGCTAGACGTGCATTAAAAGGTTTCTTAGCACCCTGCCAGTAAAGTAATACTCTTTCAGCCAGTCTTCAGGGGAGATAGTTGAAGGAAACACACCTTAGCAATGAAAATAGGCACCACCTGAATCTAAATGAATTCATAGAAGTAATACTACACATAACACTACATGACAACAAGTGTTAAGCAATGTCATTTTTCCAAATAAAAGTGTGGGTAGAATTTGATTCTACATATCAAAAGGAAATCTCACCTATGATATTGCTGTTGTAGGCTCATGAAACACATGACTACCCTCTCTGAGATGTACCAGAATGGCTCTTCAAAATGTAATCAACCACCTTAGTCATTGTACCGTAACTCTCAGAACCTCATTCAACCTATTTGGAAGCTCATCAAAGCATATAAGTAAGTGATACTCGGAGATGGTCAGAGGGGACGTGAGGACGTAGGGCGGGGATGCATCACAGAGGGAGGGGCGGGACCTAGGGGAAAGACGGCCGGACGGAGCGGAGGAAGTGTACGCCGGGTGAGAGATGGCGTGACACACGCGGATGAAGCCCAGTGTCGGAGAGAAGTGCGGGATCCGGCAAGGCTAAGCGGGGACACAGAGACGCGCTCGATGGTCAACAACATTGAAGCAGTAGCCGGATCGATGGGAACGGGTCCTCGCTCTCCCCCCCACTAGCTACCCTCATCTCCCCACACCCCACCTGCTGCCTGTAGAGGCGCCGACTTGCGCAGAAGAACAAGCGAAAGCTAACTGCCCAGCTACACCACAAACAGAGAGGAAAGACCCCATTAAAAGGGGAGAAAATTAAAATGATGCTCCATGAGGGGTAAGTGAACTTTCCGCACCTGAAATTTTGATGGCTGAATAACTGTAAAGTGAATGGATATACAGGCATACTAGTAGCAATAACGGAAAAAGTTGAAAGCAATTACCACTATCACACTGAGAAGAAGGGGAAGGAGACTTGCAGTCACCCGAGGAGAGGGAGGTGGAGAGGGAAGAAGGAGGACAATCGCCTCTACCATTGGGAAGTAAAGGAAACAATCTAAAACAATGTAAATGTTGGGCTCCATCGTTCAGAGGAGTAGACGAATTCCCTAACCTGATGCCTGTTCTGTCTTCCCTTTTTTTTTCTTCTTTTTTTTTTTGTGTTTTCTCCTCTCTCCCGGTCTCTTTCGCCTTAAAAGTTGTATTAACTATATGAGTGGCTCTCAGAAACATATATAGGACAAAACAAGGGAAAGGGGAGAGGGAGAGCCCTCACATGGGTTTGGGGGGTCCCCCCTATGTTTATCTCATCCTTTTCCCTCCCTGCTCCCCCACGGGGATTCCCCCCTGCCCTCCGCCCTTAGTTGGAGCCCCTAATGTGTGTAAAGGAGGAGGAGGGGGAGAGAGAGAGGAGGGAAGGAATATTGGAAGTATAAATGGAAAAAGTGCAATACCTGAACTAGAAACCTCTATGTACACCTGGTCTTTTAAGCTTTCTATATATAACTGGGTCTAACGGCCGACACCTGATAAACAATTTAGGGAATATACATCTACCAACATAAGTACATTGAGGACCGTGAATAGGTCCAGGTCAAAGGCTGTTGTATAAAGAGCGGTAACCCAAGTATTACCTACATACTAGGAGAAATATGGGCTAGATGTATACATACTGAAGAGGCCGGATCTATAGCTGCGGTAGCAGAGTTCCATACACAGTGGATTCCCTATGATTGTTGTCCACCCCTCTTCTGGATCTTCCTTGTTTTTTTTTTTTTTTGTTAGTATGAAAGGTAGAACCACCAAAGGAGGGGAACCTAAAACACTGAAAGAAACAGCTAATACTAATACTAGTACAATTAAACAATACCTGGTCCAGGGACTGAGCCCCAAAAGTCCAGTCATGGAAAAACAGGCAACGAAACAGGGGAAGAAGAGGGAGGCGAACAAAAAAAGGGAGGAAATTCCTGAGGCTTCGGGAGTAAATACTAGTACAGAGAATGAAATAGACAGTAGCAGGATGGAGGAACAGGGGGAGAGTGCCCAACCGCTAACCAGGACAATGTTGGTAGATATGCTGATGAAAATGGAAAAATCAATTAAAAATGAAATAGTAGCACTACGAACGGACTTAACCCATTTGCTGACCCGAGTAGAGGAGGTGGAAAATAACGCAGATAGACACACACATGAAATATCTGATCTTAAAGACCAACTTAGAATGATTAAGATAAATCAACGGAGGACCCTGTATAAACTCGAGGAACAGGAAAATCAAAGCAGAAGGCAAAATCTAAGAATACGATCCCTTCCAGAAAAAAACGGGGAAGATCTCAGAAAGACGATAAAGGAATTATTTAACCCGCTACTGAATAAAAGCTCAGAATGGGAATTAAAAATCAAGAGGATACACAGAGTCAGGAAACCCCAACACATACCAATAGACTCTCCCAGAGATATTTTGGTCAGATTCCAGAATTACGAAGAAAAGACAGAGATATGGTCTAACCTGAGGGGAAAACCCCCCTTAAAAGTTGGGGGAGCAGAACTTCAGATATTCCTAGACCTGTCACCGGAAACACTGGCCAGGAGACGGTTACTCAGACCATTGTTAACCCAGATGCGGACAGAAAATGTAAAATATAGCTGGGGGTTCCCGGCGTCCCTTATAGGATATAAAGAAGGAAGATCAGCAAGGCTAAGATTCCCTGAAGAACTACCTGAATTTTGTAGAACCTTAGATCTACAAATAATAGAAATTCCAGAATGGTTGGAGAGGGAGGGTCTGAAGTGAGAAATGGGGGAGGGAAGTGAGACACACACTGAAAAGTATGCGATCTCCCGCTTGCATTTTTGTCTTTTTTTTCCCTCTCTCTCGTTGGTTGTAAGAGGGAGGTCAATGGTGGGACATTGGCTACAGAGTTAGTTGGTTTTGCAGACTGGGCGGGGTGGGGGTGGTGGGGAGAGAGGGGAGTGGTTTGAGACCTGGGCGGAAGTCCTCTCTGTCCGAGGGACCATTCGCCCCCCCCCCCCCGCTGCTTGGGGGGGGGATGGGTAGAATGGGAAAGGAGGTCCGCGCCTAACCTCTGAGAAGGAAGCCCAGAGGCGGAGAGGAATATTTCTGACCCGCCAACGGTCTGGAGGTCAATATTGACCAGGAGAAAGGGGGAGAGGGAAGGGCGAGTGGGGAAGGGGGGAGGGGAGTGTAGAGCAGGGGGGGAGGGAGGGGGGAGAGAGTGGGTTAGGAAAGAGGGGAGGGGGGAAGGGAAGAAGGGGGGAGGGAAAAAAGGAAAAAAGGGGAGTCTCTCTCTAAGAAGTAAAAAGAAAAAGGAAAGTCCCTGATTAAGCTTTTAACATATAATGTCCGGGGTTTGAATAATCCCGCCAAAAGA
The DNA here is from genome assembly GCA_028564925.1 of Lithobates sylvaticus. Classification (NCBI taxonomy): domain Eukaryota; kingdom Metazoa; phylum Chordata; class Amphibia; order Anura; family Ranidae; genus Lithobates; species Lithobates sylvaticus. The sequence goes on along the minus strand of CM053031.1, from coordinate 295,383,305 downwards.
CATAAAATATTAAAAGAGCTTAAACAGTACCAGGCAGATATAGTGTTCATCCAGGAAACCCATCTCTTCCAAGGATCCAATACCAAATTGTATTCTAAAAAATATCCTACCTGGATATATGCGGATTCAACTACTAGAAAAGCCAAGGGAGTGGCGATAGGATTTTCCGAGGGACTACGGTTCAGAGAGGAAGAGAGATTAGTAGACCCAGAAGGGCGGTTTCTCTTCCTGAGAGGACATATAGGGGATACACAAGTCACTTTTGGAAATATATATGCACCAAATAAAAAACCAGCAGAATACATGAAGAAGATGATACATACTCTTACCAACTTTAGGCAAGGGATGGTGATTATGGCAGGGGATCTGAACGTGTGTATGAACCCAGATGAGGATAGTACATCCTGTGCGCGGGAGACGGGAAGTGTATCGATGAAACAATTGAAAAAACGACTCCACCAAAATCAACTGGTAGATGTTTGGAGAACTATGAACCCAAAAAAATGGGATTACACCTTCTTCTCCCCCGCACACGGGATGTATTCACGCATTGATTACATATTTGCAGACCATAATACACTGTCAAAGGTCACTGAAGCCCATATAGAGATCTCTAAACTCTCAAACCACACACCAGTTACGATCACTATAGAAGAATGTAAGATATTTAAACCTCGTTCTAACTGGCGATTAAATTAAGCGATTCTTGCTGAAAAACAAGATATCGACAAAATACAGGAAGAACTAACTTTTTTTTTTTTAAAATAACGAATCAAAAGACATATCAGACTCTACACTATGGGAAACACATAAGGCATACATTAGGGGTATCTTTATCGCAATGGGCTCAGGGAAAATAAAAGAGAGAACAAATAAAATTAAAACGATATCAGAAGAAATATTTAGATTAGAGCAACTTCACAAGAACTTAGACGGCCAACATCAGGACAGATACCATCGCCTTATAATAAAAAGAGAAGAACTAAAAGACATACTGACGCAAAATACAAAAAGGGTTTTCAATGCAATCTTGAAAGAAAAATATGCATGGGGCAATAAAATCGAAAAAGACCTAGCCAAAACTTTAAAGAAGAAAAAAGCCAGAAACTATATTGAAAAAATTCGGAATAAACAAGGCGACCTGGTTTTTAAGTCCAAGGACATCACAGAGGTCTTCCAACACTATTACAAAACCCTATATAATGTGAACAAAGGGAATATAGATATGGGGAAAAAAAATAAAATAACAGACTTCCTAACGAATTCAGGGATCACCCGAATCTCCCCAGAAGAAATGTTAGACCTAGAGGCCCCCATTTCGGAAAATGAGCTCCTTGTTGCCATTGCTGATACAAGGTCTGGGAAAAGTCCGGGACCGGATGGATTCCAGATTTTGTACCTCAAAAGAATCAGTAAGACCCTGGTGCCAAGATTATGCAGATACTTTAACGGACTGGGTGCAGAATACGGACTGAGTCGAGAGGCACAGAAAGCTTTAATAACCCTCATTTTGAAAGAGGGGAAGGACGATAGCTGTTGTTCAAGCTTTAGACCGATATCTTTACTCAACTTTGACACAAAACTATATGCAAAAATCCTCACAAATAGGCTAAAAAATCTCATGAATGGTTTGATCCATGTAGATCAAGTAGGCTTCGTGACCTCCAGGGAAGGACGGGATAATGGTATTAGAACGTTATTATTACTACAAAAATTAAAAACATGTGGGCCCCCAGGTCTATTCCTGTCGATAGACGCCGAGAAGGCATTCGACAGGGTAGACTGGGGGCTCATGATGGAAACTTTAAAGTATATAGGCTTAGGGACCAGGATGCTCCAGAGAATTGGAGTTCTCTATGAGAATCCAACCGCAATAATAAAAATTAACGGAGACCACTCAGCCCCCTTTTCTATGAGCAACGGGACAAGACAGGGTTGCCCCCTGTCCCCGTTGTTATTTGTTCTTTCATTAGAACCATTGCTGGCAACCATTAGAGCGGATATTAACATAAAAGGAATTAAAATAGGGGACACCGAACATAAGATAGCAGCGTTCGCCGGCGATTTATTGTTTTACGTGACGGAACCCAGGACATCAATGCCAAAATTACTCGAGGTACTAAAAAGATATAGAGAGGTAGCGAACTTTAAAATAAATGTTAATAAGTCAGAGATCTTAAATATAAACATAGGGAAAAAAGACGCTCTTGTGTTACAAAGAGAGTTCCAGTTCCCATGGAAAAAAAAGGGGTTAAAATACCTAGGGCTCAAACTAGCAAACTCTATAGAAAAGTTATATAGTGAGAATTTTATCCCGCTATTAGATGAAATAAGAAATGAAATCAAAAAAATCCACTATAGGCCCCTTTCCTGGGTAGGTAGAATAAATACGGTGCCCTGATTAATCAAGATCAGGTAGGGTTCGTACAGATGCGGGAAGCACGAGACAATACGATTAGATCCTTGAACCTTATTCATGTAGCTAATACTAATAAAATTCCGTGTTTATTTTTGGGGACAGATGCAGAGAAAGCTTTTGACCGTATCAATTGGCATTTTATGTTCTCAGTATTAAAGTGGAAGTAAACCCTTCCACATGACTTTGGCCTACAGGTAAGCCTAGATTAAGGCTTACCTGTAGGTCCAATAAATATCTCCTAAACCTACATGGTTTAGGAGATATTTAGCGATGAAAAGGCATCGCTGTCTACGGCGCATGCGCCGTAGACAGCGGCGCGCAGGCGCACTGAGGGCGCACTGCATATGCCGCTCTCACGGCAATATGCCGATCTCGTGCGCATGCGCGGGAGTGACGTCATCGCCGCTCCAGCGAATGATAGCGCTGGAGCGGCGAGACCAGGAAGTCACTCCGGCCCTGCATGGCGGCGAGGAAGATGGAAGATAAGGACGGCTTCGGGGGCTTCGTTTTCAGGTAAGTTTTTCATAATGAGCTAGTATGCTATGCATACTAGCTCATTATGCCTTTGCCTTGCAGGGTGTCTTTTTTTTTTTTTTTTTACAGAGGCTTTACTTCCTCTTTAAAGCGGATAGGATTGGGAAATAATATGTTCCGATGGATCTCAAGTATCTACACCCAACCAACTGCTCAGGTAAAAGTGAATGGGGTTGTTTCTCAACTATTTAGGGTTAAGAATGGGACTAGACAGGGTTGTCCCCTGTCCCCAATCCTGTTTGTTCTGTCCTTAGAGCCCTTACTGTGTAAAATCCATTCAAACCCAGATATAGGGGGCTTATCAGTAGGGGGAAGGCAATATAAGACTTCAGCCTATGCGGACGATATGCTATTCTCATTAACTAACCCAATAGTTTCACTACCTAATCTTTTGAAAGAAATTGAGGTCTATGGTGCTCTATCAGACTTTAAGATTAACCTATCAAAATCTGAAGCTATGGGAGTAATGATTTCTAAAGAGATACTGAGAACATTGAAGTTAAGTTATAAAATTAAATGGTCAGACCAAGCTCTGAAATACTTGGGAACTCTTATCCCATCAGATCTTTCATGTACATATAAACTGAACTTCCCCCCATTATTATACAATGTGCAAAACCTTCTTGGAAAATGTCAGAAAGGACTCTTTTCATGGTTTGGGAGATGCAATATTATTAAAATGAGCATCCTCCCGAAGTTTTTATATTTATTCCAGGCATTACCAATTGACATACCTAAGAACTATTTTAAGCAAATACAATCCTTAGTGACTAGATTTATATGGGCAAACAAACGTCCAAGAATCAGTAGATCTCTATTGAATCTACCCAAAAAATATGGAGGTTTAGCTTTACCAGATATCTATAAGTACTACCAGGCGGCACTTGTGAGCCGACTGATAGACTGGAGTAGACATGGGGAATGGAAGATGTGGCCGGGTTTAGAACAGGCGCAAAGCAAGGTGGTGTTGCAAAGAGCCGCCTGGTGTTATAGAAAACTCCCGATTTCAATAAAGGGACACCCACTGATAGGACCCACTTTGAAGATGAGTCATAGATTATTCGCAGAAGGCAAATTGTCGGCAATAGCCTCTCCCCTGTTCCCAATACTAGGAAACCCACAATTTGATCCAGGAATAAGAAATGGAAAATTTAGAGTATTAATAGAACAAGGGACATTCCAAGTTTCACACTTTATGATAAATGGAACATGGCCTACGACACAGGCGATGACAATAGGATCTACAGCACTCCAATTAGATCGGTGGCGCGCAACACAGCTGAGACATTTTTTAAATACACTAAAGCCACTAGGTGGCTACGATCGCGCGCTAACAACATTTGAGAGGTATTGTAATGAAAGTGGGGCATTGCATCATACCCTGTCTAGGACGTATGTGCTGTTAGTGACACCGCCGGAAGATTTCAGATTGCCTTTCTTTAGGGAGTGGGAAAGAGACCTAGACCAAACATTCTCGGAGGAGCAATGTAATAAAATAATAGGCAATGTATTTGAATCTTCAACCTGTATAAGAACACAGGAGACCAACTTTAAGATTCTGTCGCGATGGTACCGTACCCCAGCATTATTGCACAGATGTTACCCGGAGACATCAGACAGGTGTTGGCGTTGCGGAGAAGAAAAGGGGACGTTAGTACATATTTTCTGGGCTTGTGCTAGAATAAGGGATTTCTGGAAAGAAGTCTGGAGAATCTCTCAAAAATTTTGTGAACAAGAATTACCAGAAGACCCATCCCTTTTTCTATTACAAAATACGAGAAGCTCTATTAAAATATATAAGAAAACTGTTTTATGCCACCTTCTGAATGCAGCTAAATCTTGTATTCCACTTATGTGGAAGCAGACGCGACCACCATCAGTGGGAATATGGCTTAAAAAGGTAGAGGAATTAAACTATATGGAGGACCTGGTATGGTCATCCCGACAGAAAAGATGGAGATACCTGGAAACATGGTCCGCATGGAATCTTTATATTAATTCAGAGGAGGGGAGAAAGCTTATAGATGTAAACCTGGACAACTGAAAATAGAGAGGAAAGTGGAGGGTACCTATGGGAGAGAGGCGGAGGGAGAGGGACGGGGGGGAGATGGAGGGGTGGGGAGGGAGAGAGGTAAATCCTCCCTAAATTCCCCCCCCCCTCTTTATTTACCCCCTTTTTTTTTTTTGTTTAATTTCATTAATTTTAATTTTTTTTTTTTTGTGGGGAATAAAATATAGAAGTAAGAGAAGGTTCTACACTCTATAAACATATAAAAAGGAAATCTTAGGGTAGAACCTGAGAGAAAGGCGATCCCTGGGTAAAGGCAGTGGATATTTCATTTTTACTTTCATTTGTATTCCTTGAGAAATTAGAAAGTGACAGTAGAATCGACGATTGCCACTGTGTGATGTAATATGTTCCTTTTTTTTTTTTTTCTGTATAGATGTAGATAATATGTGAGATGTGATGATGGTAGAGTGTATTCCTTGCTTCTTCTAAAGATAAATAAAGATTTAAATTTGAAAAAAAAAAAGAATAAATACGGTGAAAATGCTGCTTCTCCCCAAAATTACCTATAAGTTCCACATGATCCCAATCCCCCTCTCTGATTACTACTTTCAAACTCTAACATCTATCATAAACAAGTTCCTTTGGCAAAACAAGAAACCCAGAATATCACGAAACATCTTGAAACAAAATAAAGATCAGGGGGGCCTTGGGGTCCCTGATATAAAAAAGTACTACTACGCGGTAATACTTTCAAGAGCTGTAGAATGGTCATGGAAGGAAAGTCAAAAACAATGGGTGCACCTAGAAAAAGACATAAGTAAATTGGATTTAAGAGTGGCGATTTGGAGCCCACTGAAATTTAGGGACATGGGAGTAAATACACAAAGAATCACTAGACACGTGTTTAAGATTTGGGACTTAGTTCACAAGCAACATAGTTGGAGCTACAATTCACCACTAATGATATTAAGAAATAATAATTATTTCCCTCCGGGAAAAAAAGAGATGGGGGGACACTGGATAGGAGAAAACACACAATTAGGCGAGTTGATAGAGAAAGGGAAAATAAAATCACGGTTAGAAATACAACAGAATATAGCACATATAAAGTTAAACGAATGGCGCTACCTCCAGCTGACAAACTTCGTAGGGAAACTCCCACATCCAATTAGAACGAAGGATAATTATACATCATTGGAGAAAATATGCATAGCAAAAGGGGAAAAAAAATAAGATACATCCCATCTATACAAAATGCTTCTCGCAGAAGGTCGACCGGAGGTACCCCCATTCTTCACAAAATGGGGAGATGAATTGGATTCACATGGATACAAACATAACTTTAAAAAAATATTGAAGTTAACACACAGAACAGCGACAGACAGTAGATCCGCGGAAACAAACTATAAATGTCTCTCAAGATGGTACATTACACCGAATAGAAAATTTAAATTTCAGCCGGGGAACTCGCAAGATTGTTGGAGAGGGTGTGGTCAACGGGGTACAATGGCCCACATTTGGTGGGAGTGTCCAAAAATTAGGGAATATTGGAAAGTAGTTTTGGACCTTATAAATGAAATCACTGGCATTAAATAAAGGATGACCCCTGGATATGTCTATTCCATAATACACCAGATTCAATAAAAATATATGTGAAGACCTTAATCCCGCATATACTGAACACGGCAAAGGCATTGATTCCTAGGAGGTGGCAACAAGAGCAACCACCGACGGACCTAGAGTGGGTAGGAAAGATGGGTGAGATCTATCATTTGGAAAACCTTAGGTATAATGTTGAAGAGGAGGGAGAGGATGCTATGATTAAATGGAAATGCTGACAGGATTTTAAACAAACTTGGAGGTACGCTGAAATAATAACTTAATCAGGTGTATACTGCAAAAGTTGGAACTTTGTAAGGTATGTGGGAGTTTAGAAACGTGCAAGATATAAAGTATACAAGAAAATTGAAAAGTAAGACGCTGTGCATAGTTTACCATCTGAACCAAGATAAAATAAGCGTGTGTAGGTTAATGTATAACTAGACATATGCAGTTTGTTTTGTTCTGAATTAAAAATTGGACACATTTCCGAATTACAATAGTATTGAATTTAAACGAATCCGAAATAATGAAAAAAAAACCTCAGACGAAACTTGAATTCAAAAAGTTTTCGAATTTGAATAGTTTTCCAATCTTCAAAGAGAATAAAATAGAATAGAAAATAAAGGAATAGAATAGAAAAAAAAATGACTAGAAAAGAATATAACAGAAAATTAAGCAAAACGGAGTAAATTGAGTAAAACAGAACAAAATAGAATAGAAAATAAAAGAACAGATTAGACTAGAATATAATAGAATAGAATAGACTAGAATAACATAGAACGAATGTAACCATCTTCGGAAATTCGAATTTCAAATAGAATAAATTTGAATACATAAGAAAAGAATAGAATAGAAAAGAATAAAATAGAAAAAAAGAAAGAAAGAATAGAATAGAAAAGAATAGAATAAAAAAAACAATAGAATAGAAAGAATATAACCATTTCCCAAAATTCAAATAGAATCAATTTGAATTTGAATTGAATAGAAAATAATAGATTAGAATAGAATAGAAAAAAACAGAATAGTATAGAAAAAAAACAACAGAATAGAATATAATAAAATAGAAAGAATATAACCATTTTCATTCATCTGAAATTCGAATTTCAAAAAGAATAAATTTGAATTTGAATAGAAAAGAATATAATAAAAATAAAATAATAGAATAGAAAATATTAGAATAGAATAAACAAAAAAAGAATATAATTAAAAAAACAATAGATTAGAATAGAAAGAATATAACCATTTCCCAAAATTCAATTAATTAGAATAGAATAGAAAAATGAATAGGAAGATGGCTATATTCATTCTATTCAGTTTTTTTCTATACTATTGTGTTATTTTCTATTCTATTCTACTCTATTCTTTTCTATTCGAATTTCAGAAGATGGTTATATTTTTTCTTTTTTTTATTCTATTCCATTCTATTCTGTTCTTTTATTTTCTACCCTATTTTGTTCTGTTTTACTCAGTTATATTCTTTCATATCCTATTCTGTTTCTTTCTATTCTGCTGCTTTATTTTCTATTCTATTTTATTCTGTTTGGAAATTGGAAAACTATTTAACCACCTGATTACTGGGCACTTAAACCCCCCTCGTGACCAGCTTTCGGCGCTGATGCACTTGGAATGACAATTGCGCGGTCATACGACACTGTACCCAAATGAAATTGTTATCATTTTTTCCCCACAAATAGAGCTTTCTTTTGGTGGTATTTGATCACCTCTGTGTTTTTTATTTTTTGCGCAATAAACAAAAGAAGAGCGAAAAATTTAAAAAAAAAACATTTTATTTTTTGCTTTTTGCTATAATAAATATCCCAAAAAAAATATAAAAAAAAACATTTTTTTTCCTCAGTTTAGGCCGAAACGTATTCTTCTACATATTTTTGGTAAAAAAAAAAAATCGCAATTAGCGATTATTGATTAGTTTGCGCAAAAGTTATAGCGTTTACAAAATAGGGGATAGTTTTATAGCATTTTTATTAATATTTTTTTTTTACTAGTAATGCGGTGATCAGCGATTTGTATTGTGACTGCGACATTATGGCGGACACATCGGACTTTTTTGACACCATTGTCATTTATACAGCAATCAATGCTATTTAAATGCATTGATTTCTGTATAAATGACACTGGCAGTGAAGGGGTTAACCACTAGGGGGCGGGGAGGGGTTAATTATGTTCCCTGGGAGTGTTTCTTACTGTGGGGGGAGGGGACTCACAAGGGGAGGAGACCGATCAGTGTTTCTCTGTACAGAGAACACACCATCGGCTCCTCTCCTCTGACAGGACCGTTGATCTGTGTGTTTACACACACAGATCCACGGTCCCGCTGTGTTACCGGGCAATCGCGGGGGCCCAGCGGACATCGCGGCCGCTGGGCACGCGCATCGGGTGCCCAGTGACACGGCGAGAGCACGCGCGCGCTCCCGGCGGCGCGCGTGCGCTCCCTGGAGTGCACAGAAGGGGAGGACGTCATATGACGTACTCCCGGCACAACAGATCCGCGCTGTAGCCGTCATTTGGCTATGGCTCGGATCTCAGGCAGTTAAAATCGATTGGAATACTTTTCGAATCAATCCAAATTCGAAGTAGAAAAATTCAAATTAATTTGAAAATGAATAAATGAAACAAATTTTGAAAACAAATTAAACTAATTTAACTAAACGAATTTATGTAAATACTGAATCGAAATTAAACAAATTTTCTCGTTCTGCACATGTTTATGTATAACAGTATATAGAGGGACCATGAAAAAAAAATGGTGGAAGGTTGGTAGATAGTAATTGCCTCCAGGTTTAGTCTTAATTCCAGCACTGTTGCTGAATAGGGACTTTAAAAGCACATGTCTTGAAATAATTTAGGCCCCCTTCATTGCTAGTTATTGTTCCCTAACATAAGTACTATTTTTGTCTTAATGCCAGGGTGCCTCCAGACAGTATCCCTGTAGGTGACTTGCATTGTATCTGCCAGGTCTTCCTACAAGCAGAAATGGCTGCTTTCTTTACACCTTTTGGGGACTCTAGTAGCCAGAAATCTTCATTGTCTGTCTTAAATGTGGCTATATGCAAACAACGTACCTCCTAAGACCCAGCCTGTATGGACAGTATAGCAGGGTTCACATCTAAGCCACATGCGGCTCACAGCAGGAGTTCAGTGCGTCTTCATTCACCGTTTCAGGTCCGATTTCAGACTGAATTTTGGGCTGAATTTGGACCTGAAATGGACCAAAAGACACACAGGAGCCGCTGCAGAGATGTGGTCACAATCTCCTGCTATGTGAATTGGATGCAGGGAAACTTGCACCTTATTCGCATAGGTGTGAACCCAGCCTCAGAGGCATCTTAATTATTGAAGAAGAATCCAATATAGTTTTATTGCATTCTTTAATTAACAACAGCATCCAAAGTAATTACAACAAGCATAGAGTTCACGGTACAAAAGATGTAGCTGGAGCCTACATAAATATAAGAGTGCTTAAGTCACAGTTCAAATTGATCAAATAAAGTTTCACAGTATTATTTACTTTGTGGTACATGAGCAAGCAAAGTACTGTTGTGAGATACTGTTTCTAGAAAGCATACTTTGCAGTTTGGTGTAGTGCAAGAGCCACAGATAATTCAGATGCAACATTATAAATGTAATAATTGGGGCACAACTGGGGTGGAATGGGCTAATGGTGGTGGAACCCATTAAAGGTTTCATCCATCTTAGTACACTACAATTTTTTTTGTCTTTTATTATCATTATCATACAGGATTTATATAGTGCCAACAGTTTGCGCAGCACTTTACAATATAAAGGAGACAATACAGTTACAATACAATAACATACAAGAGGGTTAACAGGGCCCTACTCATAAGAGCTTACAATCAATTAATTCCAAAGCATGCCTGTGCAGAGGTAGAAGCAAAACTATGAACCATGAAATCAAAGTCGCAACCCAGTGGATATGCAGTGATAAAAAATAATTTATTAGTGAAGTAGGGTAAAAAGATTCCAGTATAAGAGTACACTGCTGGAGCCTTTTATCCTGGGTATCCAACTTTACCTGCATTGTGTGCTTTAGCAGCTAGTGGAAGCTTCTATCTGGCACTGGGATTGCATTTACTTTTTCGGGTCTGGAATACAGGGTAGAAGCACCTTGTGTTTTGTTTGATTTGCTCTAAACTTCATGAGATACCCCCACCAGTTGTACCATTTTATTAAAAGGTGTGATTTTTACTGTAGTTTCATGGTTCCTGACAGTAAGTGAAGGACATGAATTCAGAAGATGCAGGCAATCCACCTTTCACAGGCAATCCACCTAGTGGTAATATTTTTTCCCAGGTTGAAAAGGATCATCGCATGGATCAGTTTGCCATAGTATTACAGACGCTCCTGATTTGCACTGCTCACCTGGATCTTCCCACTGTGGCTGTTCCGATACAACCTGTGTTGCAGGCTGTCCCTATTGCTGCTCCAGTCTCTGTGCAGGCACCCGCCTCATATATTACCTCTGTAAGAGGTATGTCTGGTTCTGCTTTGCTTCCCCAGCGATTTGGGGGCGATCCTGTTCAATGCAGAGGGTTTCTGAACCAGGTTAGAATATACCTTGAGATGCTGTCCTAGGCCTTCCCCACGGACAGAAGCAAAGTAGACTTCATCACCCTCTATGAGAGATGCAAAAAACCATTGTCCTGAGTTACCCAGAGTTTGTGGCTTCTTTCAAAAGGGTATTTGACATCCCCACATGCTCCACTTCTGCTGCCAAGAGCCTCATGCCAATCAAACAAAGTATGAGAACTGTTGCTGATTACGCCACTCTGGCAGCAGAGATCGCTTTGAACAATGAGGCCCTCATGGCTGTTTTTTCTCATGGTCTCTCAGATAACATCAAAGATTAGATATCTGCCCGAGACATACCTACACATCTGGAGAAGTTGATCGTGTTTGCCATTCTCATCGACTCCAGACTCCGAGCGAGACCTTCCTTTAACCACTTCAGCCCAGGAAGGATTTGCCCCCTTAACCACTTAAGGACCAAGCCTCTTTCTGAGATTTGGTGTTTACAAACATTTTTTTTGCTAGAAAATTACTTTTAACCCCCAAACATTACATATATTTTTTTTTCTAACACCCTAAATAATAAAATGGTGGTCATTGCAATACTTTTTGTCACACCGTATTTGAGAAGCGGTCTTACAAGCACACTTTTTTTGGAAAAAATTCACTAAAAATTCACTAAAAAAATAAGACAACAGTAAAGTTAGCCCAATTTTTTTTATATTGTGAAAGATGATGTTACACTGAGTAAATTGATACCCAACATGTCACGCTTCAAAGTTGCGCCCGCTTGTGTAATGGCGACAAATTTTACCCCTAAAAATCTCCATAGGCGATGTTTAAAAAATTCTACAGGTTGCATGTTTTGAGTTACATGGCTATAATTATTGCTCTCGCTCTCACGATCGTGACGATACCTCACATGTGTGGTTTGAACACCGTTTTCATATGAGGGCACTACTCACATATGCGTTTGCTTCTGCACGGCGCACGCAAGCTCGGTGGAACGGAGCGTGTTTAAAAAATTTTATTTATTTTTTTATTATTTGTTTTAACTTTTATTTAAAATTTCTACACTGTTATTTAAAAAAAAAATTGTGTCACTTTTATTCCTATTACAAGGAATGTAAGCATTGTAATTGTAATTGTAATAGAAAAAAAGCATGACAGGACCTCTTAAATATGAGATCTGTGGTCAAAAAGACCTCAGATCTCATATTTACACAAAAATGCAATAAAACATAGATTTTTTACATGTCATTTGAAAAAAAAAAATGTCCCTTTAAGAGCTATGGGCAGAAGTGACGTTTTGACATCGCTTCTGCCCTGCAATGATATGGAGACGGGTGGGGGCCATCTTCCCCTCACTCATCTCCATGCCAAGCTAGGGAGCAGATGTGATCGCCTACGTGGTTGCCGGTGTCCCCAGTAAGCGGCGGAGGGCACCCGAGAGCGTCGGGAGGGAAGGGCCCTCTCCCGCTACCGATAAAAGTGATCTTGCCGTGAATCCGCCGAAGAGACCACTTTTATCTTGAAGTGGACCGCGCAGAAGAAGAGGATACCAGGTTTATGGCAGATAGCTGCTGCCATAACAACGATATTCCTCTTCAAAGTAGTGGTTAATGACCAGGCCATTTTTTGCAATACGGCACTGCATCGCTTTAACTGACAATTGCACGGTGCAATGCTGTACCCAAACAAAATTGATGTCCTTTTTTTCCCACAAATATAGCTTTCTTTTAGTGGTATTTAATCACCTCTGTGGTTTAAATTTGTTGCGCTATAAACAAAAAAAGAGCTACAATTTTGAAAAAAAATATATATTTTTTTACTTTTTGCTATAATAAATATCCCCAAAATAATTTATTTAAAAAAAAAAAATGTATTTATCAGTTTGTTGTAATCAATATGTATTCTTCTACATGTTTTTGGTCAAACAAATCACAATAACATTTTATTGATTGGTTTGAGCCAACGTTACTGGCAGGGAAGAGGTTAACACTAGGGGGTGGTTAAATGTGTTCCCTCGTGTGTGTTGCTAACTGTGGGGGTACTGTACTGACTGGAGGAGGAGACATATCGCTGTTCCTGTCGCTGTCAGAATAGGCATTTGTGTGTTTACATACACACAAATCCCCGTTCTGGCTCTCGTGCCCATGATCGTGGGTGGCCGGCAGACATCGCGCTCACCGGCCACATGTATCGGGTCCCTCGCCGTCCAGCGGGTGTGCATGAGAGCCTGCTATGGTTTTTAAAGGAGCCGATGTACAGGTACAGTGATTCACGCAGGGGAGCCAACCTGCCACTTTAAATGTACGTGAGCAAGACAGGAATTGGAGTACTTGCACTTACCGAAGCCTCCTGTATGTTTGGTTCTGAGCTTTGCAGTCCCACCCTTGCCTCCTTCACCTCCTGGTACCGAGTCTGCCAATGAAGTAGAACTCATGCATTTGGGCTTCACACATCTCTCTGCAAATGAGAGGGCCTTTAGGAGGAGGGAGAGATTGTGCCTTTATTGTGGCCAGGTCACTCCTTGAAGTCTTGTACTACCTGTCCGGGAAACGCTTACACCTGAGGTCCTATTGGGGACAGACCACAGGTGGCGTTGTTACATCCCCAGTTACCTTGAAGTATAAGCTTCTAGTTTTGGTTACAATTTCGTGGTCTGAGTCTTCCATCGATACACAGGCTCTAATCAACTCTGGTGCTACAGGCCTGTTCATAGACAGTGCCTTTGTGTCTAAGCACTCGATTTCGCTGCATCTTTGTGCCACTCTACTTGCCATTGAGGCTATTGATGGAGGACCTCTACAGCCTGCCCATGTGAGTCATGAGACTGCTCCATTGACCATGGCCATAGGGGCTCTTCACCATGAGATAATCCAATTTCAAGTAATTTCCTCTCCTCATTATCTAGTGGTTATTGGTTATCCTTGGTTACAGAGGCTTTTGATTGGCTTTGTGCTGAGGTTCTTTCCTGGTCGCCACAATGCAGTAAGACATGTTTTTGGAAAGTGGCTAAGGTCTTGTGCACCTGTTCCCTCTCCTCCTTGCCAGAGGAGTACCGCAAATTTAGTGATGTATTTGACAAAGGTCAAGCCAGTAGTTTGCCTCCACACCAGTCGTATGATTGCGCAATTAACCTTCAACCTGGTGCTATGCCTCCCCATGGCCCGGGTTTACCCTTTGTCTGTCTCGGAGGATAAATCTATGGAGAACTGTTGCTGATGCATTTTCTAGAGGGTTCATCTGCAAATCCTTGTCTCCTGCTGGTGCTGGCCTCTTCTTCGTGAAAAAGAAGAGTGGAGAACTGAGACCATGTATTGATGATAGGGGTCTCAATCGCATCACGATTAAGAACACCTACCCGATTCTGTTGATTACAGAATTATTTGACCGCCTCAAGGGAGCAACATTTTTCATGAAGCTCGATCTGGGAGGGGCATACAATCTTGTGAGGATCAAGGAGGGCGACGTATGGAAAACTGCGTTTAACACCAAGACAGGACATTACGAATACCTTGTAATGCCATTTGGTCTTTTCAACGCACCTGCAGTTTTTCAGGGGTTCATCAACGATGTCCTCCGAGATATTTTGCAGCAATGTGTGGTGGTTTATCTCGACAAAATTACCATCTATTCTAAATTCCTAGAGAGCCACCACACAGGTGTCTCCCGTGTTGTACAGAGGCTGAGAGATAACCTGCATTGTAAGTTGGAGCAGTGTGAGTTCCATCGTCAACAGGTTACATTTCTGAGTTATGACTTTCTACTGCTGTTTTTTTAGTGGAACCAGAGAAATTATCTGCAGTTCTACAGGCTTTGACAATTATCATCGGAAATTTTTTCAAGGATTTGTAGATGAACCCTCTAGAACTTCTCTTCTCTGGTCAAACCCCTGACTGATATGACCAGAACGGATGGTAACCCACAGAATTGGTCTCCGGATTTCATTAAACCTTTGAGTCTCTCAAGGCTGCCTTTGTTTCTACTCCTGTGTTGGCACATCCTGATCCTTTGCTACCCTTCATTCTTGAGGTTGATGCATCTCAGACTGGAGTGATGGTTGATGCATACGAGGTCCACGCAACCCCAAAAGAGGTCGCACACCCAACCTTTCCAGTGACGAGGTCTCTGATCCCGAGGGACCGGCCGACGACTCACCGGTTAGAGACCCGTCGGCCGCTTCCTCGTCCTCAAAGACCTCTAGATCACATTCCTTACCTTCTTCCTCCCAACAGTTTGATTTTTTAGACCTTATGCGAGCATCACAAAGAATCCAACGCAACAATTCTCACCAAACGAAGAGAACACCCAGATAACTTCATCTTCCTGTAATATCATTAACCTTTCTAAACACTCGCTCACCAAGCATGAAATTTCGGTCCTTGAGAAGGGACTCACCTTTTGCCCAGTCTCTCACATAGACAAGTTCACTTGTTTGTCCGGAAACTTTTATTACACAGCATTTACACACCTAACCCCTTTTCAGATTCTCTCTTACACTCTGCAGCTGAAACCACTGCCCTCCAACAGCTAACTGAGCTCTTGGAGGAAAGTGATAACTCCAACCTAATAGATACTTTAGATCTTGACACTCTCTTAGCCAACACTGAGGATGATTCTCCCATCCCATCACGCCCCGCTCCCAAAATAACGATAAAAAAGAAATCTAGTTTCTACCCACCTCCGAGCACCAATCCACGCGCGGCACTATTTCTGCAGGCAGTCACACGGGAAATCCGTAATTTACAAATTCACCCCAGTCGATCCAAGGCAAGAAATTTCTCATACAATCAATACCTCGCCCTCCAAAATTTAAAAACCAACTCTACGATAATAATAAAACCAGCTGATAAAGGCGGAAACATAGTTATACTTGATAGAGAGGACTATACCCAAATGTGCCACGATATCCTTCAGAATAAGGAATGGTACAAAAAGATCCCCATATCCTTTATTGCTTCTGCACAACAACAATTATATACATTGATAGATTCTGCTACCACACAAGGTATTTTGGACAAAAATACCAGTGATTATGTTAGAACTAAATTTCCACGCACAGCTACGTTTTATGCACTCCCTAAGGTGCACAAAAACCTTTCCAGACCACCAGGTAGGCCTATTGTTTCCGGCAGAGGCTCCCTTACAGATAATCTTAGTCGATACATTGACAAACTATTACAACCTTTAGTTACTCAACTTCCCTCCTACATACGAGACACTACTCACCTCCTACAATGCTTGTCCTCCTTGACTGTCGGCCCCGACACTCTTCTTGTCGCGATCGACGTCGAGGCATTATATAGCTCGATTCCTCACCCCTTAGGACTTTCAGCTATACGACATATACTTACCACCACCTCTTTATACCCCACGGACCTCTGTACATTCATCATAAACGCTTTAAATTTTATCCTTAATAACAACTTCTTCTCTTTTGATGGTTCCCACTACCTCCAAGTACAAGGCGTGGCCATGGGCACTTGTTGCGCACCGGCCTACGCCAACTTGTACTTGGGGGAGTGGGAACGGCTCCTTTTCGCAGATCCCTCTGCCAACATGTATACCAAGCACATTGTCACTTTTCGTCGATACATCGATGACATTCTTGTTGTTTGGCAGGGATCCAGCCAAACCCTACTAGACTTTCTGACTTACCTCAATACGACCAATCAGTTAAATCTGAGATTTACAATGACACATAGCCCAACCTCTATCTGTTTCTTAGACCTTACTCTCACAAAAGACCTTGATGGCCATATTCAAAGTCATCTATACCGTAAACCCACTGCAGGCAACACCATCCTAGCTGCCTGTTTCTATCCACTAGGGGGTCCCCCATCCATTTCCATGGTCCTGTGACTCATTTGCTAATCTATTGATCCCGTTCATATTGAACCCATTAAGTGTTAACAATCCTGTTCATACATTTCCATACTTTTTTACGCCTTATGTGGTATTTTTTCCTGCTTTCATTTGATATATAGGCTGCCCGGCGCGGGTAAGACCATGTGCGCATGCGCGGACTATGTACGGCGCATGCGCAACATACACCCATTGAGGCGCACATCTCCACCACACGCGCCCCTCTGCTTGCGTTCCAGCAAGCAGGGAGGGACCAGTCTGCCCGCGCCGGTGACGCCCCGACGCCGCACGAGGCCACGCCCCTCTGGACGTGACGACGCGCGGCGCCGCCCCCTCTAAGATCTCACCAATAGGGGAAGTACGCGGTGACCTCTGAGCCACCATCCCCTCACCTGGCCGTCATCACATCACACTGCAGCGCATCCAATTTACATCACAGTCTATACAGTACTATTGAGCAAACACATCCTTGTGGCTACTTTTCTAAGAAATTGTCTCTTGCAGAATGCAATTACAAGATTGGGGACAGCGAATTGTTAGCTATCATTTTAGCTCTTAAAGAATGGAGGCATCTCCTCCAAGGTACCATTGTGCCAGTCCTCATTTTGACTGACCATAAGAATCTCACATTCTTGTCTGAGGCTAAACACTTATCTCCCAGAAGAGCATGTGGGATCTTTTTATGTCTAGCTTCAATTACATAGTCTCATTCTTACTAGGTACTGAGAATTGAAGGGCTGATGCATTGTGGCAACAGTTTTCCTCCGCTTCCAAGATGGAGTCGATTCCTGTTCCTGTAATACCTCCCAATCGCATTCTGGCTACTGTATGCACCAGTCTCACCTCACCTTTGGGTGACAGAATTCGTGCCTCTGAAATCCAGTCTCCTCCTGAGAAACCTGGTGACCGCTACTTGGTCCCTGAGAATCTGCGCACTGCTTTGTTCCAGACTTACTATTCTCCCAAGGTGGCTGGCCACCCTGGGAAGAATCAACGAATTTGTGCTATTTCTCAACAATTCTGGTGGCCTAGTCTCTGCGCTGATGTAACCGCCTTTGTAGCTGCTTGTTCCGAGGGTGCACAGAGTAAGACACCACGACACCTTCCAGTGGGCCTCCTACAACCCATACCCAATGCCTTGGATCCACCTGTCTATGGATTTTATTGTGGAGTTACCCAACTCCCAGGGCAACACAGTTATTCTTATGGTGGTTGACCGGTTCTCGAAAATGTCACATTGAATTCCACTAAGGAAGTTGCCCACATCCAAAGAACTGGCATCCATTTTTTCTCGGGAGATCTTTTGGTTACATGGGCTACCCAAGGTTATCATCTCTGACAGGAGTAGCCAGTTTGTCTCCAGGTTTTGGCAAGCCTTTTGTGCACAGTTAGGAATTCAGCTTCCCTTCTCCTCTGTGTATCAACCGCAGTCCAAGAGGCCGCAGAATGAGCCAACAAAGCCTTGGAGCAGTTTCTATGCTGCTATATTTCTGACCACCATAACAACTGGTCAGACCTCATACCTTGGACGGAGTTTGCTCACAATAGTGCCCTAAATACCTCTTCCCGATTGTCTCCGTTTATGGAGAATTAGAGGAGCATCTCTGCGATCTTCGTTCCACTTCGGTGCAGGTCTATGAGTCCTTGTGACATGCCAGTAGGAGGTACAGACTCCATGCTGAGTGCCGACGCCTACCTGCCCCTTCCTACCAGGTTGGGGAGAGGGCTTGGCTGCCATCTCATAACCTCTGAATCCATGTTCCCTCACTGAAACTGGCACCATGATTTATTGGGCCTTTGTGTATTCTACATAGGATCAACCCAGTGGCTTATGCATTAGACCTTCCTTCTAACATGCGTATTTTGAAAGTTTTTCATGTCTACTTAGTAAAACCTTTGGTTTACAACCGCTTCACCACCTCGGTACCACGTCCTCGCCCGGGGCAGGTGGAGAACCATGAGGAGTATGAGATACAATCGATCATTAACCCCCGTAGGTTCCATTGGCGCATACAGTACCTGGTTCTTTGGAAAGGGTACGGTCGTTGAGGAGGGGGTACTGTCAGGGCTCTCAACCCTTCCTTCTCTGTGCTCAGGTTACTCAACTGTTGGTTATTTGCCAGTACTCCTCGTTCCACAGTGGCTCACGTGTTGATCATCTCCTGCTCGTCAGTCAAGCCCACAGCCAGCCCCTTCTGGCTATTTAAACTGCCTGGTTCATTTCATCAATTGCTTTTGCCTTGGTCAACATATCTAGAGACTCTCTGCTGTGTTCCTGTTGATGACTTGCCTGGCTGACGTCCCTTCTGGTTCCTGTCTGCCGCCTCTGATTACGCTGATCTCTGTCTTCCCAATTTCCTGGCTTGTTCTGACTACCCGATTTGGCTACGGAACCCTGGCTATGTTTTGACTACGTTTAGCAGTTGTACCATTTTTACCATTTTATTAAAGCATTTTAATCTCTGTCTGTTTCATGGTTCCTGATAGGGATATAGGGAATACATATTACTTAAATTCTTTCTTCCACTGCCAGCCTTAGCACAAAGCTAAAATAATAGTTTTGAGCTGACAACTCCTTAATCTTAAACTGAAAATGGGCATGTAAACTATTAAGGTTTTATGCTACAAACATAGAACATAATTCCCTATACTTAGATTGAAATGTGTCTGTACAATTTTTAAGCTTTACTGCTAAATCATTGACCTTTAAAAACCCCATAATTTAAAGCAATCCTTGCTGAGCCTCTAAAAACAAATTTTGTTGATCTTAGATGAAAGGTAAGATCTCCGTGCCATATTAATTCAAATTAGGAATACAGAAAAGATCACAACATGCAAAATGGAAAGCATGAGACATAGTTTTGCTGTTCATTATATCAGGGTTTAGATGTTGATACAATGGAGACTAGAGCTGAGATAGATGCAATAACATGAAATCCATATATATATAGTTTATGGGCAGTGTTGGTCATCTTACTTTAAAAAAGTAATTTAGTTAAGTTACAAATTACTTCTCCCAAAAAGTAATTGCGTTAGTAACTCAGTTACTACATTGGAAAAGTAATTAGTTACGCAGCAAAGTAACTGACTTTTTTTTTAAAAAATATTCTATACGTGTAACTAAGGGGCGGGTCTAGTATTACTGTAACCAAGGGGCGCATTTATTATTATTGTTATATATCGTGTAACCAAGGGGCTGCTCTATTATTACTCTAACCAAGGGGCAGTTCTGTTATAGCGTGTAAGCAAGGGGCGGGTCTATTATTATTATATCGTGTAAGGGGTGGATTTCTACAGAAGAGGGCGAATGTTAAATTAATGGGCAGAGCTCGATATATAACAATAATAATAAATGCGCCCCTTGGTTACAGTAATACTAGACCCGCCCCTTAGTTACACGATAGACGCCCCTTGCAGAGTAGCACGAGCATCATGAGGGTGCGGCATCGCCTCGTACAATTACATGTTAACTGCGCCTGCGCTGTGTAGAGTTCACTCAGAGCTGTTTAGGTTCGGCAATTTCGGAAGCTCCGTAGTCCTTCGTACTGTGCAAGGGCTGCGCCTGCGCAGTACAGGGTGTCCTTATCCGGCGGGGGAACTTTTTTGGCAGGACACCGGAATTACACTACTGCCATCTAGTGACGGTAGATGTAATTGGGGTAACTAAGCCAAAGTAATGGGAACTGAGTTACCATGAGGGGAAAAGTAATCAGTTAGATTACTAGTTACCCTCTAAAGTAACTGAGTTACGTAACTCAGTTTATTTTAACTCAGTTACTTACATCACTGTTTATGGGACAAGATGGCCCCTTCTAGATGACCATTATTTATTATTGGGATAGTGGTGATTGGCCACAGCTATCACATGGCACATGGCTGCTGTGGTGGCTCTGTACCATTTGATCACTGTGATCAATCACTAACCACAGTTAGTAAACAGTAGTAAACACAGTGTTAAACAATGGGATTATGAATGACAGCCATTGTTTACTCCTTTTCATATGATCACTGTGATTGGTACCAGGGCAAATCACAGCAGCCCAGTACACCAATATTTAATCCACTGTGCCGCCCTGAGGCTGCTCACAAGCACCAGAAGTGGAGGACACACTGATGCGTCCATTTAGAACGACTCTTGTACTGCCCGGCCACATCTGTTCATTGGCCAAGTGGGAGGTGGTTAATGGAAGCACACCTGCCTTCTAGGAGGAGCACACAGCTCTTTCCTGATTGGACCCTGAGCTATGACCAGCTCCTTCCTTATAACAAGTATGTACACCTGCCTGTAGGTCTTCCGTTACATCAGAGAGGGCGGGGTCACCCGCACGTCACTGGGGAAGCCCGGGTTTCCCCTTGTGTCAGAGGGGGCAGGGTCAGGTGACGGATGGCCCCGTCTTCCTCAGCTAAGACCTGTCAGGCCATCACCGGGATTCCCGTGGTGTCTCAATGGAGACAGGATGCGCTGCGCTGGACCATCGGGAGAGATCACCCATCGCTGGATCCCGGAGAAAAGATCAGCCATCGCTGGATAGCAAGAGTGGATTTTTTTTTTTTTTTTAATAAAGGACTTTTTTTTTAATAAAGGACTTTTCCCAACTGTGTCAGTGTGTTTTTTTAACAATTTTTTACACTTTCTTTGTGAAATGGTAGGGGTACTTTTGTACCCCCTTACCATTTCAAACAGGGGGGGCAGGATCTGGGGGTCCCCTTGTTAAAGGGGGCTTCCAGATTCTGATAAGCCCCCCGCCCGCAGAGGCCATCAACATGGGGACATGGTGCTTTGAGGGGTCACAGACCCCCAAAGCATCCTCCCAATGATGAGGGCATGTGGCCTGGTACGGTTCAGGAGGGGGGCACTCTCTCGTCCCCCCTCTTCTCCTGCGGCCTGCCAGGTTGCGTGCTCAGATAAAGGGTCTGGTATGGATTTTTGGGGGGGAACTCCCCCTCATTTTTTTTCATTTGGTGCGGAGTTCCCCTTAATATCCATATCAGACCTGAAGGGCCTGGTAATTGAATTTTTGGGGGAACACCACAGATTTTTTTTTTTTATTAATGACTTTCAATGACTGTTCTCTGTATTACGGGGAGCCAATAATTCATTATAGCCTAGGGGGCTTTTAAATTACTTTTTTTCCTGCAGAAATTACACTTTGTGCAGGGACAGTTCTAAGCACAGGAAACATGCGCCCCTTTACAGGCATACTATAGACACCCCCCAGGTACAAAATTTAAAAGAATATTACACTTTTATTGTTTCACTTTAAGCATTATTAAAATCACTGCTCCCGAAAAAACTGCCATTTTTAAAACTTTTTTTTGCATTGATACATGTCCCCTGGGGCAGGACCCAGGTCCCCAAACACTTTTTATGACAATAACTTGCATATAAGCCTTTACAATTAGCACTGGGATTTCTCCCATAGACTTTTACAGGGTGTTCCGCTGCTTTTCGAATTTGCCGCGAACACCCCAAATTGTTCTCTGTTCGTTGAACAGGCGAAAGGGCAATGTTCGAGTCGAACATGAGTTTTACTCGAACTCGAAGCTCATCCCTAGTCCCCAGCATAGGAATAGGGGAATTATCTTCCAATGGAAACATCAATGACAACCAATCATTCCCTCACTTTTGAAGAATTTCCTCTCACTTCCTGTTTTAGCTATGGGCAAAAAAAAAATGACAGGGGTTATACCCTTACTCTTCCCAAAATGAAAAAAAAAAAAGTTTTGCCTTTAGTTGTACTTTATCATCTTTGATGGCAGTTGTTTGCTTTGAACTATCTTGGCACAGTGTCATCTTCCCTAATAGGCACCAACCTCTTAAAGAAAACTGGAACCAGTGCAAAAGACTTATGCTTTTATAACTGTAAGGTCCCACTGATGTATCTGTAGTTTACTTCAGTTTTAGTACTGCATTTAAATGTGCCACTGACCTTATCCTCTAAATGGTATGCTAATCTCAGCATTTTAGAATCATAGCTGTTTGCTGCAAAGTAAATTAAAACCATCTAGTCCAACTATTGCAGAAGCTATCAATCCCCATCAAACTGGACCACAAGCATTTACAGCTAAGCTTAACATTATCCATTATGCAGTTGATCCTGAAATGTGACTGCAAACTCTATTTATTACTATATACGAGGCTGTCATCTTGGAATCACCAGCATTAGGTGTTCTGGAATGAAGTGTAATTTTTTGCCATTACTGCACTGTTTTCAATCTTTCATGGTTTATGAATATAGGAGGACAATTAATGAAACTTATAGCTCAAGCTTAACTAACAGAGGCCCTGTTAAAGACTTGCAGTCATGATTTGCTATGTTATAAAAAAAAAAAAAAAAGTGGCCACCCAGTTGTGTGACCTTAGAGACATTAATACTCACTATTGTCCTCATGATTCTCCTCCCAGCCACTCAGGAAGCGGGTCCCTGAGACCCGATTAGCCAGGGAGTCTTAGGAGAAGCAAGAGCCCCGGAGCGAGATACTTGTCATCTGCCTCCCAAGGTAAGGAGGCCTCTGACCGCCGCTATCCCATCCGTCTCCTGTGTGGGTGATCATCGATATCCTGTCCTTCTCCCGCAGGAGGATCGTCCCGTCCATCTCCTGCACACGAGGGGTGGACGGGACCCCCCAAAATATAGAGCACCAGACGCCACTGGATAAGACCTAAAAATAGGCGATCCCCCATAGGTCAAATTCCTTTGTGTTTAAAAAAACTAAGCTGAACTTCAGACAGATATACGTAAGGGACACAAATTAATGTAACGCTGCAATTATTTACACATCACATTTATACAACATTAACGCTCTACATTTGACCTGGTATACGCATCTTGCAACATAGGGAGCCAGTCAGTTGTGTTGCAGTGCTCATGGGCTAAAAAAGGACATGATGCGAGCAGCGAGAGGAGCTCATCAGTCTTCTGCCTGTTGCTGGCCAAGGTGGGGGGAGGGAAAAGATCTGTAAGTGTAGCTGTGTAATTCACACGACTGGATGGACAACTCTTCTGGCAGATAAAACATCTCCCACAAATGTATTCACCTGATTTATTTAGCTGTTTGCCTAGAGTTCAGCTTTAAAACTCTTTTTGTTTGTTTTGGAGCTGGTGCCCTTATTGGAAGATATTCTTGTTTCTTCTCTCCTGTTGCCTTATCCTTGATCTCTCAGCTCTCTATTCTTGAGTACTAATGTCACAGCTCCTTCTCTCCTCATCTTGGCATTGATCTCTCAACTCTTTCTGTCATCACCTTGTCCTCTTCCAGGTCTTTTCTCTCCATGTGTCTTGGCATTGATCTCTTTATTCTCTTCTTGTGTCTTATCCTTGATCCTTGGCAATGATCTCTCAGCTCCTTCTCCCTTTCCCGTGTCTTGGCTCTGACCTCACGGCTGCTTCTCTCCTCGTGTCTTGGCGCTCCCCTCAGCTCCTTCTCTCCTCGTGTCTTGGTGCTCCCCTCTCAGCTCCTTCTCTCCTTGTGTCTTGGCACTCCCCTCAGCTCCTTCTCTCCTCGTGTCTTGGCACTCCCCTCAGCTCCTTCTCTCCTCGTGTCTTGGCACTCCCCTCAGCTCCTTCTCTCCTCGTGTCTTGGCACTCCCCTCAGCTCCTTCTCTCCTCGTGTCTTGGCGCTCCTTCTCTCCTCGTGTCTTGGCACTCCCCTCAGCTCCTTCTCTCCTCGTGTCTTGGTGCTCCCCTCTCGGCTCCTTCTCTCCTTGTGTCTTGGCACTCCTCTCTCTCAGCTCTTTCTCTCCTCGTGTCTTGGCACTCCTCTCGCTCAGCTCCTTCTCTCCTTGTGTCTTGGTGCTCCTCTCTCAGCTCCTTCTCTCCTCATGTCTTGGCGCTCCTCTCTCAGCTCTTTCTCTCCTCGTGTCTTGGCGCTCCTCTCTCTCAGCTCTTTCTCTCCTCGTGTCTTGGCACTCCTCTCGCTCAGCTCCTTCTCTCCTTGTGTCTTGGTGCTCCCCTCTCGGCTCCTTCTCTCCTTGTGTCTTGGCACTCCTCTCTCTCAGCTCTTTCTCTCCTCGTGTCTTGGCACTCCTCTCGCTCAGCTCCTTCTCTCCTTGTGTCTTGGCGCTCCTCTCTCAGCTCCTTCTCTCCTCATGTCTTGGCGCTCCTCTCTCAGCTCCTTCTCTCCTCGTGTCTTGGCGCTCCTCTCTCAGCTCCTTCTCTCCTCATGTCTTGGCGCTCCTCTCTCTCGGCTCCTTCTCTCCTTGTGTCTTAGGGCTCCCCTCTCAGCTCCTTCTCGCCTTGTGTCTTGGTGCTCCTTCTCGCCTCGTGTCTTGGTGCTCCTTCTCGCCTCGTGTCTTGGTGCTCCATCTCGCCTCGTGTCTTGGTGCTCCATCTCGCCTCGTGTCTTGGTGCTCCATCTCGCCTCGTGTCTTCGTGCTCCATCTCTCCTTGTGTCTTGACGCTCCTCTCTCTCAGCTCTTTCTCTCCTTGTGTCTTGGTGCTCCTCTCTCTCTCAGCTCTTTCTCTCCTCGTGTCTTGGCGCTCCTCTCTCTCAGCTCTTTCTCTCCTCGTGTCTTGGCGCTCCTCTCTCTCAGCTCATTCTCTCCTCGTGTCTTGGCGCTCCTCTCTCTCAGCTCATTCTCTCCTCGTGTCTTGGCGCTCCTCTCTCTCAGCTCATTCTCTCCTCGTGTCTTGGCGCTCCTCTCTCTCAGCTCCTTCTCTCCTCGTGTCTTGGCGCTCCTCTCTCTCAGCTCCTTCTCTCCACGTGTCTTGGCGCTCCTCTCTCAGCTCCTTCTCTCCACGTGTCTTGACGCTCCTCTCTCAGCTCCTTCTCTCCTCGTGTCTTGGTATTCTTCTCTCAGCTCCTTCTCTCCACGTGTCTTGACGCTCCTCTCTCAGCTCCTTCTCTCCTCGTGTCTTGGTATTCTTCTCTCAGCTCCTTCTCTCCTCGTGTCTTGGTATTCTTTTCTCAGCTCCTTCTCTCCTCGTGTCTTGGTATTCTTCTCTCAGCTCCTTCTCTCCTCGTGTCTTGGCACTCCTCTCTCAGCTCCTTCTCTCCTCGTGTCTTGGCACTCTTCTCTCAGCTCCTTCTCTCCTCGTGTCTTGGCACTCTTCTCTCAGCTCCTTCTCTCCTCGTGTCTTGGCACTCCTCTCTCAGCTCCTTCTCTCCTCGTGTCTTGGTATTCTTCTCTCAGCTCCTTCTCTCCTCGTGTCTTGGTATTCTTTTCTCAGATCCTTCTCTCCTCGAGTCTTGGCATTCTTCTCTCAGCTCCTTCTCTCCTCGTGTCTTGGCACTCTTCTCTCAGCTCCTTCTCTCCTCGTGTCTTGGTATTCTTCTCTAAGCTCCTTCTCTCCTCGTGTCTTGGTATTCTTTTCTCAGCTCCTTCTCTCCTTGTGTCTTGGTATTCTTCTCTCCTCGTGTCTTGGTATTCTTTTCTCAGATCCTTCTCTCCTCGTGTCTTGGTATTCTTCTCTCAGCTCCTTCTCGCCTCGTGTCTTCGTGCTCCTTCTCTCCTTGTGTCTTGGCGCTCCTCTCTCTCAGCTCTTTCTCTCCTCGTGTCTTGGCGCTCCTCTCTCTCAGCTCATTCTCTCCTCGTGTCTTGGCGCTCCTCTCTCTCAGCTCATTCTCTCCTCGTGTCTTGGCGCTCCTCTCTCTCAGCTCTTTCTCTCCTCGTGTCTTGGCGCTCCTCTCTCTCAGCTCCTTCTCTCCTCGTGTCTTGGCGCTCCTCTCTCAACTCCTTCTCTCCTCGTGTCTTGGCGCTCTTCTCTCAGCTCCTTCTCTCCATGTGTCTTGGCACTCCTCTCTCAGCTCCTTCTCTCCTCGTGTCTTGGCACTCTTCTCTCAGCTCCTTCTCTCCTCGTGTCTTGGCACTCCTCTCTCAGCTCCTTCTCTCCTCGTGTCTTGGTATTCTTTTCTCAGCTCCTTCTCTCCTCGTGTCTTGGCACTCCTCTCTCAGCTCCTTCTCTCCTCGTGTCTTGGTATTCTTTTCTCAGCTCCTTCTCTCCTCGTGTCTTGGTATTCTTTTCTCAGCTCCTTCTATCCTCGTGTCTTGGTATTCTTCTCTCAGCTCCTTCTCTCCTCGTGTCTTGGTATTCTTTTCTCAGATCCTTCTCTCCTCGAGTCTTGGCATTCTTCTCTCAGCTCCTTCTCTCCTCGTGTCTTGGCACTCTTCTCTCAGCTCCTTCTCTCCTCGTGTCTTGGTATTCTTCTCTAAGCTCCTTCTCTCCTCGTGTCTTGGTATTCTTTTCTCAGCTCCTTCTCTCCTTGTGTCTTGGTATTCTTCTCTCCTCGTGTCTTGGTATTCTTTTCTCAGATCCTTCTCTCCTCGTGTCTTGGTATTCTTCTCTCAGCTCCTTCTCGCCTCGTGTCTTCGTGCTCCTTCTCTCCTTGTGTCTTGGCGCTCCTCTCTCTCAGCTCTTTCTCTCCTCGTGTCTTGGCGCTCCTCTCTCTCAGCTCATTCTCTCCTCGTGTCTTGGCGCTCCTCTCTCTCAGCTCATTCTCTCCTCGTGTCTTGGCGCTCCTCTCTCTCAGCTCTTTCTCTCCTCGTGTCTTGGCGCTCCTCTCTCTCAGCTCCTTCTCTCCTCGTGTCTTGGCGCTCCTCTCTCAACTCCTTCTCTCCTCGTGTCTTGGTTCTCTTCTCTCAGCTCCTTCTCTCCACGTGTCTTGGCACTCCTCTCTCAGCTCCTTCTCTCCTCGTGTCTTGGCACTCTTCTCTCAGCTCCTTCTCTCCTCGTGTCTTGGCAATCATCTCTCAGCTCCTTCTCTCCTCGTGTCTTGGTATTCTTTTCTCAGCTCCTTCTCTCCTCGTGTCTTGGCACTCCTCTCTCAGCTCCTTCTCTCCTCGTGTCTTGGTATTCTTTTCTCAGCTCCTTCTCTCCTCGTGTCTTGGTATTCTTTTCTCAGCTCCTTCTATCCTCGTGTCTTGGTATTCTTTTCTCAGCTCCTTCTATCCTCGTGTCTTGGTATTCTTTTCTCAGCTCCTTCTCTCCTCGTGTCTTGGTATTCTTTTCTCAGCTCCTTCTCTCCTCGTGTCTTGGTATTCTTTTCTCAGCTCCTTCTCTCCTCGTGTCTTGGTATTCTTTTCTCAGCTCCTTCTCTCCTCGTGTCTTGGTATTCTTCTCTCAGCTCCTTCTCTCCTCGTGTCTTGGCACTCTTCTCTCAGCTCCTTCTCTCCTCGTGTCTTGGCACTCCTCTCTCAGCTCCTTCTCTCCTCGTGTCTTGGTATTCTTCTCTCAGCTCCTTCTCTCCTCGTGTCTTGGTATTCTTCTCTCAGCTCCTTCTCTCCTCGTGTCTTGGCACTCCTCTCTCAGCTCCTTCTCTCCTCGTGTCTTGGTATTCTTCTCTCAGCTCCTTCTCTCCTTGCTTCTTGACATTGATTTCTCAGCTCTTTCTCTTTGTGTGTCTTGGTATTTGTCTCTATTTTTCTCTCCTTGGCCTTGACTTCTTACCTCCTCTCCTGCTTGCATCGTGACATTGATCTCTCAGTTCCATCTCTCTCTGCTTCCAGTTCCTGAAGCACACAAAGGAAACGCATGCCCTGGGGCGTCCTGGCAACGTGGAGGAAGTGGCACGGACAATCGCTTTCCTGGCATCAGATGCAGCATCTTTTATCACTGGAGTGACCATGCCCGTGGATGGTGGTCACCAGCTTATGTGCCCACGATAGATCTACAGACAACAGAGATAATTGTGATATATTTCCTCTAGAGTTTATATCAGTAGATGAGCAATTAATAAATCTCCAATTTTCCAGATATCGGTCTGTACAATCTCTTTAATATTTACTTCCTTTCTATCTGTCCGCCTGATTATTGATGAGGAAGCAGTTCACCAATGGTGCATTGTATACTTTTTATTCTTATGTGTATAACTATGTGTCCAATAACAACTACCTATTCACTTAAAGGGTCACTAAAGGAATTTTTTTTAAAATAACAAACATGTTATACCTGTATTTATTGGTGTATAACACTCACTTTTTCACCATGAAAATCGGGTGCAAATAGCGTGTGCGTGTTATACGCCAATACTTCAATTTTAGCTGCCTGAGGGGGACGGGACAAGCGCCGTCAGATTAAATACAGTGAGAATCTCCTGTTAGTGGCCTCTGTAATGGGCTGCACTGATGGCAATGGTGAGGCTGCTGCATTGATGTGGACTGATGAGGCTGCATTGATGGCAATGGTGAGGCTGCAGATGGGCACTGACCCTTATTCTGCTTCAAAGTTCCTTATTTAATTATTTTTTTTTCCTGAAACTTCCCTCTTAAAATGAATGTGCGTGTTATATGCCGATAAATACGGTACTTACCTCCCACTGTGCAGCTCGTTTTGCACAGAGTGGCCCCGAACCTGGTCTTCTGTGGTCCCTCGGTGGTTGTCTCGGCTCCCCCCCGCAAGGACTCCGCAACTTCATGCGAGCTCCCTCGCATAGTGTGAAGTGCTTGCGGGCATGCTCCCGTGATACAGCTGGCGGCCTTAGCCGCTCGCTGTATCCCTCGGCCCTGCCCCCCGGTGCGCCGCATCATTGGATGTGATTGACAGCAGCGCGAGCCAATGGCTCCGCTGCTTTCAATCCATCCACTCTAGCCAATCAACGGCCAGGGTAAGCGGCAAAGAGGACCTCCGGGGCGAGCATGGGACTTTCGAGGGGGTCAGGTAAGTAAAATGGGGGGCTGGCATTGTCGGGTATTTTTTCACCTTAATGCATAAAATGCATTAAGGTGAACAAACTTTTACCTTTACAACCCCTTTAATTTAGTCATCAGTCGACTCTTCATCCATCCTGGCACTGACTACTTTCAAATTTTACCTGGATGCTATGCGGAGTGAAGCAATGAGTAGCTTCAGAGGAGGAATGGTACATGGAGAAGTGTTTGAATTTTATATACTCTAGTTAGAAACATCAGAATTTTCACTGCTGATATTGGAATCGCACACACTTGTTAATAAACAAAGAGTTAGGGTTCATCAATTTGTACCCAACTAAAAATGGGTTACTGCCCACTCAGTAACATGCTTTCCTCTCCAATCAAACTATGTTCCCTGTGTTAGCAGGGCCCTGATTTACCACCAGCAATGGTTATGCTGGCTGAGGGTCCCTCCCAGTGGGAGCTATAGGATAACTCCTAGACATGTGCAATTCATTTTGTTTTTTTTCGTTCATTCGTTATCGTACAAACGAACGAACGATTCGCTAAAAATTTTAACGAATCATTCGATTGGAACGAATCCGAAAATAACGAAAATCCGAAAAAAACAAATTGGAAACAACGAATGTACGAATGAAGAAAATACAAAAAACAAAAACAGGAACAACGAAAATGAAAATGAACGAAAAAATTCGTACATTCGTAACTTTTTTTTTTTGTTGAATTGGTAATTTTCCGTGTCCCTTACAATGGCGCTGCTTAACGTACTTCGAATGGATTGAACGAAAAAATTCGTAAATTCGTAACTTTTTTTTTCGATTCGTAATTTTCCGTGTCTCTTAAAATGTAATAATAGCATACACATTACATAAAATTATGAATTATGCTCCGATTACGAATGTACGAATAAATACGAATGTTATGAATGTACGAATAAATACGAATGCGTCTGAATTTCGAATAAACGAATTAACGAAAATTAAACTAACGGAAAAACGAATCAACGAAAAAATAACTCTTACGAAATTACGAATCGTTACGAATACGAACACCGACGACTTACGAATGTACGAATCGTTACGAATCAACGGAAACGAAAAAAACGAAACGAAAATAAACAAATTTTTTTGTTGTGCACATGTCTACTAACTCCTATCTTCCACCGGTATGGTTAAAGCATATGGATATCCTGGATCCTCCCCATCTTTCTCAGTGATCAGGCATCCATAAGGATGTATGGCAATGAAGGGAAAAGAGTATATATAGATATATATATATATGTAGCGCCGGGCTCCTGACGAGCATGCGCTATATGTTTTGTAAATTGAATGTTCCTAAAACCACAGTTGGTTTTGGGGTTAATTGTATTAAATTATGGTTTCAGTACCAGTGTTCTGCTTGGCCATGGGTGTCGTTGTCACCTCTGGCAAGTACGAGAACGCAGTCTGGCTGGACGCATTGGGTGCCAATCTCTCTCGGAAACCAATCAGTGAGAGTGTCGTCTTGCTGTGAATTCTGGGAGAGGGTACTTAAGGTACTGGGATCACGTGCTATGGGGTTCCGGTCCAGAAGATCTTTCTGTTTGGTCCTGGTCCTCCTGACCAGCCATCAGGGGCCCTCATGGCTTGGGGTGCGGATCCATCCATTTCCGAGTCTCGGGGCTGGCCAGCCCGAGGCACAGTAACTGGAAGGAGGATTCGAAGGTGGTCCGGTGCCGTCTCGTCTTTGGAGAGGCCCAGAAACTGAGAATGCAATCATGGGAGGACTCTTCAGAAGAGGGCCCTGCACAAGGCTGGTGCCTTGGCAAGAGCCTGGAAGCTAAGTTGAAAGACACCAGGTGAATCCACACTTGTACGGTATCGCCGGACCGGCTGCAAGATACTGGTACCTTATGAGGGTTCTCTAAGTTCATTTTTTCTTCAGTTACAACCAAGTCTGTGGCAGAGACTTTGCTCTATGTGAATAATCTATCGGCTGCTAAATCTAGTGAGAGAAGATTTATCCGATAGCTGTAATATCCAGTTGTGAATGACTATTCTCTGGATTGAGAGACATTCAGTTTCAAGTAGGGATGGGCCCGGTGCTCGATGCGAACCCACGTTCGCATCGAGCACCGGGCGTTCGCTCGCTCGGCGAGCCCAGAACTATTTTGGCCGCTCGCATCACGTTCGTGTGATGCGAGCGGCCCCCGCAATGCATTGCGGCCGGCGCGGCCGGCGCAGTGCATTGCTGGCTGATGATTGGCCAAGCATGCACTGTGACCCCGCATGCTTGGCCAATCACAGCCCCGGAAACTCGAAGAGCCATAATTGGCTACAGGCAGGACGCCTGTAGCCAATTACAGCTCAGGGGCTGTAGTACACGCCCCCCCCTATAAAAGGCCGCCACGCCGTCTGCGCCGGTCACATGCTGTTCCGGCGCAGATTGAGCAGGCTAGATCTGTGACACTCTGCTGGATTTAGTTAGGTAGAGAGATTCACTTACAGAGATTGAGTTAGATAGATTCAGTTACAAAGATTGATTGAGAAAGAGGGGCTTGTAGTGTGTTCGTGGCAGGCAGGCAGAGCTCCTATATTTTGTTCCCAGAAGCACCTATAGGACTTGTAGTGTGTTCGTGGCAGGCAGGCAGAGCTCCTATATTTTGTTCCCAGAAGCACCTATAGGACTTGAAGTGTGTTAGTCCCATCACACACACAGAGCTATAATTTGTTCCCAGAAGCACCTATAGGACTTGAAGTGTGTTAGTCCCATCACACACACAGAGCTATATTTTGTTCCCAGAAGCACCTATAGGACTTGAAGTGTGTTAGTCCCATCACACACACAGAGCTATATTTTGTTCCCAGAAGCACCTATAGGACTTGAAGTGTGTTAGTCCCATCACACACACAGAGCTATATTTTCTTCCCAGAAGCACCTATAGGACTTGAAGTGTGTTAGTCCCATCACACACACAGAGCTATATTTTCTTCCCAGAAGCACCTATAGGACTTGAAGTGTGTTAGTCCCATCACACACACAGAGCTATATTTTGTTCCCAGAAGCACCTATAGGACTTGAAGTGTGTTAGTCCCATCACACACACAGAGCTATATTTTCTTCCCAGAAGCACCTATAGGACTTGAAGTGTGTTAGTCCCATCACACACACAGAGCTATATTTTGTTCCCAGAAGCACCTATAGGACTTGAAGTGTGTTAGTCCCATCACACACACAGAGCTATATTTTCTTCCCAGAAGCACCTATAGGACTTGAAGTGTGTTAGTCCCATCACACACACAGAGCTATATTTTGTTCCCAGAAGCACCTATAGGACTTGAAGTGTGTTAGTCCCATCACACACACAGACCTTTATTTTCTTCCCAGAAGCACCTATAGGACTTGAAGTGTGTTAGTCCCATCACACACACAGAGCTATATTTTGTTCCCAGAAGCACCTATAGGACTTGAAGTGTGTTAGTCCCATCACACACACAGAGCTATATTTTGTTCCCAGAAGCACCTATAGGACTTGAAGTGTGTTAGTCCCATCACACACACAGAGCTATATTTTGTTCCCAGAAGCACCTATAGGACTTGAAGTGTGTTAGTCCCATCACACACACAGAGCTATATTTTGTTCCCAGAAGCACCTATAGGACTTGAAGTGTGTTAGTCCCATCACACACACAGACCTTTATTTTCTTCCCAGAAGCACCTATAGGACTTGAAGTGTGTTAGTCCCATCACACACACAGAGCTATATTTTGTTCCCAGAAGCACCTATAGGACTTGAAGTGTGTTAGTCCCATCACACACACAGAGCTATATTTTGTTCCCAGAAGCACCTATAGGACTTGAAGTGTGTTAGTCCCATCACACACACAGAGCTATATTTTGTTCCCAGAAGCACCTATAGGACTTGAAGTGTGTTAGTCCCATCACACACACAGAGCTATATTTTGTTCCCAGAAGCACCTATAGGACTTGAAGTGTGTTAGTCCCATCACACACACAGACCTTTATTTTCTTCCCAGAAGCACCTATAGGACTTGAAGTGTGTTAGTCCCATCACACACACAGAGCTATATTTTGTTCCCAGAAGCACCTATAGGACTTGAAGTGTGTTAGTCCCATCACACACACAGAGCTATATTTTGTTCCCAGAAGCACCTATAGGACTTGAAGTGTGTTAGTCCCATCACACACACAGAGCTATATTTTGTTCCCAGAAGCACCTATAGGACTTGAAGTGTGTTAGTCCCATCACACACACAGAGCTATATTTTGTTCCCAGAAGCACCTATAGGACTTGAAGTGTGTTAGTCCCATCACACACACAGACCTTTATTTTCTTCCCAGAAGCACCTATAGGACTTGAAGTGTGTTAGTCCCATCACACACACAGAGCTATATTTTGTTCCCAGAAGCACCTATAGGACTTGAAGTGTGTTAGTCCCATCACACACACAGAGCTATATTTTGTTCCCAGAAGCACCTATAGGACTTGAAGTGTGTTAGTCCCATCACACAGACCTTTATTTTCTTCCCAGAAGCACCTATAGGACTTGAAGTGTGTTAGTCCCATCACACACACAGAGCTATATTTTGTTCCCAGAAGCACCTATAGGACTTGAAGTGTGTTAGTCCCATCACACACACAGAGCTATATTTTGTTCCCAGAAGCACCTATAGGACTTGAAGTGTGTTAGTCCCATCACACAGACCTTTATTTTCTTCCCAGAAGCACCTATAGGACTTGAAGTGTGTTAGTCCCATCACACAGAGCTCCTCTATTTTCTTTGCAGAAGCACCCATAGGACTTATAGTGTGTTAGTGGCATCACACAGAGCTCCTATATATTCTTCTCAGCAGCACCCACAGGACTTCTAGTGTGTTAGTGGCATCACACAGAGCTCCTCTATTTTCTTTGCAGAAGCACCCACAGGACTTCTAGTGTGTTAGTGGCATCACACAGAGCTCCTCTATTTTCTTTGCAGAAGCACCCACAGGACTTCTAGTGTGTTAGTGGCATCACACAGAGCTCCTCTATTTTCTTTGCAGAAGCACCCATAGGACTTCTAGTGTGTTAGTGGCATCACACAGAGCTCCTCTATTTTCTTTGCAGAAGCACCCACAGGACTTCTAGTGTGTTAGTGGCATCACACAGAGCTCCTCTATTTTCTTTGCAGAAGCACCCACAGGACTTCTAGTGTGTTAGTGGCATCACACAGAGCTCCTCTATTTTCTTTGCAGAAGCACCCATAGGACTTCTAGTGTGTTAGTGGCATCACACAGAGCTCCTCTATTTTCTTTGCAGAAGCACCCACAGGACTTCTAGTGTGTTAGTGGCATCACACAGAGCTCCTATATATTCTTCTCAGCAGCACCCACAGGACTTCTAGTGTGTTAGTGGCATCACACAGAGCTCCTCTATTTTCTTTGCAGAAGCACCCACAGGACTTCTAGTGTGTTAGTGGCATCACACAGAGCTCCTATATATTCTTCTCAGCAGCACCCACAGGACTTCTAGTGTGTTAGTGGCATCACACAGAGCTCCTCTATTTTCTTTGCAGAAGCACCCATAGGACTTCTAGTGTGTTAGTGGCATCACACAGAGCTCCTCTATTTTCTTTGCAGAAGCACCCACAGGACTTCTAGTGTGTTAGTGGCATCACACAGAGCTCCTCTATTTTCTTTGCAGAAGCACCCACAGGACTTCTAGTGTGTTAGTGGCATCACACAGAGCTCCTCTATTTTCTTTGCAGAAGCACCCACAGGACTTCTAGTGTGTTAGTGGCATCACACAGAGCTCCTCTATTTTCTTTGCAGAAGCACCCATAGGACTTCTAGTGTGTTAGTGGCATCACACAGAGCTCCTCTATTTTCTTTGCAGAAGCACCCACAGGACTTCTAGTGTGTTAGTGGCATCACACAGAGCTCCTCTATTTTCTTTGCAGAAGCACCCACAGGACTTCTAGTGTGTTAGTGGCATCACACAGAGCTCCTCTATTTTCTTTGCAGAAGCACCCACAGGACTTCTAGTGTGTTAGTGGCATCACACAGAGCTCCTATATATTCTTCTCAGCAGCACCCACAGGACTACTGACTACAATGGCTGGAAGACCGCCAAGGGGAGGCAGAGCGTGCAGAGCCAAGAACACAGGGCAGGCAGGCTCTGTTTCTAGTGGACGTGGACGTGGTCGTGCATCGTCATCAGCACGTGGCCATGGGACACGCGCGTCTTTTGTTTTCGGCAGCTGGACATGTGGAGCCGCATCATGCTGAAGGCTTGGTAGAATGGATGACCAAGCCCTCCTCATCCTCCTCATCCTCTCTCACCCAGGCTCAGGGTACTGACAGAGCATCATCAGCCACCCCTTCCCTAGACCCACCATGTCCTCCTGAGGAGTCCCCCGAACTCTTTGAGCACAGTGTTGGGTACATGCTCCAGGAGGATGCCCAACGATTCGAAGGCTCGGATGATGATACCCAGCTTGAGGAATCTGGCAGTACTGTTCCACCAGCTGCAGCTTACTGCCAGGTTTGCTCTAGTGGTGAAGAGGGAGGGGATGATGAGGTCACTGACTCCACGTGGGTGCCTCAAGGGAGAGAGGATGAGGAGGAGGACGAGGAGGAGGAGGATGCGGCGTCACATGTCCAACGAGGCAGGATGCCCCCTGGAGGCCAGGTAGAGGCCAGCACAGCAACTGTACAACACCGCAGAGCTCCGCCTGTGCAGGGCGCTGCCTCTGCACGTTATCAGAAAAGTTCTTTGGTGTGGGCCTTTTTTGAGACGAGTGCAGCAGATCGCACCACTGCTATTTGCAATATTTGTCTCAAGCGTATCTCGCGTGGCCAAAACATCAGCCGCTTGGGCACCACAAGCATGACCAGACATATGGCGACCTGCCATGCAGCTCGTTGGCAGGCACACATAAAAGACCCACACCAAAGAACTAAGCGGACCTCTCCTTGCTCCTCCTCAGCTGGGATCTCCATCCCCACTACACCTTCAGTCCTCTCTGAAAGCTGCTCTGAGAGGACTGAAGGTGTAGAATTAGGTGTGTCACAACCAAGTACTTGCAGTACACCGACGTCCGATTGCAGCAGGCAAATTTCCCTGCCCCAGCTGCTGGACCGTAGAAAGAAGTACACTCCCAGCCATCCACATGCCCAGCGGTTGAATGCTAGCCTGGCTAAATTGCTAGCACTTCAACTGCTGCCTTTTCAGTTGGTAGACTCGGCCCCCTTCCGTGAGTTTGTTCAATGTGCGGTTCCTCAGTGGCAGGTTCCCAAACGCCACTTTTTCTCGCGGAAGGCGATTCCGTCTCTCTACCAGCATGTGGAGGGCAATGTCCATGCCTCGCTGGACAGGGCGGTCAGCGGTAAGGTGCATATTACCGCTGACTCATGGTCCAGCAGGCATGGACAGGGAAGGTACCTTTCTTTCACGGCCCATTGGGTCACTCTATTGGCAGCTGGGAGGGATGCAGGACAAGGTGCAGTAGTGTTGGAGGTTGTTCCGCCACCACGCCTCCAAAACGCGACTACTGCTACTGGTTGTGACACACCTCTCTCCTCCTCCCCCCCTCCTCTTCTTCTTCCTCCAGTGCTCTGTCCTTGGAACCAGCGGTGCTCCGTAGGCGTACAAGGGGCTACGCAAGTACGCAGGCAAAAAGATGCCATGCCGTGCTTGCGCTTGTGTGTTTGGGGGACAGGAGCCACACTGGGCCAGAGGTTCTGGCAGCTCTGCAGGGGCAGGCCGAGAGGTGGTTGACGCCACGTCAGCTTAAGCCAGGAATGGTCGTTTCTGACAATGGCACCAACCTCCTCTCCGCCCTGCGACAGGGGCAGCTCACCCATGTGCCCTGCATGGCTCACGTCCTCAACCTGGTGGTGCAGCGGTTCTTGGGCAGGTTCCCAGGCTTACAGGATGTCCTGAGGCAGGCCAGGAAAGTCTGTGTGCATTTCCGCCGATCTTATAATGCCAGTGCTCGGCTGACTGAGCTGCAAAAGGAGCTGAACCTGCCCAAGAACCGCCTAATATGTGACATGCCCACCAGGTGGAACTCAACGTTGGCCATGCTGCAGCGACTGCACACGCAGCAGAGGGCCATCAATGAGTACCTTTGCGACTACGGCACCAGGACAGGGTCAGGGGAGCTTGGTTTTTTTTCCCCACGTCAGTGGGGCATGATCAGGGATGCATGCACTGTCCTCTCACCATTTGAGGAGGCCACGAGGATGGTGAGCAGTGACAGTGCATGCATCAGTGACACTGTCCCTCTTGTCCACCTGTTGGAGCATACGCTGCGCGGGATAATGGACAGGGCACTTGAGGCAGAACAGAGGCAGGAAGAGGAGGACTTCCTTGCCTCTCAAGGCCCCCTTTATCCGGACAGTGTTCCTTCTGTCCCACCCATCACACAGGAAGAGGATGAGGAGGAGGAGGAGGAGGATTGTGTGAGCATGGAGGTGGAGCCTGGCACTCAGCATCAGCAGCAGCAGTCTTTTAGGGATGATGTACAGTCCCAACAAACCAGTGGACTTGTACGTGGCTGGGAGGAGGTGGCTGGCGATCATGTCATCCTCAGTGACCCAGAAGACTCCGGACCGAATGCCTCAGCTAACCTACGCTGCATGGCCTCCCTGATCCTGCAAAGCCTGCGGAAGGATCCTCGTGTTCTTCGGATCAAGGAGAGGGACCATTACTGGCTGGCCACTCTCCTTGATCCGCGGTACAAGGGTAAGGTTGCGGACCTTATCTTGCCGTCGCAGAGGGAGCAGAGGATGAGACATCTCAGGGAGGCCTTGCAGAAAGGTCTGTGCAACGCGTTCCCAGAAACTGGGAGGCTACAAACTCCTGGTCCTGGGCGACGAGTTGCTGAGGCTTCGGTCAGTGGCAGAAGGAGCGGTGGGGAAGGTGGACGTCTGACCGATGCGTTCAGACAATTTTTTAGTCCGCAGCCCCAAGGTATGATCGGTTCCAGCAACCATCGCCAGCGTCTGATATACATGGTGCAGGAATACCTTGGGGCAAGGTCAGACTTGGACACCTTTCCCACCGAAAAACCTCTGGCTTACTGGGTCCTGAGGATGGATCACTGGCCAGAGCTTGCACAGTATGCAATTGAGCTACTAGCCTGTCCTGCCTCCAGCGTTCTTTCCGAACGCACATTCAGTGCTGCTGGAGGATTTGTGACTGATCATAGGGTGCGCCTGTCCACCGCCTCGGTTGATCGACTGACATTCATCAAAATGAATCAGTCTTGGATCACCACCAGCTACCAGGCACCTGAGGCGGATATAACCGAATAATTTTTAATGTCACATCCCTTCAAGACTGCCTATGCTGATGCTGAGTGACTGTCCTCTTATG
Source organism: Lithobates sylvaticus (assembly GCA_028564925.1). Taxonomy (NCBI): domain Eukaryota; kingdom Metazoa; phylum Chordata; class Amphibia; order Anura; family Ranidae; genus Lithobates; species Lithobates sylvaticus. The sequence continues at coordinate 295,344,373 of CM053031.1, read as the reverse complement.
TTCACTGACTATCCTCTTCCTCCTCCTCAATGATCCATGCCACCACACCAGTGCCTAAGGCACAATTTTTCAGCCCCTGTTTAACAGGGGCGTGTACTTACAATTTTTTAAAAAAATGCTTCGCAACACGTGTGACTGCTGTGCTCCAAGTACAGTATCTGTGAGGGCCGGGTTGCAGTGTTGTGGCACCAGCACCAGTGCCTAAGGCACAATTTTTCAGCCCCTGTTTAACAGGGGCGTGTACTTACAATTTTTTAAAAAAATGCTTCGCAACACGTGTGACTGCTGTGCTCCAAGTACAGTATCTGTGAGGGCCGAGTTGCAGTGTTGTGGCACCAGCACCAGTGCCTAAGGCACAATTTTTCAGCCCCTGTTTAACAGGGGCGTGTACTTACAATTTTTTAAAAAAATGCTTCGCAACACGTGTGACTGCTGTGCTCCAAGTACAGTCTCTGTGAGGGGTTGCAGTGTTGTGGCACCAGCACCAGTGCCTAAGGCACAATTTTTCAGCCCCTGTTTAACAGGGGCGGGTAATTACAAATCTTGATCTAATAGTTCACAGCAGGGCCCATTCCTGCGCCCACCAAGAGTAACTATGAGGGCCTGCAGTCTTGTGGCAACACCGTCCACCACCACCGCCAAAGGCCCAATTTTTCTGCCCTGTTCATCAGGTGCTTGCAATTACAAATCTTGATCTAATAACTCACAGCAGGGCCCATTCCTGCGCCCACCAAGAGTCACTGTGAGGGCTTACAGTCTTGTGGCAACACCGTCCACCACCACCACCACCAAAGGCCCAATTTTTCTGCCCTGTTCAACAGGTGCATGCAATTAGAAATCTTGATCTAATAACTCACAGCAGGGCCCATTCCTGTGCCCACCAGTCTTGTGGCTACACCAACATCTAATAGGGCAAATTTCTGCAGAGTATATACGGCAGGCCCCTACTTTCAAACATCCAACTTACAAACGAATCCTACTTGCAAACGGAAATAGAAAACAGGAAGTGAGAGGAAATCTACCCCTAGGAAGGGAAATTCTATCATGTTAGATTTAATTTGGGAAAAAGGTATCTCCTCTCTACTGATGCTTTATCACCAATCCTTGTTTCAATTAAAACCCCACTTTTCCAAAAACATTTGTCATTGGGACGGAAAGTGAGGTGACATGTTCTGAACAGATGTGCAAAGACAGCAAATGTTACAGGGGTGATAACCCCTCCCTATGTTCTCCAAAAAGCATAAAAATAGATTTTTTTGGGATGGAGCTACACTTCATAATGTACCTGTTCAGATTCTACTTAAGAACAAACCTAAAGCCGCAAGTGGTTTTAAATGGCTTCTTTTTTTCCTTTACAAATGTCATTTTGTGCAAGGACAGTTCTAAACACGGGAAACACATGCCACTTCACAGGCATACTTTGGACACCCCCCAGGTACCATATTTAAAGGAAAATTTCACTTTTTTTTTTTCACTTTATGCATCATTAAAATGACTGCTCCCGAAAAAACGTTAGTTTTTAAAAGTTCTTTTTGCATTGATATATGTCCCCTGGGGCAGGACCCGGGTCCCCAAACCTGTTTTATGACATTAACATGCATATTGGCCGTTGTAATTAGCACTTTTGATTTCGAACGTTCGCGTCCATTATAACGTATAGGGTTCGAAAATTCGCGCGAACTTTCGGTCGGTTCGAAGGTTCTGGTGCGAACCGAACCCGGGGGTGTTCGGCTCATCCCTAGTTTCAAGCAGTTCCAAGAGTACCTGAACTTCCTACCTATACCCTCTATTCCTTTAGGCCCCTTTCACACTTGTTCGACTTCAAAGTTGCGCGACTTTGCTGCGATTTCTAGGAATGCCTGTGTAAGTGGCATCAAAATCGGACCAAGGTAGTGCAGGGACTACTTTGAAGTCGGAACAACTTGAAGTCGGAACAACTTGAAGTCGGAACAACTTGAATTGGTACTAATATGAATGGCTGTCCTTGGAAATCATGGGGCACGACTTGTCATGCTACTTTGCAGTCCCAAATCGTGGGACAAGTCGTATAAGTGTGAAAGGGGACTTATTGAGAGACTGTGTTTTGTCTACCATTTTTGCAAATAAAAATCCCAAAGTGGATCCAGTGTCGGTCTCTGCAATTCTTTGGGCCATCTACCTCGGGGGAAACCCCTAGACGCATACGAGGTCAAGAAGGTAACGGTAAGCCCAAATTAAACCAGCAGCTCCTTTGGGGGTTAGGGCAACATATAGATATATCTATATATATAAAGATAGATAGATAGATCTATATATAAAATGCAAGGTTTATTCATAAAATCCCAAAATATTACACTTACATCAAAAAACCTTTAAGGCCCCTTTCACACGGGCGGTCCGCTCAAGTCCGCCTGTCAGTGTTTTAGGCGGACCTGAACGGACACTCCATAGACCTCTATGGAGAGTCGGATGTCAGCGGTGACATGTCCGCTGACATCTGACGGAGGAAAACCCTATTTTTCCATCCATCTGTGGATCGGGTCGGGTGACGAGGGACTCTACGGTCCGTCGTCATCCGATCCCCCATAGGGGGAGAGCGGCGCTCTGACAGGTCCGTCCCTGCGCTGTGTGCAGAGACAGACCTGTCATCTTCCTGCTCAGCGGAGATCGACGGAGCGATCCCCCGCTGAGCAGAGCGGGCTCCGTACACGGACACGTCCGTGTGAAAGAGCCCTTAAACATGCAGAGAAACGCGACCTTGGCATGTAAGGTCTCCTCAGCTTGAGCATTAGGCCCCTTTCACACATGCGGACCGTATGTCTGTATTTCATCCATCTGTTTTCGGATGAAATATGGACATACATGCATCCCTATGGGATAGCGGGTGTCAGCAGATGAACATGTCAGCGGATGAACATCCGCTGACATCCGATATCGTCTGTCTCCGCTATGGTCCGATTCTGCAGACGGAGGAAAATCCTATTTTTCTATCCGTCTGCAGAGCGGATCGGATGAACACGGACAGACGGTCCGTGTTCATCCGATCCCCCATAGAGGAGAGCGGAGATCTGACAGGGCGGTCCCTGCACAGGGACTGCCCTGTCATCCGCCGGCTCAGAGGGAATCAACGGAGCGATCCCCACTGAGCAAGCGGATGTTCACGGGGCGGATCATTATGGATCCATCCCGTGTGAAAGGGGCCTAAGGGCTCTTTCACACGGACGGTCCGTATGTCCGTTTTTCATCCTTCCGTTTTCGGATGAAAAACGGACATACATGTATCCCTATGGGATAGCGGGTGTCAGCGGATGAGCATCCGCTGACACCCGATCTCGTTCGTGTCCGCTATGCACCGTTTCTGCAGACGGAGGAAAACCCTATTTTTCCATCCGTCTGCAGAGCGGATCGGATGACGACGGACTCTACGGTCCGTCGTCACCCGATCTCCCATAGGGGAGAGCGGCGCTCTGACAGGTTCGTCCCTGCACAGTGTGCAGAGACCGACCTGTCATCTTCCTGCTCAGCGGAGATCGCTCCGGCGAGCGGATATCCACGGGGCAGATCCGCCCCGTGTGAAAGAGCCCTTACATAAAGATCGGGTCAGGTTTACATCAGGATCAGATCAGGATTACATAAGGATCAGGTTAGGATTACATTACGATCAGGTCAGGTTTACATCAGGAGCAGGTCAGGATTACATCAGGAGCAGGTCAGGATTACATCAGGATCAGGTCAGGATTGCATCAGGATCAGGTCAGGATTGCATCAGGATCAGGTCAGGATTGCATCAGGAGCAGGTCAGGTTTACATCAGGATCAGGTCAGGATTGCATCAGGAGCAGGTCAGGATTGCATCAGGAGCAGGTCAGGATTACATCAGGATCAGGTCAGGATTGCATCAGGAGCAGGTCAGGATTGCATCAGGAGCAGGTCAGGATTGCATCAGGATCAGGTCAGGATTGCATCAGGAGCAGGTCAGGATTGCATCAGGAGCAGGTCAGGATTGCATCAGGAGCAGGTCAGGATTGCATCAGGAGCAGGTCAGGATTGCATCAGGAGCAGGTCAGGATTGCATCAGGAGCAGGTCAGGATTGCATCAGGATCAGGTCAGGATTGCATCAGGAGCAGGTCAGGATTGCATCAGGAGCAGGTCAGGATTGCATCAGGATCAGGTCAGGATTACATCAGGAGCAGGTCAGGATTGCATCAGGAGCAGGTCAGGATTGCATCAGGAGCAGGTCAGGATTGCATCAGGAGCAGGTCAGGATTGCATCAGGAGCAGGTCAGGATTACATCAGGAGCAGGTCAGGATTACATCAGGAGCAGGTCAGGATTACATCAGGAGCAGGTCAGGTTTGCATCAGGATCAGGTCAGGATTGCATCAGGATCAGGTCAGGATTGCTTCAGGAGCAGGTCAGGATTGCATCAGGAGCAGGTCAGGATTGCATCAGGAGCAGGTCAGGATTGCATCAGGAGCAGGTCAGGATTGCATCAGGAGCAGGTCAGGATTACATCAGGAGCAGGTCAGGATTACATCAGGAGCAGGTCAGGATTGCATCAGGATCAGGTCAGGATTGCATCAGGATCAGGTCAGGATTGCATCAGGATCAGGTCAGGATTGCATCAGGATCAGGTCAGGATTACATCAGGATCAGGTCAGGTTTGCATCAGGATCAGGTCAGGATTGCATCAGGAGCAGGTCAGGATTGTATCAACGGAATGCATCTGCGAATCAGATGCGTTTCCATAGAAGATAATGTTCTTGCAATTTGCACCACAATGCTCAGAAAACGCACAAGTTTTTGGGGCAATGCGGAGTGCAAATTGAACGCACATATGTAAACCAGCCTCATTCAAATGAACGTATTTTAAAATGTCATGCGAATTGGATGTGATGTAATCGCCTGCATCCAATTTGCATAGGTGTGAACCGGGCCTTGCACTATACAATGGAACCTTGGTTTACGAGTAACTCGGTTAACGAGCGTTTTGAAACACAAGCAACTTTTTATTTTTTTAAATGCTGACTCGGGTTGCGAGTGTGGTTTCCTAACACAAGCAGAATTCAAGCTAATGGGGCGTGCAGTACCGCATTTGGCCAGAGGTGCGGGGGCGCCGGTGAGACTCTGAACGGTTCGGAGCTGTTCGGAAATACTCAGAACCACTCGGAAATACTCCGTTCCCGAGTGTTTCCGAGGCTTTCTGAGTTCAGCCGAGCTGTCCCCGAATATTTCCAAGGCTCCCCCCACCTCTGGCCACATGCGGTACTGCATGTAATAGAAGTCAATGCGTAACTAATTATCTTAGTTTCCATTGACTTCTACGGGGAAACTCGCTTTGATATGCGAGTGCTTTGTATTACAAGCATTCTCCTGGAACGGAATATGCTCGTATTCCAAGGTTCCACTGTATATTAGACATGTGCACTGCCAAAAAATGTGTTTGTTTTCGTTTCATTCGTTTTATCTTTTTTTGTTTGTTTTTCGGGTCAATTTACGAATTTACGAATTTACAAATTTTCAAATATTCAAATTTACGAATATTCGGAAAAATTAATTAAACGGGTTTCCGTTAGTTCGGATATTTCTGAATTAACGAATTTGTCAAAATTTGTTAAAAAACGAATTCAAAACGCAACGAATTGCACATGTCTACTATATATACTCTTTTCCCTTCATTGCCATACATCCTTATGGATCATTATGGATGCCTGATCACTGATGAGAAGGATCCAGGATATCCTTATGCTTTAACCAATACCGGTGGAAGATAGGAGTTATCCCTATGTAGTGTTCATACAATCCAGTTACCAGTGACGGGAGATGCTGATCTGGAGATACTAACAGGCGTATTTACAGCCTTTTTTCTGGTGAGTGGGGACCCAGGAGGGGAACACAAATAGTCACCTGAGAACCACCATCGGGGGCGTGGGTAGGTCTACAAAAGATATGAGGTTAGAGCCCATAGCAGCGTAGTAAACAAAGTCATATGCTTGGGCGGTCATACACATGTATATAATATACGTGTGTGTGTGTGTGTGTATATATATATATATAAATATATATATATATATATATATATATATATATATCCCCAGAGAGCCTCCCCCTTAAATCAGGGTCCCCAGAGAGCCTCCCCTTAAATCAGGGTCCCCAGAGAGCCTCCCCCTTAAATCAGGGTCCCCAGAGAGCCTCCCCCTTAAATCAGGGTCCCCAAAGAGCCTCCCCTTAAATCAGGTTCCCCAGAGAGCCTCCCCCTTACATAAGGGTGCCCACAGAGCCTCCCCTTAAATCAGGGTCCCAGAGAGCCCCCCCTTAAATCAGGGTCCCCAGAGAGCCTCCCCCCCTTAAATCAGGGTCCCAGAGAGCCCCCCCCTTACATCAGGGTCCCCAGAGAGCCTCCCTCTTAAATCAGGGTCCCCAGAGAGCCCCCTTACTTCAGGGTACCCAGAGAGCCTCCCTCTTAAATCAGGGTCCCCAGAGAGCCCCCCCCTTAAATAAGGGTCCCCAGAGAGCCTCCCCCTTAAATCAGGGTCCCCAGAGAGCCCCCCCCTTAAATCAGGGTCCCCAGAGAGCCTCCCCCCTTAAATCAGGGTCCCCAGAGAGCCTCCCCCTCAAATCAGGGTCCCCAGAGATCCCCCCTTACATCAGGGTCCCCAGAGATCCCCCTTACATCAGGGTCCCCAGAGAGCATCCCCCTTAAATCAGGGTCCCCAGAGAGCCTCCCCCTTAAATCAGGGTCCCCAGAGAGCCTCCCCCTTAAATCAGGGTCCCCAGAGAGCCCCCCCCTTAAATCAGGGTCCCCAGAGAGCCCCCCTTAAATCAGGGTCCCCAGAGAGCCTCCCCCTTAAATCAGGGTCCCCAGAGAGCCTCCCCCCTTAAATCAGGGTCCCCAGAGAGCCCCCCTTATCATCAGGGTCCCCAGAGAGCCTCCCCTTAAATCAGGGTCCCCAGAGCCCCCCCTTACATCAGGGTCCCCAGAGAGCCTCCCCCTTTAAATCAGGGTCCCCAGAGAGCCTCCCCCCTTAAATCAGGGTCCCCAGAGAGCCTCCCCCTTAAATCAGGGTCCCCAGAGAGCCTCCCCCTTAAATCAGGGTCCCCAGAGAGCCTCCCCCTTACATCAGGGTCCCCAGAGAGCCTCCCCCTTAAATCAGGGTCCCCAGAGAGCCTCCCCCTTAATCAGGGTCCCCAGAGAGCCCCCCCCTTAAATCAGGGTCCCCAGAGAGCCCCCCTTAACATCAGGGTCCCCAGAGAGCCTCCCCCCTTACATCAGGGTCCCCAGAGAGCCTCCCCCCTTAAATCAGGGTCCCCAGAGAGCCTCCCCCTTACATCAGGAGTCCCCAGAGAGCCCCCCCCTTACATCAGGGTCCCCAGAGAGCCCTCCCCCTTAAATCAGGGTCCCCAGAGAGCCCCCCCTTACATCAGGGTCCCCAGAGAGCCTCCCCCCTTAAATCAGGGTCCCCAGAGAGCCTCCCCCCTTAAATCAGGGTCCCCAGAGAGCCCCCCCTTAAATCAGGGTCCCCAGAGAGCCTCCCCCCTTAAATCAGGGTCCCCAGAGAGCCTCCCCCTTAAATCAGGGTCCCCAGAGAGCCTCCCCCCTTAAATCAGGGTCCCCAGAGAGCCTCCCCCCTTAAATCAGGGTCCCCAGAGAGCCTCCCCCCTTAAATCAGGGTCCCCAGAGAGCCCCCCCTTAAATCAGGGTCCCCAGAGAGCCTCCCCCTTAAATCAGGGTCCCCAGAGAGCCTTAAATCAGGGTCCCCAGAGAGCCTCCCCCCTTAAATCAGGGTCCCCAGAGAGCCCCCCCCTTAAATCAGGGTCCCCAGAGAGCCTCCCCTTAAATCAGGGTCCCCAGAGAGCCTCCCCCCTTAAATCAGGGTCCCCAGAGAGCCTCCCCCCTTAAATCAGGGTCCCCAGAGAGCCTCCCCCTTAAATCAGGGTCCCCAGAGAGCCTCCCCCTTAAATCAGGGTCCCCAGAGAGCCTCCCCCTTAAATCAGGGTCCCCAGAGAGCTCCCCCCCCCCCCCCTCCCCCTTAACATCAGGGTCCCCAGAGAGCCCCCCTTAAATCAGGGTCCCCCAGAGAGCCTCCCCCTTAAATCAGGGTCCCCAGAGAGCCTCCCCCTTAAATCAGGGTCCCCAGAGAGCCCCCCCCTTAAATCAGGGTCCCCAGAGAGCCTCCCCCTTAAATCAGGGTCCCCAGAGAGCCTCCCCCTTAAATCAGGGTCCCCAGAGAGCCTCCCCCCTTAAATCAGGGTCCCCAGAGAGCCTCCCCCCTTAAATCAGGGTCCCCAGAGAGCCTCCCCCTTAAATCAGGGTCCCCAGAGAGCCTCCCCCTTAAATCAGGGTCCCCAGAGAGCCCCCCTTAAATCAGGGTCCCCAGAGAGCCTCCCCCTTAAATCAGGGTCCCCAGAGAGCCCCCCCTTAAATCAGGGTCCCCTGAGAGCCCCCCCCTTAAATCAGGGTCCCCAGAGAGCCTCCCCCTTAAATCAGGGTCCCCAGAGAGCCTCCCCCTTACATCAGGGTCCCCAGAGAGCCCCCCCTTAAATAAGGGTCCCCAGAGAGCCTCCCCTTAAATCAGGGTCCCCAGAGAGCCTCCCCCTTACATCAGGGTCCCCAGAGAGCCCCCCTTAAATCAGGGTCCCCAGAGAGCCTCCCCAGAGAGCCCCCCTTAAATCAGGGTCCCCAGAGAGCCTCCCCCCTTAAATCAGGGTCCCCAGAGAGCTCCCCCTTAAAATCAGGGTCCCCAGAGAGCCTCCCCTTAAATCAGGGTCCCCAGAGAGCCTCCCCCCTAATTCAGGGTCCCCAGAGAGCTCCCCCTTACATCAGGGTTCCCAGAGAGTCCCCTTAAATCAGGGTCCCCAGAGCCTCCCCCCTTACATCAGGGTCCCCAGAGAGCCTCCCCCTTAAATCAGGGTCCCCAGAGAGCCTCCCCCTTAAATCAGGGTCCCCAGAGAGCCCCCCCCCTTAAATCAGGGTCCCCAGAGAGCCTCCCCCTTACAAATCAGGGTCCCCAGAGAGCCCCCCCTTAAATCAGGGTCCCCAGAGAGCCTCCCCCCCTTAAATCAGGGTCCCCAGAGAGCCTCCCCCTTACATCAGGGTCCCCAGAGAGCCTCCCCCTTTAAATCAGGGTCCCCTGAGAGCCTCCCCCCCTTAAATCAGGGTCCCCAGAGAGCCTCCCCTTAAATCAGGGTCCCCAGAGAGCCTCCCCCTTACAAATCAGGGTCCCCAGAGAGCCTCCCCCTTAAATCAGGGTCCCCAGAGAGCCTCCCCCTTACATCAGGGTCCCCAGAGAGCCTCCCCCCTTACAATCAGGGTCCCCAGAGAGCCTCCCCCTTAAATCAGGGTCCCAGAGAGCCTCCCCCTTAAATCAGGGTCCCAGAGAGCCTCCCCCCTTAAATCAGGGTCCCAGAGAGCCTCCCCCCTTAAATCAGGGTCCCCAGAGAGCCTCCCCCTTAAATCAGGGTCCCCAGAGAGCCCCCCCTTAAATCAGGGTCCCCAGAGAGCCTCCCCCCCAAATCAGGGTCCCCAGAGAGCCCCCCTTACATCAGGGTCCCCAGAGAGCCTCCCCCTTACATCAGGGTCCCCAGAGAGCCTCCCCCTTAAATCAGGGTCCCCAGAGAGCCTCCCCCTTAAATCAGGGTCCCCAGAGAGCCTCCCCCTTAAATCAGGGTCCCCAGAGAGCCTCCCCCTCAAATCAGGGTCCCCAGAGAGCCTCCCCCTTACATCAGGGTCCCAGAGAGCCCCCCCCCCCAGAGAGCCACCCCCCTTACATCAGGGTCCCCAGAGAGCCCCCCTTAAATCAGGGTCCCCAGAGAGCCTCCCCTTAAATCAGGGTCCCCAGAGAGCCTCCCCCTTAAATCAGGGTCCCAGAGAGCCTCCCCCCTTAAATCAGGGTCCCCAGAGAGCCTCCCCCTTAAATCAGGGTCCCCAGAGAGCCCCCCTTAATCAGGGTCCCCAGAGAGCCTCCCCTTAAATCAGGGTCCCCAGAGAGCCCCCCCTTAAATCAGGGTCCCCAGAGAGCCTCCCCCTAAAATCAGGGTCCCCAGAGAGCCTCCCCCTTAAATCAGGGTCCCCCAGAGAGCCTCCCCCCTTAAATCAGGGTCCCCAGAGAGCCCCCCTTACATCAGGGTCCCCAGAGCCTCCCCCTTAAATCAGGGTCCCCAGAGAGCCTCCCCCTTAATCAGGGTCCCCAGAGAGCCCCCCCTTACATCAGGGTCCCCAGAGAGCCTCCCCCTTACATCAGGGTCCCCAGAGAGCCCCCCTTAAATCAGGGTCCCAGAGAGCCCCCCCTTAAATCAGGGTCCCCAGGGTCCCCAGAGAGCCTCCCCCTTAAATCAGGGTCCCCAGAGAGCCTCCCCCCTTAAATCAGGGGTCCCAGAGAGCCTCCCCCCTTAAATCAGGGTCCCCAGAGAGCCTCCCCCTTAAATCAGGGTCCCCAGAGAGCCTCCCCCTACATCAGGGTCCCCAGAGAGCTCCCCTTTAAATCAGGGTCCCCAGAGAGCCTTAAATCAGGGTCCCCAGAGAGCTTCCCCCTTACATCAGGGTCCCCAGAGAGCCTCCCCCTTAAATCAGGGTCCCCAGAGAGCCTCCCCCCTTAAATCAGGGTCCCCAGAGAGCCTCCCCCCTTACAATCAGGGTCCCCAGAGAGCCTCCCCCCTTTAATCAGGGTCCCCAGAGCCCCCCTTAAATCAGGGTCCCCAGAGAGCCTCCCCCTTAAATCAGGGTCCCCAGAGAGCCTCCCCCCTTAAATCAGGGTCCCCAGAGAGCCCCCCCTTAAATCAGGGTCCCCAGAGAGCCCCCCTTAAATCAGGGTCCCCAGAGAGCCTCCCCCCTTAAATCAGGGTCCCCAGAGAGCCCCCCCTTAATCAGGGTCCCCAGAGAGCCTCCCCCTTAAATCAGGGTCCCCAGAGAGCCTCCCCCCTTAAATCAGGGTCCCCAGAGAGCCTCCCCCTTAAATCAGGGTCCCCAGAGAGCCTCCCCCTTAAATCAGGGTCCCAGAGAGCCCCCCCCCCCAGAGAGCCTCCCCCTTACATCAGGGTCCCCAGAGAGCCTCCCCCTTAAATCAGGTCCCCAGAGAGCCTCCCCCCTTAAATCAGGGTCCCCAGAGAGCCTCCCCCTTAAATCAGGGTCCCCAGAGAGCCTCCCCCTTACATCAGGGTCCCCAGAGAGCCTCCCCCTTAAATCAGGGTCCCCAGAGAGCCTCCCCCCTTAAATCAGGGTCCCCAGAGAGCCTCCCCCTTAAATCAGGGTCCCCAGAGAGCCTCCCCCTTAAATCAGGGTCCCCAGAGAGCCTCCCCCTTAAATCAGGGTCCCCAGAGAGCCCCCCTTACATCAGGGTCCCCAGAGAGCCTCCCCCTTACATCAGGGTCCCCCAGAGAGCCTCCCCCCCTTAAATCAGGGTCCCCAGAGAGCCCCCCTTAAATCAGGGTCCCCAGAGAGCCTCCCCCTTACATCAGGGTCCCCAGAGAGCCTCCCCCTTACATCAGGGTCCCCAGAGAGACTCCCCCCTTAAATCAGGGTCCCCAGAGAGCCTCCCCCCTTACATCAGGGTCCCCCAGAGAGCCTCCCCCTTACATCAGGGTCCCCAGAGAGCCCCCCCTTAAATCAGGGTCCCCAGAGAGCCTCCCCCTTAAATCAGGGTCCCAGAGAGCCTCCCCCCTTACATCAGGGTCCCCAGAGAGCCTCCCCCCTTAAATCAGGGTCCCCAGAGAGCCCCCCCCTTAAATCAGGGTCCCCAGAGAGCCTCCCCCTTAAATCAGGGTCCCCAGAGAGCCTCCCCCTTAAATCAGGGTCCCCAGAGAGCCTCCCCCTTAAATCAGGGTCCCCAGAGAGCCTCCCCCTTAAATCATGGTCCCCAGAGAGCCTCCCCCCTAAATCAGGGTCCCCAGAGAGCCCCCCTTACATCAGGGTCCCCAGAGAGTCTCCCCCTTAAATCAGGGTCCCCAGAGAGCTTCCCCCCTTAAATCAGGGTCCCCAGAGAGCCCCCCTTACATCAGGGTCCCCAGAGAGCCTCCCCCTTACATCAGGGTCCCCAGAGAGCACCCCCCCTTAAATAAGGGTCCCCAGAGAGCCTCCCCTTTAAATCAGGGTCCCCAGAGAGCCTCCCCCTTACATCAGGGTCCCCAGAGAGCATCCCCCTTAAATCAGGGTCCCCAGAGAGCCTCCCCCCTTAAATCAGGGTCCCCAGAGAGCCTCCCCCCTCAAATCAGGGTCCCCAGAGAGCCTCCCCCCTTACATCAGGGTCCCCAAAGAGCCTTCCCCTTAAATCAGGGTCCCCAGAGAGCCTCCCCCTTAAATCAGGGTCCCAGAGAGCCCCCCTTAAATCAGGGTCCCCAGAGAGCCTCCCCCTTACATCAGGGTCCTCAGAGAGCCTCCCCCTTAAATCAGGGTCCCCAGAGAGCCTCCCCCTTAAATCAGGGTCCCCAGAGAGCCTCCCCCTTAAATCAGGGTCCCCAGAGAGCCTCCCCCTTACATCAGGGTCCCCAGAGAGCCTCCCCCTTAAATCAGGGTCCCCAGAGAGCCTCCCCCCTTACATCAGGGTCCCCAGAGAGCCTCCCCCTTACATCAGGGTCCCCAGAGAGCCCCCCCTTAACCAGGGTCCCCAGAGAGCCTCCCCCTTAAATCAGGGTCCCCAGAGAGCCTCCCCCCTTACATCAGGGTCCCCAGAGAGCCCCCCCTTAAATCAGGGTCCCCAGAGAGCCCCCCTTACATCAGGGTCCCCAGAGAGCCTCCCCCTTACATCAGGGTCCCCAGAGAGCTCCCCCTTACATCAGGGTCCCCAGAGAGCCTCCCCCTTAATCAGGGTCCCCAGAGAGCCCCCCCCTTAAATCAGGGTCCCCAGAGAGCCCCCCTTACATCAGGGTCCCCAGAGAGCCTCCCCCCTTAAATCAGGGTCCCCAGAGAGCCTCCCCCCTTAAATCAGGGTCCCCAGAGAGCCTCCCCCTTAAATCAGGGTCCCCAGAGAGCCTCCCCCTTAAATCAGGGTCCCCAGAGAGCCTCCCCCTTAAATCAGGGTCCCCAGAGAGCCTCCCCCTTAAATCAGGGTCCCCAGAGAGCCCCCCTTAAATCAGGGTCCCCAGAGCCCCCCCCTTACATCAGGGTCCCCAGAGAGCCTCCCCCTTAAATCAGGGTCCCCAGAGAGCCTCCCCCTTAAATCAGGGTCCCCAGAGAGCCTCCCCCTTACATCAGGGTCCCCCAGAGAGCCCCCCTTAAATCAGGGTCCCCAGAGAGCCCCCCCTTAAATCAGGGTCCCCAGAGAGCCTCCCCCCTTACATCAGGGTCCCCAGAGAGCTCCCCCTTAAATCAGGGTCCCCAGAGGCCCCCCCCTTAAATCAGGGTCCCCAGAGAGCCTCCCCCCTTACATCAGGGTCCCCAGAGAGCCTCCCCCTTACATCAGGGTCCCCAGAGAGCACCCCCCCTTAAATCAGGGTCCCCAGAGAGCCTCCCCTTTAAATCAGGGTCCCCAGAGAGCCTCCCCCTTACATCAGGGTCCCCAGAGAGCCTCCCCCTTAATCAGGGTCCCCAGAGAGCCTCCCCCTTAAATCAGAGAGCCTCCCCCTTAAATCAGGGTCCCCAGAGAGCCTCCCCTTAAATCAGGGTCCCAGAGAGCCTCCCCCTTACATCAGGGTCCCCAGAGAGCCTCCCCCTTAAATCAGGGTCCCCAGAGAGCCTCCCCCCTTAAATCAGGGTCCCCAGAGAGCTCCCCCTTACATCAGGGTCCCCAGAGAGCCTCCCCCTTAAATCAGGGTCCCCAGAGAGCCTCCCCCTTAATCAGGGTCCCCAGAGAGCCTCCCCCCTTAAATCAGGGTCCCCAGAGAGCCTCCCCCTTAATCAGGGTCCCCAGAGAGCCTCCCCCTTACATCAGGGTCCCCAGAGAGCCTCCCCCCTTAAATCAGGGTCCCCAGAGAGCTCCCCCTTACATCAGGGTCCCCAGAGAGCCTCCCCCCTTACATCAGGGTCCCCAGAGAGCCCCCCTTAAATCAGGGTCCCCAGAGAGCCTCCCCTTAAATCAGGGTCCCCAGAGAGCCTCCCCCCTTACATCAGGGTCCCCAGAGAGCCCTCCCCCTTAAATCAGGGTCCCCAGAGAGCCTCCCCCCTTAAATCAGGGTCCCCAGAGAGCCTCCCCCTTAAATCAGGGTCCCCAGAGAGCCTCCCCCTTAAATCAGGGTCCCCAGAGAGCCTCCCCCTTAAATCAGGGTCCCCAGAGAGCCTCCCCTTAAATCAGGGTCCCCAGAGAGCTCCCCCTTACATCAGGGTCCCCAGAGAGCCTCCCCCTTAACATCAGGGTCCCCAGAGAGCCTCCCCCCTTACATCAGGGTCCCCAGAGAGCCTCCCCCCCTTAAATCAGGGTCCCCAGAGAGCCTCCCCCCTTACATCAGGGTCCCCAGAGAGCCTCCCCCTTAAATCAGGGTCCCCAGAGAGCCTCCCCCTTAAATCAGGGTCCCCAGAGAGCCTCCCCCCTTAAATCAGGGTCCCCAGAGAGCCTCCCCCCTCAAATCAGGGTCCCCAGAGAGCCCCCCTTACATCAGGGTCCCCAGAGAGCCTCCACCTTAAATCAGGGTCCCCAGGGCCCCCCCCTTAAATCAGGGTCCCCAGAGAGCCTCCCCCCTTAAATCAGGGTCCCCAGAGAGCCTCCCCCTTACATCAGGGTCCCCAGAGAGCCCCCCCTTAAATCAGGGTCCCCAGAGAGCCTCCCCCTTATATCAGGGTCCCCAGAGAGCCTCCCCCTTAAATCAGGGTCCCCAGAGAGCCCCCCTTAAATCAGGGTCCCCAGAGAGCCTCCCCCTTAAATCAGGGTCCCCAGAGAGCCTCCCCCCTTACATCAGGGTCCCCAGAGAGCCTCCCCCTTAAATCAGGGTCCCCAGAGAGCCTCCCCCCTTAAATCAGGGTCCCCAGAGAGCCTCCCCTTAAATCAGGGTCCCCAGAGAGCCTCCCCCCTTAAATCAGGGTCCCCAGAGAGCCTCCCCCCTTAAATCAGGGTCCCCAGAGAGCCTCCCCCTTAAATCAGGGTCCCCAGAGAGCCCCTCCCCCCTTAAATCAGGGTCCCCCCCCTTACATCAGGGTCCCCAGAGAGCTCCCCCTTAAATCAGGGTCCCCAGAGAGCCCCCCCTTAAATCAGGGTCCCCAGAGAGCCTCCCCCTTAAATCAGGGTCCCCAGAGAGCTTCCCCCTTACATCAGGGTCCCCAGAGAGCCTCCCCCTTAAATCAGGGTCCCAGAGAGCCTCCCCCTTAAATCAGGGTCCCCAGAGAGCCTCCCCCTTACATCAGGGGTCCCCAGAGAGCCTCCCCCTTAATCAGGGTCCCCAGAGAGCCTCCCCCTTAAATCAGGGTCCCCAGAGAGCCTCCCCCCTTAATCAGGGTCCCCAGAGAGCCTCCCCCTTAAATCAGGGTCCCCAGAGAGCCTCCCCCCTTACATCAGGGTCCCCAGAGAGCCTCCCCCTTAAATCAGGGTCCCCAGAGAGCCTCCCCCCTTAAATCAGGGTCCCCAGAGAGCCTCCCCCTTACATCAGGGTCCCCAGAGAGCCTCCCCCTTAAACAGGGTCCCCAGAGGCCCCCCCTTAAATCAGGGTCCCCAGAGAGCCTCCCCCTTACATCAGGGTCCCCAGAGAGCCTCCCCCTTAAATCAGGGTCCCAGAGAGCCCCCCTTAAATCAGGGTCCCCAGAGAGCCTCCCCCTTACATCAGGGTCCCCAGAGAGCCTCCCCCTTAAATCAGGGTCCCCAGAGAGCCTCCCCCTTAAATCAGGGTCCCCAGAGAGCCTCCCCCTTAAATCAGGGTCCCCCCAGAGAGCCTCCCCCTTACATCAGGGTCCCCAGAGAGCCTCCCCCTTAAATCAGGGTCCCCAGAGAGCCCCCCTTAAATCAGGGTCCCCAGAGAGCCTCCCCTTACATCAGGGTCCCCAGAGAGAGCCCCCCTTAAATCAGGGTCCCCAGAGAGCCCCCCCCCTTAAATCAGGGTCCCCAGAGAGCAGGGTCCCCAGAGAGCCTCCCCCTTACATCAGGGTCCCCAGAGAGCCTTAAATCAGGGTCCCCAGAGAGCCTCCCCCCTTACATCAGGGTCCCCAGAGAGCCTCCCCCTTAAATCAGGGTCCCCAGAGAGCCCCCCCTTAAATCAGGGTCCCCAGAGAGCCCCCCCCTTAAATCAGGGTCCCCAGAGAGCCTCCCCCTTACATCAGGGTCCCCAGAGAGCCTCCCCCTTACATCAGGGTCCCCAGAGAGCCTCCCCCTTAAATCAGGGTCCCCAGAGAGCCTCCCCCCTTACATCAGGGTCCCCAGAGAGCCTCCCCCCTTAATCAGGGTCCCCAGAGAGCCTCCCCCCTTACATCAGGGTCCCCAGAGAGCCTCCCCTTAAATCAGGGTCCCCAGAGAGCCTCCCCTTAAATCAGGGTCCCCAGAGAGCCTCCCCCTTAAATCAGGGTCCCCAGAGAGCCCCCCCCTTACATCAGGGTCCCCAGAGAGCCTCCCCCTTACATCAGGGTCCCCAGAGAGCCTCCCCCTTAAATCAGGGTCCCCAGAGAGCCCCAGAGAGCCCCCCTTAAATCAGGGTCCCCAGAGAGCACCCCCCCCCTTAAATCAGGGTCCCCAGAGAGCCCCCCTTAAATCAGGGTCCCCAGAGAGCCTCCCCCTTACATCAGGGTCCCCAGAGAGCCACCCCCCCTTAAATCAGGGTCCCCAGAGAGCCTCCCCCCCTTAAATCAGGGTCCCCCAGAGAGCCTCCCCCTTAAATCAGGGTCCCCAGAGAGCCTTCCCCCTTAAATCAGGGTCCCCAGAGAGCCTCCCCCCTTACAATCAGGGTCCCCAGAGAGCCTCCCCCCTTAAATCAGGGTCCCCAGAGAGCCCCCCCTTACATCAGGGTCCCCAGAGAGCCTCCCCCCCCTTAAATCAGGGTCCCCAGAGAGCCTCCCCCTTAAATCAGGGTCCCAGAGAGCCTCCCCCTTAAATCAGGGTCCCCAGAGAGCCTCCCCCCTTAAATCAGGGTCCCCAGAGAGCCTCCCCCCTTAAATCAGGGTCCCCAGAGAGCCTCCCCCTTAAATCAGGGTCCCCAGAGAGCCTCCCCCTTACATCAGGGTCCCCAGAGAGCCTCCCCCTTAATCAGGGTCCCCAGAGAGCCTCCCCCTTAAATCAGGGTCCCCAGAGAGCCTCCCCCTTAAATCAGGGTCCCCAGAGAGCCTCCCCCTTAAATCAGGGTCCCCAGAGAGCCTCCCCCTTACATCAGGGTCCCCAGAGAGCCTCCCCCTTAAACAGGGTCCCCAGAGGCCCCCCCCTTAAATCAGGGTCCCCAGAGAGCCTCCCCCCTTAATCAGGGTCCCCAGAGAGCCTCCCCCCTTACATCAGGGTCCCCAGAGAGCCCCCCTTAAATCAGGGTCCCCAGAGAGCCTCCCTTTAAATCAGGGTCCCCAGAGAGCTCCCCCCTTACATCAGGGTCCCCCAGAGAGCCTCCCCCTTAAATCAGGGTCCCCAGAGAGCCTCCCCCTTAATCAGGGTCCCCAGAGAGCCTCCCCCCTTAAATCAGGGTCCCCAGAGAGCCTCCCCCTTAATCAGGGTCCCCAGAGAGAGCCTCCCCCTTAAATCAGGGTCCCCAGAGAGCCCCCCCCCCCCCCCCCCCCACCCCCCCTTAAATCAGGGTCCCCAGAGAGCTACCCTTACATCAGGGTCCCCAGAGAGCCTCCCCCTTACATCAGGGTCCCCAGAGAGCACCCCCCTTACATCAGGGTCCCCAGAGAGCTCCCCCTTAAATCAGGGTCCCCAGAGAGCCTCCCCCCTTAAATCAGGGTCCCCAGAGAGCCTCCCCCCTTAAATCAGGGTCCCCAGAGAGCCCCCCTTACATCAGGGTCCCCAGAGAGCCCCCCCTTAAATCAGGGTCCCCAGAGAGCACCCCCCTTAAATCAGGGTCCCCAGAGAGCCTCCCCCTTAAATCAGGGTCCCCAGAGAGAGCCTCCCCTTAAATCAGGGTCCCCAGAGAGCCTCCCCCTTAAATCAGGGTCCCCAGAGAGCCTCCCCCCTTCATCAGGGTCCCCAGAGAGCCTCCCCCTTAAATCAGGGTCCCCAGAGAGCCTCCCCCCCTTAAATCAGGGTCCCAGAGAGCCCCCCCTTACATCAGGGTCCCCAGAGAGCCCCCCTTACATCAGGGTCCCCAGAGAGCCTCCCCCTTAAATCAGGGTCCCCAGAGAGCCTCCCCCTTTAAAATCAGGGTCCCCAGAGAGCCTCCCCCTTAAATCAGGGTCCCAGAGAGCACCCCCCTTAAATCAGGGTCCCCAGAGAGCCTCCCCCTTTAAATCAGGGTCCCAGAGAGCCTCCCCCTTACATCAGGGTCCCCCAGAGAGCCTCCCCCCTTAAATCAGGGTCCCCCAGAGAGCCCCCCCTTAAATCAGGGTCCCCAGAGAGCCCCCCTTAAAATCAGGGTCCCCAGAGAGCCTCCCCCCCCTTAAATCAGGGTCCCCAGAGAGCCTCCCCCTTAAATCAGGGTCCCCAGAGAGCCTCCCCCTTAAATCAGGGTCCCCAGAGAGCCTCCCCCTTAAATCAGGGTCCCCAGAGAGCCCCCCCTTAAATCAGGGTCCCCAGAGAGCCACCCCCCTTACATCAGGGTCCCCAGAGAGCCTCCCCCTTACATCAGGGTCCCCAGAGAGCCCCCCCCCTTAAATCAGGGTCCCCAGAGAGCCCCCCCCTTTAATCAGGGTCCCCAGAGAGCCTCCCCCTTAAATCAGGGTCCCCAGAGAGCCTCCCCCCTTAAATCAGGGTCCCAGAGAGCCTCCCCCTTAAATCAGGGTCCCAGAGAGCCTCCCCCTTAAATCAGGGTCCCCAGAGAGCCCCCCCCTTAAATCAGGGTCCCCAGAGAGCCCCCCCTTAAATCAGGGTCCCCAGAGAGCCCCCCCTTACATCAGGGTCCCCAGAGAGCCACCCCCTTAAATCAGGGTCCCCAGAGCCTCCCCCTTAAATCAGGGTCCCCAGAGAGCCTCCCCCTTAAATCAGGGTCCCCAGAGAGCCTCCCCCCTGAAATCAGGGTCCCCAGAGAGCCTCCCCCTTAAATCAGGGTCCCCAGAGAGGGTCCCCAGAGAGCCTCCCCCTTAAATCAGGGTCCCCAGAGTGCCTCCCCCTTAAATCAGGGTCCCCAGAGAGCCTCCCCCCTTACATCAGGGTCCCCAGAGAGCCTCCCCTTAAATCAGGGTCCCCAGAGAGCCTCCCCCCCTTAATCAGGGTCCCCAGAGAGCCTCCCCCTTAATCAGGGTCCCCAGAGAGCCTCCCCCTTAAATCAGGGTCCCCAGAGAGAGCCCCCTTAAATCAGGGTCCCCAGAGAGCCCCCCCTTAAATCAGGGTCCCCCCCTTACATCAGGGTCCCCAGAGAGCCTCTCCCCTTAAATCAGGGTCCCCAGAGAGCTCCCCCTTAAATCAGGGTCCCCAGAGAGCCTCCCCTTAAATCAGGGTCCCCCAGAGAGCCTCCCCCTTAAATCAGGGTCCCCAGAGAGCCTCCCCCTTAAATCAGGGTCCCCAGAGAGCCTCCCCCTTCAAATCAGGGTCCCCAGAGAGCCTCCCCCTTAATCAGGGTCCCCAGAGAGCCTCCCCCCCTTAAATCAGGGTCCCCAGAGAGCCACCCCCTTAAATCAGGGTCCCCAGAGAGCCTCCCCCTTTAAATCAGGGTCCCCAGAGAGCCTCCCCCCTTAATCAGGGTCCCCAGAGAGCCTCCCCCCTTAAATCAGGGTCCCCAGAGAGCCTCCCCCTTAACATCAGGGTCCCCAGAGAGCCTCCCCCTTACATCAGGGTCCCCAGAGAGCCCCCCCTTAAATCAGGGTCCCCAGAGAGCCTCCCCTTAAATCAGGGTCCCCAGAGAGCCTCCCCCCTTAAATCAGGGTCCCCAGAGAGCCTCCCCCTTAAATCAGGGTCCCCAGAGAGCCTCCCCCCTTAATCAGGGTCCCCAGAGAGCCCCCCTTACATCAGGGTCCCCAGAGAGCCTCCCCCTTACATCAGGGTCCCCAGAGAGAGCCCCCCTTAAATCAGGGTCCCCAGAGAGCCTCCCCTTAAATCAGGGTCCCCAGAGAGCCTCCCCTTAAATCAGGGTCCCCAGAGAGCCTCCCCCTTACATCAGGGTCCCCAGAGAGCCTCCCCCTTACATCAGGGTCCCCAGAGAGCCTCCCCCCTTAAATCAGGGTCCCCAGAGAGCCTCCCCCCTTACATCAGGGTCCCCAGAGAGCCCCCCCTTACATCAGGGTCCCCAGAGAGCCTCCCCTTTACATCAGGGTCCCCAGAGAGCCTCCCTTAAATCAGGGTCCCCAGAGAGCCTCCCCCTTACATCAGGGTCCCCCCCAGAGAGCCTCCCCCTTAAATCAGGGTCCCCAGGGTCCCCAGAGAGCCCCCCCCTTACATCAGGGTCCCCAGAGAGCCCCCCTTACATCAGGGTCCCCAGAGAGCCTCCCCCTTAAATCAGGGTCCCCAGAGAGCCTCCCCCCTTAAATCAGGGTCCCCAGAGAGCCTCCCCTTAAATCAGGGTCCCCAGAGAGCCTCCCCCTTAAATCAGGGTCCCCAGAGAGCCCCCCTCAAATCAGGGTCCCCAGAGAGCCCCCCTTAATCAGGGTCCCCAGAGAGCCTCCCCCTTAAATCAGGGTCCCCAGAGAGCCTCCCCCTTAAATCAGGGTCCCCAGAGAGCCTCCCCTTTAAATCAGGGTCCCCAGAGAGCCTCCCCCCTTAATCAGGGTCCCCAGAGAGCCCCCCCTCAAATCAGGGTCCCCAGAGAGCCCCCCTTACATCAGGGTCCCCAGAGAGCCTCCCCCTTAAATCAGGGTCCCCAGAGAGCCTCCCCCCTTAAATCAGGGTCCCCAGAGAGCCTCCCCCCCCTTAAATCAGGGTCCCCAGAGAGCCCCCCCTCAAATCAGGGTCCCCAGAGAGCCCCCTTACATCAGGGTCCCCAGAGAGCCTCCCCCTTTAAATCAGGGTCCCCAGAGAGCCTCCCCCCTTAAATCAGGGGTCCCCAGAGAGCCTCCCCCTTAAATCAGGGTCCCCCCAGAGCCTCCCCCTTAAATCAGGGTCCCCAGAGAGCCTCCCCCTTAAATCAGGGTCCCCAGAGAGCCTTCCCCCCTTAAATCAGGGTCCCCAGAGAGCCCCCCCTATAAATCAGGGTCCCCAGAGAGCCTCCCCTTACAACAGGGTCCCCAGAGAGCCTCCCCCTTAAATCAGTGTCCCCAAGAGAGCCTCCCCCTAACATCAGGGTCCCCAGAGAGCCCCCCTTAAATCAGGGTCCCCAGAGAGCCTCCCCCTTAAATCAGGGTCCCCAGAGAGCCTCCCCCCTTAAATCAGGTCCCCAGAGAGCCTCCCCCTTAAATCAGGGTCCCCAGAGAGCCTCCCCCTTAAATCAGGGTCCCCAGAGAGCCTCCCCCTTAAATCAGGGTCCCCAGAGAGCCTCCCCTTAAATCAGCCTCCCCAGAGATCCTCCCCCCTTACATCAGGGTCCCCAGAGAGCCTCCCCTTTAAATCAGGGTCCCCAGAGAGCCCCCCCTTAAATCAGGGTCCCCAGAGAGCCCCCCTTACATCAGGGTCCCCAGAGAGCCCCCCTTAAATCAGGGTCCCCAGAGAGAGCCTCCCCCTTAAATCAGGGTCCCAGAGAGCCTCCCCCTTAAATCAGGGTCCCCAGAGAGCCTCCCCTTAAATCAGGTCCCCAGAGAGCCTCCCCCTTAAATCAGGGTCCCCAGAGAGCCTCCCCCCTAAATCAGGGTCCCCAGAGAGCCCCCCTTACATCAGGGTCCCCAGAGAGTCTCCCCCTTAAATCAGGGTCCCCAGAGAGCTTCCCCCTTAAATCAGGGTCCCCAGAGAGCCCCCCTTACATCAGGGTCCCCAGAGAGCCTCCCCCTTACATCAGGGTCCCCAGAGAGACTCCCCCTTAAATCAGGGTCCCCAGAGAGCCTCCCCTTAAATCAGGGTCCCCAGAGAGCCTCCCCCTTACATCAGGGTCCCCAGAGAGCCCCCCTTAAATCAGGGTCCCCAGAGAGCCTCCCCCTTAAATCAGGGTCCCCAGAGAGCCTCCCCCCTTAAATCAGGGTCCCCAGAGAGCCTCCCCCTTACATCAGGGTCCCCAGCCTCCCCTTACATCAGGGTCCCCAGAGAGCCTCCCCCCCATCAGGGTCCCCAGAGCCTCCCCTTAAATCAGGGTCCCCAGAGAGCCTCCCCCTTACATCAGGGTCCCCAGAGAGCCCCCCCTTACATCAGGGTCCCCAGAGAGCCTCCCCCTTAAATCAGGGTCCCCAGAGAGCCTCCCCCTTAAATCAGGGTCCCCAGAGAGCCTCCCCCCTAAATCAGGGTCCCCAGAGAGCCCCCCCTTACATCAGGGTCCCCAGAGAGCCCCCCCTTACATCAGGGTCCCCAGAGAGCCTCCCCCTTACATCAGGGTCCCCAGAGAGACCCCCCCCTTAAATCAGGGTCCCCAGAGAGCCCTCCCCTTAAATCAGGGTCCCAGAGAGCCTCCCCCCTTAAATCAGGGTCCCCAGAGAGCCCCCCCCTCAAATCAGGGTCCCCAGAGAGCCCCCCTTACATCAGGGTCCCCAGAGAGCCTCCCCCTTAAATCAGGGTCCCCAGAGAGCCTCCCCCCTTAAATCAGGGTCCCCAGAGAGCCCCCCCCTCCCCCCTTAAATCAGGGTCCCCAGAGAGCCCCCCTTAAATCAGGGTCCCCAGAGAGCCTCCCCCCTTAAATCAGGGTCCCCAGAGAGCCCCCCCTCAAATCAGGGTCCCCAGAGAGCCCCCCTTACATCAGGGTCCCCAGAGAGCCTCCCCCTTAAATCAGGGTCCCCAGAGAGCCTCCCCCCTTAAATCAGGGTCCCCAGAGAGCCTCCCCAGAGAGCCTCCCCCTTAAATCAGGGTCCCCCCAGAGAGCCTCCCCTTAAATCAGGGTCCCCAGAGAGCCTCCCCCTTAAATCAGGGTCCCCAGAGAGCCTCCCCCCTCAAATCAGGGTCCCCAGAGAGCCCCCCTCCCCCTTACATCAGGGTCCCCAGAGAGCCTCCCCCTTAAATCAGGGTCCCCAGAGAGCCTCCCCCCTTAAATCAGTGTCCCCAGAGAGCCGCCCCCTCACATCAGGGTCCCCAGAGAGCCCCCCCTTACATCAGGGTCCCCAGAGAGCCTCCCCCTTAAATCAGGGTCCCCAGAGAGCCTCCCCCCTTAAATCAGGGTCCCCAGAGAGCCTCCCCCCTTAAATCAGGGTCCCCAGAGAGCCTCCCCCTTAAATCAGGGTCCCCCCCAGAGAGCCTCCCCCTTAAATCATGGTCCCCAGAGAGCCTCCCCCCTAAAATCTGGGTCCCCAGAGAGCCCCCCTTACATCAGGGTCCCCAGAGAGTCTCCCCCTTAAATCAGGGTCCCCAGAGAGCTTCCCCCCTTAAATCAGGGTCCCCAGAGAGCCCCCCCTTACATCAGGGTCCCCAGAGAGCCTCCCCCTTACATCAGGGTCCCCAGAGAGCACCCCCCCTTAAATAAGGGTCCCCAGAGAGCCTCCCCTTTAAATCAGGGTCCCAGAGAGCCCCCCGTACATCAGGGTCCCCAGAGAGCCTCCCCCTTACATCAGGGTCCCCAGAGAGCATCCCCCTTAAATCAGGGTCCCCAGAGAGCCTCCCCCCTTAAATCAGGGTCCCCAGAGAGCCCCCCCCCCCTTAAATCAGGGTCCCCAGAGAGCCCCCCTTAAATCAGGGTCCCCAGAGAGCCTCCCCCTTAAATCAGGGTCCCCAGAGAGCCTCCCCCCTTAATCAGGGTCCCCAGAGAGCCTCCCCCTCCAAATCAGGGTCCCCAGAGAGCCCCCCCTTACATCAGGGTCCCCAGAGAGCCTCCCCCTTAAATCAGGGTCCCCAGAGAGCCTCCCCTTAAATCAGGGTCCCCAGAGAGCCTCCCCCTTAAATCAGGGTCCCCAGAGAGCCCCCCCTCAAATCAGGGTCCCCAGAGAGCCCCCCTTACATCAGGGTCCCCAGAGAGCCTCCCCCTTAATCAGGGTCCCCAGAGAGCCTCCCCCCCTTAAATCAGGGTCCCCAGAGAGCCTCCCCCTTAAATCAGGGTCCCCAGAGAGCCTCCCCCTTAAATCAGGGTCCCCAGAGAGCCTCCCCCTTAAATCGGGGTCCCCAGAGAGCCTCCCCCTTCAAATCAGGGTCCCCAGAGAGCCCCCCCTTACATCAGGGTCCCCAGAGAGCCTCCCCCTTAAATCAGGGTCCCCCAGAGAGCCTCCCCCCTTAAATCAGTGTCCCCAGAGAGCCTCCCCCTCACATCAGGGTCCCAGAGAGCCCCCCTTACATCAGGGTCCCCAGAGAGCCTCCCCCTTAAATCAGGGTCCCCAGAGAGCCTCCCCCCTTAAATCAGGGTCCCCAGAGAGCCTCCCCCTTACAATCAGGGTCCCCAGAGAGCCTCCCCCTTAAATCAGGGTCCCCAGAGAGCCTCCCCCTTAAATCATGGTCCCCAGAGAGCCTCCCCCCTAAAATCAGGGTCCCCAGAGAGCCCCCCTTACATCAGGGTCCCCAGAGAGTCTCCCCCTTAAATCAGGGTCCCCAGAGAGCTTCCCCCTTAAATCAGGGTCCCCAGAGAGCCCCCCTTACATCAGGGTCCCCAGAGAGCCTCCCCCTTACATCAGGGTCCCCAGAGAGCACCCCCCCTTAAATAAGGGTCCCCAGAGAGCCTCCCCTTTAAATCAGGGTCCCAGAGAGCCCCCCTTACATCAGGGTCCCAGAGAGCCTCCCCCTTACATCAGGGTCCCCAGAGAGCATCCCCCTTAAATCAGGGTCCCCAGAGAGCCTCCCCCCTTAAATCAGGGTCCCCAGAGAGCCCCCCCCCCCCTTAAATCAGGGTCCCAGAGAGCCCCCCTTACATCAGGGGGTCCCCAGAGAGCCTCCCCCTTACATCAGGGTCCCCAGAGAGCCTCCCCCATTACATCAGGGTCCCAGAGAGCTTCCCCTCCCCTTGGGGACACCTGCAGAGACTCTGGGCTATGGGCCCCAGATTCTGGGCTTTAGTCCCAAAAGCCACCCCCCTAGCGACGCCACTGACCACCATTACAACCGTTTACAAGTTCAGCGCACCATATCGGATGGACTTTATATCATTGCACTTTATATATATATTATATTTTTCTTTGCACTGAGCACTTCATACTGGCGTTGAGCCATATAATGATATTGTGTTGATGGAGGTTTGCATAACACTATTCTGGTCTAAAGCTATAGGAGCAGCGCTGAGTTTAATTTTTAATCTTTTGCATATATCGGGGTCTTTCACCTTTGACTTTATAGCAGCAGCCCTATTATATTATCACGTATTCCTTATTTCCATAGCGCGGGGTTCTTGCTTTATTTTCATAAAAAAGAAAAATCAAACTTTCTTGACGGAGAAGCTCCATAACACATTCTGTTTATTGGACTTTGTAGCTTCCGGCAGAGGCAAAAAAGCACGACAAAGCGTTTTTTATAAATTCCTGAGCTTTTGAATTTCGCAGGCAGGGAAAGAGTTAAGGGCACAGCTGGTCTGTGCTGAGTGTCAATAAAGTTCCTCAAAAAAAAAAAATCTCCCGACCTGGCTTGGAGCAGAGATGGCAGCACAACAGGAACAAGTGAGCAGCGCGTGTCGCCATGTGTATAATGTGTTATCAATGACTTCTTTTTCAGCACAGAGTTCTTATTCTTAAAGGGGTCCCATCAGGGAGCGCCCATTGCTGTCTGATATGTGAAGGTTGTGCTGCTGTCATTCTGAGCTTTGTTACCGAATGGGTCACTAATATGTAACAAGCATGCAGTCATTGAAGAGTCCTGAAATCTGATATGCAGATGTTTGTTCCGGGCTGGGGGAGGAAGGACGGGGGTCTCTAAGTGCTGTAGTAAGGATGAGGATGACGGTTCAGGATCCTCGCCCAACACGTTCCTTCAACTTGCTGTTATAATACAATACTAGGTTGCATAGCTCCCAACTGTCCCTGACTTGGAGGGCCTGTCCCTGATTTGGAGGGCCTGTCCCTGATTTTGGAGGGACTGTCCCTGATTTCGTGGGACTGTCCCTGATTTCGTGGGACTGTCCCTGATTTCGTGGGACTGTCCCTGATTTCGTGGGACTGTCCCTGATTTCGTGGGACTGTCCCTCATGTTGGTCTGATCTATATCGTTGTATATAAAATGCACGTTTTATCTTTCAAAAAGTGTTTCTTAGGCCCCTTTCACACCGGGGCGTTTTTCATGCGGTGCAGCGCTAAAAATAGCGCCTGTTCACCGCATGAAAAAAATCCGGCCCCATTCACTCCAGTGTGAAAGCCGGCGGGCTTTCACACTGGAGCGGTGCGCTAGCAGGACGGCAAAAAAAGTCCTGCTAGCAGCATCTTTGGAGCGGGATAGGAGCGGTGTGTTCACCGCTCCTATACCGCTCCTTCCCATTGATTACAATGGGACACCGCGGTGAAACCGCGGTAATACCGCCGCAAAGCGCTGCTACGGCGGCGCTCTGCGGGGGGTGTTTAACCCTTTTTCGGACGCTCGCGGGGGGTAAAACCGCACCGCGAGCGGCCGAAAACCGCGGTGAAAACGACGGTAAAGCAGCGCTAAATATAGCGCTGCTTTACCGTCACCGCGGCTCACCGCCCCGGTGTGAAAGGGGCCTTAGTGCTAAACCTTCCATCCGATGTATAAATTGCTGCATTTGTACATTTTATAAGCCAATATAAAGGAATAGTAGTGGTAAAAACAAAGCACCTGTGGGTTTAACTAATCTTCTCCTTCTTCTCTCTCTTTTTTTTTTATTTTTTTATAATTCACCTTTGAGGGGGGTGTGGCAGGGGGCATGTCCTATGCCCACATACTTTTTCTAATAGGTGTCCCTCGTTTCCGTCTCAAAAAGTTGGGAGGTATGATGTTGGCATGTGTTTAAAACTCTAATTAAAAAAAAAAAAAAAAAACAACATTATGTTGGCATGTGTTAAAAAAAAAACAAACAAACAAAAAAAAACATCTACAATAAAATGTAGGCATGTATTTAAATCTTAAAAAAAAAAAAAAATACTATTTAAAACTTAAAGCGGTTCGGCACACACTTTATTTAGTAAATCTCTTTGCCTTCCAAATCAGGCAAAGAGTACTAAATGGCGTGTTTTTTTTTTTTTTTTCTTTCACTAACCTTGTAATTGCTGCTCTGTCTCTTCGGGGGTGGGCGGGGTCTCTGCGTCGATGCTCGTCATGCCACACTGTCTCCTTGGATCTGGTGTCATTGATCCCAGGAGTCAGTGCGGACATCCGCAGAAATCTCACGAGATTTACGGGGGGTCCTGCCGAAATCTCGCAAGATTTCGGCGAACGTGAGCTACACTTTGCCGTTACTGCGCACGCACAAGATCGGCGCAATAACGGCGGTGCATGCTGGGCCATGTGAATAACAGCAACCAGGAAGAAGGTGCCTGTGTGGTTTCACATGCCCACAGGCAAGATGGCACCCAGCAGCAACATTTTTTTTATAAGTTTTTTTATGTGACGAAAACCGGCAGCAGTTCGCTTGCAAAACGGAACACGAGTGATGAATTTACATCTCCTAATCCTTCTCATTGTACAAAAAAAACATTACAGACAGTGTCACCCCGCTTTAATAATAATAATAATAATAATATTAAAAAATATACAGTACTATGTAGGCATGTGTTAAAACTCAAAAATAAAAATATTTATTATTAATCATAATAATAATAATATATGAATGTGAGTTAGTGAATGAATGAATGATTTGTATAGCGCTGCAAATGCGAACTGAATCGCCTCAAGGCGACCTTAGATTGTAAGCTCTTTGAGGGTAGGGACTGATTTGAATGTACAATGTACAGTGGTGTGAAAAAGTGTTTGCCCCCTTCCTCATTTCCTGTTCCTTTGCATGTTTGTCACACTTAAGTGTTTCGGAACATCAAACCAATTTAAACAATAGTCAAGGACAACACAAGTAAACACAAAATGCAATTTGTAAATGAAGGTGTGTATTATTAAAGGTGATAAAAAATCCAAACCATCATGGCCCTGTGTGAAAAAGTGATTGCCCCCCTTGTTAAAACATACTATAACTGTGGTTGTCCACACCTGAGTTCAATTTCTCTAGCCACACCCAGGCCTGATTATTGCCACACCTGTTCACAATCAAGGCATCACTTAAATAGGAGCTGCTTGACACAGTAAGGTCCACCAGAAGATCCTTAAAAGCTACACATCATGCCGAGACCCAAAGAAATTCAGGAACAATTGAGAAAGAAAGTAATTGAGATCTATCAGTCTGGAAAGGGTTATAAAGCCATTTCCAAAGCTTTGGGAATCCAGCGAACCACAGTGAGAGCCATTATCCACAAATGGCGAAGACATGGAACAGTGGTGAACCTTCCCAGGAGTGGCCGGCCGCCCAAAATTACCCCAAGAGCGCAGCGACGACTCATCCAAGAGGTCACAAAAGACCCCACAACAACGTCCAAGGAACTGCAGGCCTCACTTGCCTCAGTTAAGGTCAGCGTTCATGCCTCCACCATCAGGAAAAGACTGGGCAAAAATGGCCTGCATGGCAGAGTTCCAAGGAGAAAACCACTGCTGAGCAAAAAGAACATCAAAGCTCGTCTCAATTTCTCCACAACACATCTTGATGATCCCCAAGACTTTTGGGACAACATTCTGTGGACCGATGAGACAAAAGTGGAACTCTTTGGAAGGTGTGTGTCCAAGTATATCTGGCGTAGAAGGAACACTGCATTTCAGAAAAAGAACATTATACCAACAGTAAAATATGGTGGTGGTAGTGTGATGGTCTGGGGCTGTTTTGCTGCTTCAGGACCTGGAAGACTTGCCGTGATAAAAGGAACTATGAATTCTGCTGTCTACCAAGAGATCCTGAAGGAGAATGTCCGATCATCTGTTCGTGTACTCAAGCTGAAACGAACTTGGGTTCTGCAGCAGGACAATGATCCTAAACACACCAGCAAGTCCACCACCGAATGGCTGAAGAAAAACAAAATGAAGACTTTGGAGTGGCCTAGCCAAAGTCCTGACCTGAATCCTATTGAGATGTTGTGGTATGACCTTTAAAAAGGCCGTTCATGCTCGAAAACCCTCTAATGTAACTGAATTAGGACAATTCTGCAAAGATGAGTGGGCCAAAATTCCTCCAGGACGCTGTAAAAGCCTCATTGCACGTTATCGCAAACGCTTGGTTGCAGTTGTTGCTGCTAAGGGTGGCCCAACCAGTTATTAGGTTTAGGGGGCAATCACTTTTTCACACAGGGCCATGATGGTTTGGATTTTTTTTCACCTTTAATAATAAACACCTTCATTTACAAATTGCATTTTGTGTTTACTTGTGTTGTCCTTGACTATTGTTTAAATTGGTTTGATGTTCCGAAACACTTAAGTGTGACAAACATGCAAAGGAACAGGAAATGAGGAAGGGGGCAAACACTTTTTCACACCACTGTATATGTAAAGCGTGTAAAAAGTATAAATTGAAGGCGCTTTACAAGTACCTTTAAAAAAAAATAATAATAATATTATTTAAGGTACTTGTGTAGCGCCGTCAATTTACACAGCGCTTTACATATACATTGTACATTCACATCAGTCCCTACCCTCAAAGAGCTTACAATCTAAGGTCACTAACTCACATTCATATACCCTGTTTCCCCGAAAATAAGACCTAGTGTGATTGTCAGTGATGGCTGCAATATAAGCCCTACCCCCCAAATAAGCCCCACCCTGTTTCCCCAAAAAATAAGCCCTACCCTGAAAATAAGACCTACAAGGACTTTAACTAGGGCTTATTTGGGGGGTAGGGCTTATATTGCAGCCATCACTGACAATCACGCTAGGTCTTATTTTCGGGGAAACGGTATTATTTTTATTATTATTATTATTATATTATACAGGGTTTATATAGCACAAACAGTTTGCACAGCTCTTAACAACATGGGAGCAAACAGTTGGGGCTTTTTAAGTATGGGGCTGACAAGTGCATGTTTTAGAGAGTTGGGGAAGATGCCAGAAGAGAGGGAGAGATTGAAGATGTGGGTTATAGAGTGTAGAATAGAGCCAGAGGGTGACTGTAGCATTTGCAAGGGAACAGAATCCAGGGGGCAGGTGGTAAGATGGGCATTGGCAAGTAGTTTAGCAACCTTGTCTATAGTGGTGGGATTGAAAAAGGGAAGTGATGATTGTACCTGTGGGCATGAAGTGTAAAGCGTGGAGGGTATCTGAACAGTAGAGATCTCCTTGCGAATTGTATCAGTCTTCTGTTTGATGTGATTGGCGATCTCCTGGGCAGTGAGTGAGTTGGTGGGTGGAGGCGGTGGAGGACAAAGTAGAGAGTTGACGGTAGAGAAGAGTTGATGGGGGATGGGATAATAAGGTGTTAATGAGAGAGATAAAGTAGGTCTGCTTGGCAGTGAGGAGGCAGGAATTGTATTTTTGGAGAGCAGATTTATACTGGCTGAAATATTTCTGGGACTTTGTCTTATGCCACAGGCGCTCAAGAGCACAGGTATGTTTTTTCAGACTTCTAGTGTCATTTGTTTGCCAAGCTTGAAGGGGACGGGGCCTGATTATGTGTGTAGTGAGGGGGGCCAGTGTGTCCAGTGAGGCTAGAAGTGAAGTGTTGTAGACAGAAGTGGCTAGGTTGGTGCAGTACAGGGGTGTAATTTTGTCATAAAGGTGGTCAGTAGCAGAGTAGAGAAGAGAAGGGTTGAGATGGCGAAGGTTTCTACAGGTAGCGGTTAGGCGGTTGGACGGAGAGGAGGTGGAGGAGAGGGAGAGAGTGAAACTAATTAGGTAGCGATCAGAGGGTAAGGATAGTTGCAGAGGTTGCACGGAGTGCATAGCTGGGAGAACACCAAGTCAAGGGTATTGCCTTCAGAGTGAGTAGAAGCATGTATCCATTGCTGCAGGTCAAAGGAGGAGGTTAGACTTAAGCCTCATACACACGATCGGACCGTGGACCAACTTTTCCGTGGATTTTTGTCCAAAGGGGCGTTGGCCCCAAGTTGGTATTGCATACACACGGCAGGACTTTTTCAGCCAACTTTCACCAAATCACTTGGTTTTTCTGCTCTTTACCGCCACCTTTGGTCAACTTCTGTATTGTAGTCTGATCTTTTGCATTGGTTCTGCATTCGTTTGTACAAAAGTCCGTTGGTTTTGTGTGCACACGGTCGGACTTTTGTTGTCAGAAAGTTGGTCCGTTCGCACAGCCAACAAAAGTCCGATGAAACCTGTAAAAAGTTGGTCCGATGGAGCGTACACACGGTTGGATGTGGGTCCAAAACAGCTAATTTGCCTGTTGGTTGTCCAAAAGTCTGATCGTGTGTACGGGCCTTAATGCCCCGTACACACGGTCGGAAAATCCGACCACAAAATCCATCAGATTTTTTCCGACGGATTTTATCCGACACTGGTGTTGCATACACGCGGTCGGACAAAGTAGTCGGAAAATCCGATCGGAATTTCCGACAACATTGTCCGGTAGGACATTTTCCGTCGGAAAATCCGACCGTGTGTACGAGGCATTAGAAGTTTGGAAGTAGTAGGAGTGTTAGTATTAGTAGGGATGTTGAAGTCCCCGAGAATGATAGTGGAGATTTCAGATGAGGGAAAGTAGGGTGGCCAGAAAGAGAAGACATCAAGAAAGGTTGATACTGGTCCAGGGGGCCGGTAGACCCCAGCTATCCTTAGAGGAACTGGGGAGAAGAGACGAAAGCAGTGTGCCTCAAATGAGGAGAGTGACAGAGAGGGAGGTGGGTGAAGGGAGGTGGGTGAAGTACCTGAAAGGTGCTATGTGGGGCTAAAAGGATTCCAAAACCCCCTCCTTTGCGTCCACTGGGTCTGGGGGGAGTGAGTTCAAAGAAGACCATCGTGGGATAGGGCGGCAGAAGATGCAGTGTCGGATTCATGAATCCAAGTTTCAATAATGGCAAGTAGATTAAATGAGTTGGCGATAACGAGATCATGGAGAGAGCGGGCATTCCAAATGGCACAAGAGAAAGGGAGTCTGGTCTTGTGAAGAGGAGAATTGGGGAACTAGATTGTGTGCATTGAGGGTGTAGGGTAATGGGTGTGTTGAGTAGAGTTAAATGAAGGAGGCCCAGGGTTTGGGGATACATCACCAGAGGTTAGGAGAAGCAGAAGGGTGAGGGAGGTAATGTGGGAGTGTGATTTATATTAAGGGACATGCCCCAGTGTCCTGGAGTTTTTTGTGCATGTGGATTTAGAATTAGCTGGAGTTGGTGAGTGCAGTAATAAGGAGAGGACAGAAGGGAGGGTGATGTATATAAGGTGTGGGATGGAGGAGGGGTCCGCAGGAGAGTTAGTTTACGGACACAGCTACCAGGAGTGGTAGACAGTGCATTTTAAAAGGGGGCAGAAGTGCGGAAGGTGTAAACAAGGTCACCTGTAGTCTGTGTGTTTTTTTTTTAAGTTGCTTTCTTGTGTTCCTTCGCTTTGTGCAGAGTCAGAAGTGCTCCCACTTATAGAAATACCCCCACTTTGAGAAAGAACCCCAAGCGTGCCACCCCTTGACAAACGTGCCTTTCCCAAAAGATGCATAGTTAAATACTGCTAGGGATAGGGGTGTGTGCTTCTAATTACTAATCAGGGAGTTAATAAGAAAAATGGCTGGCTATGCAGAGCAAAAGTCTCATTTCAGAAACAGACTTGGTGCTCTTTCACACGGGGCGGATCAGTGCAGATCCGCCCCGTGGATATCCGCTTGCTCAGCGGGGATCGCCGGAGCGATCTCCGCTGAGCAGGAAGATGACAGGTCCGTCTCTGCACTCTGTGCAGGAACGGACCTGTCACAGCGCTGCTCTCCCCTATGGTAGATCGGGTGACGACGGACTCTACGGTCCGTCGTCATCCGATCCGCTCTGCAGAAAAAATAGGGTTTTCCTCCGTCTGCAGAAATGGACCATAGCGGACACGGACGAGATCGGGTGTCAGCGGATGTTCATCCGCTGACACCCGCTATCCCATAGGGATACATGCATGTCCGTTTTGCATCCGAAAACGGAAGGATGAAAAACGGACATACGGACCGTCCGTGTGAAAGAGCCCTTACAAGTGGACAGCTAATAAAGATAAGAAAAGGCCATAATTTAAAGGTAAGGCATACGGATGAAACAAAAAAACAAAAGGAAAGCAATGTGGACAGTATACGGATGGTTAAGCAAAGTAGCATACCAGAGTTAAAAGGCATAAGGACAACACTTTTCAGTATCCTCCATAGGGTTCTTCTTATGCCCTGAACACACGACCGGACTTTCCGAATAAACAGACTTGCCCACACATGACCGGACTTTCCGGCAGACTAGGTCCGACGGAGTCCCCGCCGGAATTCCGGCGGACTTCCAAATGACCGGACTTGCCTACACACGGATCAAAGTCTGTTCATTTAGCACATGATGAGTTATGACGGGACTAGAAAAGGAAGTCAATCTCGCTGCTTTTATTGGCGAGATTGACACCTTGCGAGCCCCGTCCCATGGTATGGATTTTAAGGGGAAGCCCCTACGCCGAAAAAAAATGGCGTGGGGGTCCCCCCCAAAATCGATACCAGACCCTTATCCGAGCACGCAGCCCGGCCGGTCAGGAAAGGGGGTGGGGACAAGCGAGCGCCCCCCCTCCTGAGCCATACCAGGCCCCGTGCCCTCAACATGGTGGGGGGGGGTGCTTTGGGGAAAGGGGGGCCCTGTGGCCCCCCACCCCAAAGCACCTTGTCCCCCATGTTGATGAGGACAAGGGCCTCTTACCAACAACCCTGGCCGTTGGTTGTCGGGGGTCTGCGGGCGGGGGCTTATCGGAATCCGGGAGCCCCCTTTAATAAGGGGGCCCCCAGATCCCGGCCCCCCACCCTATGTGAATGAGTATGGGGTACGATGTACCCCTACCCATTCACCTAAGGTGCAAATAAAAAAACACACAATTTTTAAAAATATTTTATTGCACAGCTCCGGTGGTCTTCTTCCATCTTGGGGGGGGGGGGTCTTCTCGCCGGACTCCTCCGCTCTCTTCTGCTCTTTTACCTAGCTCTTTCACGAGCGGAGGAGCCGGCTTTCTTCTTGGTCGTCGTCTGGGGGTCTCGTTCCGCCTTCGGGGGTCTTCGGTGGTCTTCCGGGGTCTCTTCTGTTCTTGCCGCTGTCGCCGCCTTCTGTGCCGTCTTCTTCTTCCCTTCCGTCGTCTTTTGGTCCGTCGGACCAGCATACAGACGAACGGTTTTCCCGCTAGAAACTCGCTCTGGCGGAGTTCTGGCGGGAAAATTTAAAACAAGTTCTATTTCTAAAGTCCGTCGGATTTTTGCCATGCAAAGGTCCGTTGGAGCCACACACGATCGGAATTTCCGACTAATTCGTTCCGTCTGCCCTTTGCTGTCAAAAAGTCTGGTCGTGTGTAAGCGGCATAAGTTTTACACCATCTGTGGGGTCCCTCTCCACTCTACAGCCTTCCATTGGTCCCATGTATCCTCTGTGTTTCTTTGGGGGGAACGTCTTGGCTCTGTGGGGAAAGTGTCCTTTTTTACACACATTATCTTGTGTTTCCAAATTGCAGGTGCAAATTATCTTCCTGAATGTAAACTGCAACGCTGTGTGTAATGTGAGGGTTTCCTGTTGGATACAATGTAACATTTGTAATTAATATCAATTGCTGGGCATGAGGGGGATGGTGAAGACACAACAAATGTCGGTGTTTCCCAAAATAAAATAAGAATCTCTCCGTCTATTGGGCAGCGGCAAGTCCAGAGTAGGAGACAGTAGCTACACTGGGTGGGGTAACTGTCTATGGACCCTTGAGGTCAGGGACCCCAGCTGTGTGAGAGTATTTGCAGCCAGTTGTACAGTTATGTTCATATGTGGAGTTATTGTCTATAGCATAGCATTTCCTGATAGGTTAAACCTCCGTTCTGTGTCCATCCTCAGATGGTGTCCCTGCAGGGGAAGGTGTGCCTGGTGACCGGAGCCAGCTCTGGAATTGGGGCTGGAACTGCCATCCTCTTTGCTGGCCTGGGGGCCCGACTGGCCCTAAATGGAAGAAACCAGGAAAAGCTGCAGGAGACGGCCCAGCGCTGTGAAGAGATCTCTGGCCTGAAGGTGACGTGACATGTCATATGTACTCTGTGTGTTTACTGTGTGTGTGTGTCCTTCATTACGGTTTCCTAATCTATGCCCTCTGTGTGTCACATTGATTAGTGTCTCCTTAACTCCATCTGTGTCACATTTATTAATGTCCCTCATAGCCATGGTCAGATTTTGTCACCATCGGTTACCTGGTTATCAGACATTTTTTCTTGCAGTCCCTCCTGGTCCCTGGAGATCTGACAGATGAGAAGGTCGTCCAGCGGATTGTAGAGGAGACAGTCAGTCACTTTGGACAGCTGGATGTGCTGGTGAACAGCGGGGGGATCCTGGCAATGGGGACGGTGGAGAACACCACACTGGAGGACTTTGACCGTGTGATGAACATCAATGTGCGGTGAGGAGAAGGACTCTTCCAGTATGGTGGAGGGGTGGGATGTGATATGGGCAGTGTCTGTGTGATATAAAACATTGAATATCTGTGGTTTCAAATATTTACTAATTCACCAGAATTCCAGAAAGAAACATAAGGCATGCAACATAGGATCGAGAGTTGAAATGGGAACCATGGAGGGCCATAGAGCCAAAGGCGGGCTCCACAGAGCTCAATACAAAGCAAAAAAGGGATCCCCATGGAGGGTGGCATAGCTAAAGGGTCCCCTCAGAGGGCATAAGAGCCAAGACAGGCCTTACAAGGGCCACAGAACTAAGATTGACCCCTCAGAGTGGGGCCTGCAGAGGGCAAGAGGGTGATAGCGCCAGAAAGGGACACTCTATACAGGGCCAAAAATTGGAAAGGGACCCCTCAGAGATGCCCCCAGAGGATGACCCAAGAGGGACCTCACAGAGGGTTCCCGAGACTGTAGACCTGCTGTCATTTATGAAGAGTGCCCACCACCCTTGCACCAAATTCCTGGGTCTGCACATCTGTGGTGCCCATTACGAGGGGTTCCCACCACCCATGCTAATTTATTTTTATTTTATGTTTTGGATAATGCAGCAGGGGTGAGAACACTCCAAGGTGGGCCAAAACATAGCCAGGAACACTGGCAGGAAACACATAGGTGACTCAGCTCGCCGGACTCTGCCTATAAGTTAAATATCATCATAACTTGGGAGGACTGACCATGTAAATATACAATAGGAAACCACACAGAAAAAAAAAAAGTTTTTCTGCTATAATGTAATGTGTTGTGAATTTTGCATTCAGTTAACAGCACTAGATTAGGACCACCAAGAGGTGGCATATTTAGGTACTCAGTTCAGTTTCCACCAGAATCCACAACGGTTCAGGTCATATTTGTGATAAGCAGTTTATGGGCAATGTATCTAAACAAGTCCTGCAACTACTGACTGTCATTACCTCATGTCGGAAAGATGGTCGTCACTCTGGTTGTTGCTCTTTTTAAGAGCAACAACCAGAGTGCGGATCATCTTTCCTACATTACTCTACTCGGTCAATGACTGTGGATCGAGCACCCGGGAGCTCTGCTATCTTTATGCTCTTTGGGTAGTAACACTGACTTTTCTGTTTATTACCTCATGTCACCACTAGATGGCACAGTCACATCCTAACAGAGGTTGTTGCTTTGACCTTTTCTGGTCAAGAATATTGGCCCATTTATTTTTATATTTACAGTTTTCTAACCTGTAAGGATGTAAAATGTATTAATCTCTGGGCATTTATTATTCCCTTAGACCAGCTGATTTGGGTTTAATATGCTTTCCTCATTATTTACAAAACTGGAAATGAGTGTATATCGTAAAATAATCCCCCTTATCCCTGTACTTTTCCAGGTCGCTTTTTTATCTCACTCAGCTGGCAGTGCCACATCTCATCAAGACCAAAGGAAACATCGTCAACGTATCCAGCGTCACAGGCCAGAGATCGGTGAGGATTTTCTTTCCCTATAGGAAATACAGTAGATAAGGGATGCAGAATATTCTTTTTATTTGTCTTCAAAGGTGAGATACTGCATAGCAAAGAATAGTTCTTCTATTATCCTGCGTTTTGTAATTTACCTTCCAAAATATTTTTCATTTTGGTTAACTCCTTTCTTAATTGCGAATTGAAAATAAAGTCCAAAAAGTGCTAAAATGAAAAAAAAATATTAAAGTGAAAAAAATATATATATATATAAATCCAATCTCGAATGAAAATCAACAATAAAAAAAACTGTAGCACTAACCCCCGAAGGAGCTGCTGGTTTTATTGGGCTTACCATTGCCTTCTTCACCTCGTCTCCGTATAGGGGTTCCCGTGGTAGATGGCCCAAAGAAAATGTAGAGACTAACACTTTATCTTCCTTTTTTTGGTTATTTATTGAAAAAGATAAAACAGTCTCTTAAAAGTAGGCTAGAGGGTTAGGGTGGAAGTTCAGGTACTTTGGAACTGCAAAGTTAGAAAGTCTCTCACTGTAGAAATCCCGAGAGCAACTGCCTCACAACTGGATTATCACAACCCGGATAGACCTCCTCACACTAGGCCTAGCAGCCGGTGAAGTGTTAGGTACAGCAAAGTCTCTGCCACAGACTTGGTTGTAGAACACTTGAGAAAAGTCTCTGCCACAGACTTGGTTGTAACTGAGGGACTCAGACAAATTTAGAGAGCTATCATACGGTACCAGTGTCTTGCACCCGGTCCGGCGATACCTTATGAGTGTAGATCCATTTAGTGTCCTTCAACTGAGCCTCCAGGTTTCTTCTAAGAAGCCAGCCTTGTGCATGGCCTTCTCCCGAAGAGTCCTGCCCTGGATGCTTCGCCAGTTGCTGGGCCTCTCCTTAGATGAGACGGCACCGGACCACTCTTGAACCTTTAGGACCCGATATCCATTCAGGCCTGTCCCTGCAGTTGCTTCGCCTCGGGCTATCCAGCCCCGAGACTCGAAATTTCATGGATCCGCACCCCAGGCCAGGAAGGCTATGAGGGCGGGTCAGGAGGACCAGGACCAAACAGACAGAAGATGGCTACTGGACTGGAACGGATCCCAGAAACACGTGATCCCAGTACCTTAAATACCTTCTCCCAGAATTCACAGCAGGACAAACACACCAACTGGGCTGGTTCAGAGAGAAAGAAAGTTATCCAATACACCCAGCTAAACTGCATTCTCATACTTGCCGGCGGTGACAGCGACACCTGCGGCCAAGGAGAACTCAGTGCAGTTCCAGCTAGACTGATGCTGAGACCATAGTTTGGCATAATTAGCCCTAAAACCCAACTGTGGTTTTAGGAATATTAACTTTGAAAACACATAGCGCGTGCTCGTCAGGAGCCCGGCGCTACAAAACTACGGTATATAGTGAAAAATATAGATATATAGACAGTCCCATGATAAGATCAGCAATATAAACTTATTGGTGAAAGAACAAAGTTCAGTGCAAAAATGTGCACAAAAAATTGGTGGTGACTTGAAAAGTGAAGCGGTGATCCAGTACTGTGCTCCAGAATCATCCACCGCACCCCTGTGAAATGGACACTCAAGGGAAAAGCTTGCTGATGTTACAGCAGCAAACACAGTGTAGATCCACCATTTGTTGTGGGGGAGGCTGTTCAGCAACTCATACCATCCAGATGTACAGTAGCTGTGGTAAATTAAGGTAAGGCAAATATCAATAGTCCATAATCCGAACAAATGGCCGAAGGATCACTTCCTGTTTGCAATTTCTCTAAGGAGACACCGTGATTTGAGCAGTTTTGAGAGGCTATATAAACTAGTTTGATGTCTGACACTAAAGGACCCCTTGATAACGTCCTATTGGACGAAACGCGTTGGAGATTAAACACTAGTGCTGACGTCAGGCCACTGTCCGATACTGGGTCAGCAGTGGCACCTATTGTCATATTTTTTTATGATTAATTTTATTTTATTTTTTAACATACAAATCCAATAAATACTACAACATGGAGACCTCATCTGTCTCCCGGCGAGCTTTATTTATCACAGCTACATCTGGATGGTGCAAGTTGCTGAACAGCCATTCCCACAACAAATGGTGGATCTACACTGTGTTTGCTGCTGTAACGGCAGCCAGCTTTTGCGGTGAGCGTCCATTTCACAGGGGTGCGGTGAATGATTCTGGAGCACTGTCCTGGATCACCGCTTCACTTTTCAAGTCTCCGCCAATTTTTTGTGCGCATCTTTTCACTGAACTTTGTGCTTTCACCAATAAGTTTATATTACTGGTCTTATCACGGGACTGTGCATTTAAATCCATATTTTTCACTATATAGTTTTTTTTTTTTTATTGTTGATTTTCAATCATATGTTTTTTTTCACTTTAATATTTTTTTTTTTTTGCATCTTAGCACGTTTCTGTTTTTAGACTTTATTTCAATGCGCTGTCCATTTTCTAACACAGTATTCACATTTCATTGCTGTTCATTTACTTTTGGCGCTACACGCTTTTTTTCCTTAAGATTATTTCTAAGTTTGGTATATTACTTCTGTGTCAGCTGCCGCAGCGCAGAGATGCACCTTTTTTTATTCAATTCTTTATTTACACACCTGCACACACCCCAGCTTCATCACATAGCTCCCATGGGTGACGCCTCATTCTTTATTACAGCAAAAAAAATAAAAAATCAGTCGCAGCATATTTTCTATTGAAGGTTCTGTCCATCATGTCAGCGGGAATTAGGTAGACTTCCCTGTCTGCATACCACAGCGTGATATGATCTATTGACATACCAGGGCAGAGTCATATGGTGGGTGGTGGTGTGCCTTGGATTAAAGCCTTTAAATTAAACTTTAAAATGGTCCCTCGCAGTGGGGGGTGCGCTACAGTAAATTGTTTTGTTTCGTTCTGTTTTCATTTCGCCCAACAAAAAAAAATTGTATTTCATAATTCGTGTACGAAATTAAATTTGGATTCGTACGAAATACGAATTTTCGTTAGATTCCTAAACTTTTAGTTAAAAAAACGAAAAGTTCGTTATGATGAATTTATCATTATGAGGGGTTCCCACCATCCCTGTGCTGAGTTCCCGGGTCTGTACACCCGCTGTGCCCATTATTAGAGGTTCCCACCATCCCTGTGCTGAGTTCCCGGGTCTGTACACCCGCTGTGCCCTTTATGAGGGGTTCCCACCATCCCTGTGCTGAGTTCCTGGGTCTGTACACCCGCTGTGCCCTTTATGAGGGGTTCCCACCATCCCTGTGCTGAGTTCCCGGGTCGGTACACCTTCTGTGCCCATTATGAGGGGCTCCCACCATCCCTGTGCTAAGGTTCCCGGGTCTGTACACCCGCTGTGCCCATTATGAGGGGTTCCCACCATCCCTGTGCTAAGTTCCCGGGTCTGTACACCCGCTGTGCCCATTATGAGGGGTTCCCACCATCCCTGTGCTGAGTTCCCAGGTCTGAGTGTACACCGGCTGCAGGGCCGCTGATAGGCCAGTACAACTGGCCCTGTTGTACTGGGCCCGACCAGCAGGGGGGCCCGGGCAACCTGAACAGATGAGCAATTTAATGTAAAAATAAAAAATAAAAAAATCCTCCAGCGAGTGATCAGAGTCCCTTGCGTTCAGCACCATACCACACCATCCTCCCACACCCAGCTGACCACCGTACAGACACCACTAATCCGCATCCCCCCCCCGCCCCTCCGTGCATTCTACGTTATTTTTTTTTTTTAAACTGATAAATAGGATCATGATTAGGTTGCGAGAGGGGAGGGACTATTTCTTTTATTTCGGGCGCAGAAGAATACCTCTTCCGCGCCCGCTCCTCATCCCGGCCAGCGCGTTGTCTGTAGTGTCAATGCGCGCCATCCCCCTGGTGGTACCGTGGAGTGGCTCCTCGCTCTCCGCCTGAGATTTAGCAGTAGCACTGGCAGTGAGGCGACAGGCGAGCAGCGGCGGCAGTAGGCAGAGGCATCCCATCTTACTAGTTTGTGGACCCTTAAGTCCAGGCAGCAGCAGGATTATGGAGGAAGTGACTCCTGGGGCCCAGCTAACAATTACACAGGTGTGTGCTTGGTTGGGGGGGGGGGCTTCAAGATCTACTACTGCTGCAGCATCTATACATTATGGCATTGGCAGCATGGATGGCACTGTCTGCAGAGACAGTGCCACCAATGCCGTAATGTGCTGCAGACAGTGCCACCCATGCCGCCAATGCCATATTGTGCTGCAGACAGTGCCACGCATGCCGCCAATGCCGTAATGTGCTGCAGACTATGCCGCCAATGCCGTAATGTGCTGCAGAAAGTGCCACCCATGACACTAATGCCATAATGCATGTGCTGCTTGCAGAGACAGTGCCACCCATGCTGCCAATGGCATTATGCCATTGGCAGCATGGGTGGCAGTGTCTGCAGCACAATATGGCATTGGCGGCATGGGTGGCACTGTCTCTGCAAGCAGCACATGCATTATGGCATTAGTGTCATGGGTGGCACTTTCTGCAGCACATTACGGCATTGGCGGCATGGGTGGCACAGTCTGCAGCACATTACGGCATTGGCGGCATGCGTGGCACTGTCTGCAGCACAATATGGCATTGGCGGCACTGTCTGCAGCACATTTGCGGCATTGGCGGCATGGATGGCACTGTCTGCAGCACAATATGGCATGGGTAGCACTGTCTCTGCAGTAAATTATGGCATTGGCATGTCCCGCTGATCACCACCATTACTAGTCAAAATAAATAAAAAATACATAAATACATCAAATAGTTTGTAGATGCTATAACTTTTGCGCAAACCAATCAAATAATTTTTAGGATTATTTTTTTTCCAAAAAATATGTTGCAGAATACATATTGGCCTAAACTATTGAAGAAATTTGATTTGTTTTTTTATTGGATAAGTTTTATTGCAGAAAGTAAAAAAAAAATATATTTTTTTTCAAAATTGTTTTTATTTTTTTGTTTAGAAATGCAAAAAGTAAAAAATGCAGAGGTGACCAAATACCACCAAAAGAAAGCTCTATTTGTGGGGGAAAACATACATTTTAGTACAGAGTCGCGCGACCAAGCAATTGCCAGTTAAAATAACGCAGTGCTGTATTGCAAAAAATGGCCTGGTCATGAAGGGGGGTAAATCTTCCAGAGTGCAAGGGGCCTTCCTGTGTTGCTGTGAGAAAAATAAATCTCACTTGTAGACAAACCTGCACTTTGTTTCAAGGTGGGGTCTGGGGAGGGGCCAGGGGTGGGGCTTAAGGAGGGGCCAGGGGCGGGGCTGAAGGAGGGGCCAGGGGCGGGACCAGGGGTGGAGCTGAAGGGGGCCCCGTCAGTTAGGCTGTACGGGGCCCCATGATTTCTATCAGCGGCCTTGACCGGCTGTGCCCATTATCAGAGGTTCCCACCATTCCTGTGCTGAGTTCCTGGGTCTGAGTGTACACCTCCTGTGCCCATTATGAGGGGCTCCCACCATCCCTGTGCTGAGTTCCCGGGTCTGTACACCTGCTGTGCCCATTATGAGGGGCTCCCACCATCCCTGTGCTGAGTTCCCGGGTCTGTACACCCGCTGTGCCCATTATGAGGGGTTCCCACCATCCCTGTGCTGTACTGACTTCCTCTGATTGGTGAACAAAACTCCAGTCATGTTTCTGTTAATTTGGATCCGAAAAATTTCGAAATTCGTTAACGATATTCGTAAGCATAGAAATTCCCATAGGGTTCCCACCATCCCTGTGCTGTGCTGACTTCCTGGGGTTTTAACTTTTTTAGGTTCGTTGACTTTTCGCAACAATTACAAATTTTCGTTATGAATTTGTATCCGAAATTCGTAAATGAAATTTCGTATTTCGTACGGAATTCATATGCATAAAAATTCGTATTTCGGATTCCTAAGAATTTCTGGAAATTCGTATGAATTTTCGTTTCTTACGAAACTAATCGCACATGTCTAGTCTCCTGTAATACCCGGCACACCAACGCAATGATTGGGGGTGAAGGGTAAGGTCCAGCGCTTTGAACAATGCTGTCAGTCTAATGCCCCGTACACACGATCGGATTTTCCGACAACAAATGTTGGATGTGAGCTTGTTGGCTGAAAGTCCGATCGTGTCGGACATTCGTTGTCAGACAAATGTTGGCTAGCGGGTTCTCAAATTTTCCGCCAAAAAATTTTTGTTGTCGGACTTTCCGATCGCTTGTACACAAGTCCCTCGCACAAAAGTCCACCCATGCTCGGAATCAATGCTCACCAAACACAACATTAGCAGAAGGAGCCCAAAGGGTGGCGCATGACTATTGAACTTCCTTTTTATCGTTTCGCCATACATTTTGTACGTCACCACGTTCCCACGTTCATAATTGTTGGCCAACATTTGTGTGACCGTGTGTATGCAAGACAAGTTGGAGCCAACAACCTTCGAAGGAGCACTCAATGTCCGCCGGTGTCCCACG
Source organism: Lithobates sylvaticus (assembly GCA_028564925.1). Classification (NCBI taxonomy): domain Eukaryota; kingdom Metazoa; phylum Chordata; class Amphibia; order Anura; family Ranidae; genus Lithobates; species Lithobates sylvaticus. Next base: position 295,300,996 of record CM053031.1, on the reverse strand, counting down.
ATCGTGTCATGGAGAGGAAGAACGGGGAAATGCAATGCAATGTAAACAAGGCATTTTCCCGTTCTGCCTAGTGACATGACAGGGATCTACTGATCCCTGTCATCGGGAGCGGTGATCGCTGCCATGTCAGTGATAGCCCCCCCCCCCACAGTTATAATCACTCCCTCGGACACACTTAACCCCTTGATTTCCCCCTAGTGTTTAAGCCCTTCCCTGCCAGTGTCATTTACACAGTAATCAGTGCATTTTTATAGCACTGATCGCTGTATAAATGACAATGGTCCCAAAAATGTGTCAAAATTGTCCGATCTGTCCGCCATAATGTCGCAGTCATGATGAAAATTACTGATCGCCGCCATTACTAATAAAAAAAAAAATATATAATAAAAATGCCATAAATCTATCCCCTATTTTGTAGACGCTATAACTTTTGCGCAAACCAATCAATATATGCTTACTGCGATTATTTTTATTTTTTTTTACCAAAAATATGTAGAATACATATCAGCCTAAACTGAGGAAAAAAATAGTTTTTTATATATTTTTGGGGGATATTTATTATAGTAAAATGTAAAAAATATAGCTTTTTTCTGAAGTGGTTAATGACATCACGTTGTTGTGTTAAGTGGATATGGGAAGGATTAACACGGATCACTTTCTAATCCGGGTAAATTTTATTCTGAAAAGCATGACCTTATCCTCTGGAGATCTCTAAAAAAAAATGATGCTTTGTAAATGTCACTGTAGAAGTGACCTTATAGTAGCAAAACACACACACACACACACACACACACACACACACACACACACACACACACACACACACACACACACACACACACAAAAACATCAGACATTTACCTTGGCTCTTCCTGCCGGGTACTGCACTGTAGGGGAGACAAAGAGCACAGCACTGTGCTATCGTTAGGTTAATGTGAGGAGCTCCCTGCACAGTGCAGATTACAGTTCGGAATCGGCTGATGATCGGGGAGCTCTCTCAGCTGCTCCTCCTATTGAAGAGTAGGGATGAGCTTCGAGTTCGAGTCAAACTCATGTTCGACTCGAACATTGCCTGTTCGTCTGTTCAGCGAACAATTTGGGGTGTTCGCGGCAAATTCGAAAAGCCGCGAGCACCCTGTAAAAGTCTATGGGAGAAATCTCAAGTGCTAATTTTAAAAGCCTATATGCAAATTCATAAGAAGTGTTTGGGGACCCGGGTCCTGCCCCAGGGGACATGTATCAATGCAAAAAAAAGTTTTAAAAGGCCGTTTTTTCGGGAGCAGTGATTTTAATAATGCTTAAAGTGAAAATAAAAGTGTAATATTCCTTTAAATTTCGTACCTGGGGGGTGTCTATAGTATGCCTGTGAAGGGACGCATGTTTCCTGTGTTTAGAACTGTCCCTGCACAAAGTGTAATTTTTGCAGGAAAAAAAGCTATTTAAAATCACTCGCGGCTAATGGATTGCCGGCTCCCGTAATACAGAGAACAGTCATTCATTGAAAGTCATTGATAAAAAAAAAAATTAAATAAAAAAAAAAAGCATGGGGGTTCCCCCAAATTCAATTACCAGGCCCTTCAGGTCTGCTATGGATATTAAGGGGAACCCTGCGTCAAATTAAAAAAAAAAATGGCCTGGGGTCCCCCTAAATATCCATACCAGACCCTTATCCTAGCACGCAACCTGGCAGGCCTCAGGAAAAGAGGGGGGACGAGAGCGGCCCCCCTCCCTCCTGAACCGTACCAGGCCACATGCCCTCAACATTGGGAGGGTGCTTTGGGGGTCTGTGACCCCTCAAAGCACCATGTCCCATGTTGATGGGGACAAGGGCCTTGTCCCCACAACCCTGGCCATTGGTTGTGGGGGTCTGGGGGCGGGGGGCTTATCGGAATCTGGAAGCCCCCTTTAACAAGGGGACCCCCAGATCCCGGCCTCCCCCCCTTGTGTGAAATGGTAAAGGGGTACAAAAGTACCCCTACCATTTCACCAAAAAAGTGACAAAAAATGTTAAATTACATGAGACGGTCTTTGACAATTCCTTTATTAAACTCTTCTTTCATCTTCTTCCTTCTTCCTTTCTTCATCCTTCGGTTTCTTCATCTTCTTCTTCCATCTTCTTCTTCCTCCGATCCACTTCTTCTTGCTCTGGTCTTCTCGTCCGGCATCTTCTTCCACGGCATCAGCTTCTCTTCTTCTGTGTCGGGCCGCTACGCTCAATGGGAGGCTCCCGCTGTGTGAGGCTTTGCTCCGTCTGACAGTTCTTTTATAACAGAGGGTGGGGCCACCTGGTGACCCCACCCCCCCGACGTACAGGGAAGTCATGGGGACTTCCCTATGGTTTCTGCATGACGTCAGAGGGGGGCCCCCCTCTGACGTCATGGGGAAAGCCATAGGGAAGTCCCCATGACGTCCCCGTGCGTCAGAGGGGGGCATTTTTTTTTTTTGAGGCCTAAGATCCGAGATCCCACCAAGTGGGTCTCCTGAAGAACAAACAAATGGGGGGAGTACTTTGTAAGGTAAATGAAGACCAAGGAACGCTTCATGTGGGAATTTTGACCCTGCACATTCCATGAGATTATACTGTGTACTGACATGATATTGCGAGATATAAGGGGTTTAGGGGATCTGGGTGGGTCCGCATCCCAGCACTCCATGGGGTGGCAGGCAAGGATACCCCATCTTTGAGGGATCCTCCCCTCCCAGCCACAACTTCTCTTCAGGTCATTCCCACATGCAGCTCAACGTGAAAGGGTACTTCATATTGTAAATGAACAGTGTACATCATAAAGAAACGGTCGATCTTCCCATCCCCCCACCCTGCATGTCCCTCAAGTGAGGATCTGCCTGGTACCCCAAAACTTGCCCGGAGGCAACTAGAAACTTGGAAGGCGTGTGATAAGCGTGGATTAACTAAGAAACCATTGTAGCACTTAAACCTGAGAAGGGAAAGGGAAGTCAGTCAACAGAATCTGCCACATATAGTTCCCATCATGAGGTGCTGGATCTAGGATAACAAAGTACCTGGAGCAAGTAGTTTGCCTGGTGTCCACCAGGGGCACAAAACTTGATGTGGCTCTCTGCCACTAAAATTGGTTAGTTTGAACTGTTCAGGGTGACAGAAGGAAGGATCCCCCAACGCCAGAAAACAGGAATGGGCAGTGGGCAGGTTCCGCAAATAACTGAAAGGAGCCCATATCTTCCATCTTAGTAACATGAAATGTAGACACAGCCAAGGCCAACTGACCCTATAGGGATAGGCACAAATTCAGAGCCCAAAATAAAGTGTGGTCACAGCAGGGGGGAACCCTCATCCATGTGGTGGTAGGGATTCCAGCCAGCGGGTTGCCTCTCTTGGGGATGTAAAGAATCTCACCGTCTCCCCATCCACGACTCACAGCTTGGCTGGGAAAAGCATACTGTATTTGATCCTCCTTTCCCCTAGGGCAACTTCCACCGCATCAAAGGACGTGCAGAGCTTCTGCGTCTCCACGGAATAGTCTGGAAACAGCATGAGCCAGTTATTCTTATATTGTACATCCCCCGCCATTCTGGCAGCTCTCAGTATTTCATCCTGGTCTCTGAAGTTCAGCAGCCGCAGGATAAATGTGCGAGGGGGGGCTCCTTGCGGGCCAGGTTGTGGCAGCATGCGGTGGGCCCTCTCCACAGTAAAGTATGGGGACAGCTGGGCTGCAGGCAGGAGGGAGCGCAGAAGCTCCTTAGTAAAAACTGTGGGTTTCTTCCCCTCAGCCCCTTCTGCTAGACCAATGAAGCAGACAGTATTGCGGCGGCAGCGATTCTCGGCATCCTCTGCTCTGTATTCTAAAGCTTTTAGCTTGGACTGCAGTGTGCAGAGAGCTCCTTCATGCTCCGCAACCATGTCTTCCACATGGCCCACACTCCCCTCTGCGTTGGTCAGGCGGGATCAGACCTTGTCCATGTCCAGGCGGATAAATCCCATGTCCAGCTGCACTGCCTCTATCTTACTGGTCAGGGTTGTCTGGCAAGTGGCAATGGCAGTGTGGACAGGATGCAATAGCCGCCATGACCTCCGGTATCCCGGGAGGGTTTGCCAGGGCCTCAGTTTGCAATGCCATGTTTGCACGTGCTGTGCAGGCAGGCCGCGATCTCAGTGCAGGACTGGTAATGTCTAGGATATCGGGGGAAAACAAAGCTTCTTACCAGCCTTACCGTGGCTTGGTGTTCTGGACGTCATCCACCAACTCTGGCTGCAAGGGCGTCGGATCTCCCAGGTATTCATAAAATAAGGAGAGTTTCCGGCAGAGCTCCGAGATGTGCATCTGGTCACTCCGCCATCTTGGCCACGCCCCCCCCCCGCACCAGCTTTAGTGTAGAGGACAATGGCTGCAGAGCCAGGGTGATGACGGCACCCATAGGTTTACGATGGGACAGCATCATTATCCCAGCCCAACATCATAACGTCATTATTTCCTTGTTCATGAAAGGGAAAACCATGCATTTTAAAGCACATTTGAAGAGTGTATATGTATATATATATATATATATATATATATATATATATATATATATATATATATATATATATATATATATATATATATATATATATATATATATATATATATATATATATATATATATATATATATATATATATATATATATATATATATATATATATAGCAAATTCCAAGGGGAACCCCTGAAACGTGGGGGGGACTCTGATTTCCAGAGACCACCTTCTGCAGAAAGAATGGGGGGGGGGGGGGGTTACTGATATAAGGAGGAAACATTTATATCAGTGCCCCCTTATTGTATTTACTCCCCCCTTACATCAGTGACCCCCCCTCAGACTTGCCTGGTGGCGCTGTCACTGACCTTCTCTCAAATACACTGTGCAGGGCTCAGTTAGACGGCTCCAGGTTGGTGGCTCTGGTTTTATCCTATAGTCGCCTCTCCACAGTCCACACACATCTGACTTCTCCCATGACCCCCATCCTGGTGGCACTCCTACTCTTAACTCCTCTCCTCTCAGAGACTGCAGACATGATATAAGACAAAGGACAGTCAGAGGTTGCGGACATGATACAAGTGATGTTTAGAGACTGAGGACATGATACAAGAGATGGGTAGAGACTGAGGACAGGACACAAGAGATGGTCAGAGGCTGTGGAAATGATACAAAAGATGGTCAGAGGCTGCAGGCATGATACAGTAGATGCCAGAGGCTGCAGACATGATACAGGAGGTGTCAGAGGCTGCGGGCATGGTACAGGAGATGGTTAGAGACTGAGGACATCATACTAAAGATGGTCAGAGACTGCAGATATAGTACAGTAAATGGCCAGAGACTGCAGACATGATACAAGAGATCAATGCGGCCTCGCCGTGCCCGTCAATGCGGCCACGCCGTGCCCGTCAATGCGGCCTCGCCGTGCCCGTCAATGCGGCCTCGCCGTGCCCGTCAATGCGGCCTCGCCGTGCCCATCAATGCGGCCTCGCCGTGCCCATCAATGCGGCCTCGCCGTGCCCATCAATGCGGCCTCGCCGTGCCCATCAATGCGGCCTCGCCGTGCCCATCAATGCGGCCTCGCCGTGCCCATCAATGCGGCCTCGCCGTGCCCATCAATGCGGCCTCGCCGTGCCCATCAATGCGGCCTCGCCGTGCCCACCAATGCAGCCTCCCTGTGCCCACCAATGCTACCTCACTGTGCCCATCAATGCAGCCTCACAGATCTCCCAGTCAAGAAATATAAAAATTCCCTGTCTAAACATTTACTGAATGCAGCCAAATCCCTCATCCCACCTTTCTGGAAACCCTCCCACGTCCCAAATATTCAGGACTGGTGTCGTGTCGAATAATGTACCCCGTCGGATAGTGTCCGCAGCACGGAGGACAAGGAGACGCGAAGGTCTCTGAATAAAAAATAGCCGAGCAAAGCAAGGCCATGCCCGAAGCGTGGCGAGCAGTATGGCGCGGACACTATCCGATGGGGGGCAATGTTTGGCAGAAAACCGGCTGTGTGAAATTTAAAGATATCTGTGAGATGGAGGATACCATTGGTCAATGAACTGACAAACTCTGACCGCTACCAAAAAACCCCGTCCCCCTGGTTTCTGTTCAAATATTCCAAGTCCTGAAAAATGTAAAGAAAAATAAAGAATAAGAAATGATCCCACCCTGTGAAGGATCTCTGGACAAACTATAAAACACTCAACATCTATAACTACTGCTGCTTACGTATAAACTTGTAGTTGTAGTGCCGCCTACACACGAGTGGATTTTCCATCAGAAAAATCTTGGATGGTTTTTCCGATGGAATTCTGCTCAAGCTTGGCTTGTATACACACTGTCACACAAGTTGTCTAAACTTTTGACCATCAAGAACGCGGTGATGTACAACACTACAACGAGCCGAGAAAATTAAGTTCAATGCTTCCGAGCATGCGTCAAATTGTTTCCAGAGCATGCGTAGGAATTTTGCGCGTCGGAATTGCTACAGACGATCGGAATTTCCGATCGGAACTTTTTCCGTCAGAAAAATTGAGAATCTGCTCTCAAACTTTTGCTGGCAGAAATTCGGCCAAGTCCGATGGAGCCTACACACAATCAAATTTTCAGATGAAAAGCTCTCATCGGTCTTTTGCTGGCCGAAATTCCGATTGGGTGTATGCAGCATAACTGTTTAAAAAAAAAAAAAAGGTTTTTCTTTTGTTTCTGTTATAAAACTTTGTAAATAAGTAAGTTTTCTCCTTCACTGATGGGCACTGATAAGGCGGCACTGATGGGCACTGATGAGGTGGCACCAACAAGGTGGTACTGATGGGCGGCACTGGTAGGCGGCACTGATGGGTGGCACTGATGGGCATTGATAGGTGGCACTGATGGGCACTCATGGGTGGCACTGGTGGGCACTGATAGGCGACACTGGGCACTAAGAGGCTGCACTGATGGGTACTTATGGGTGGCACTGCTGGGCACTGATAGGCGGCACTGCTGGGCACTGATATGCAGCACTGATAGATGGCATTGATGGGCATCACTGATGGCACTGGTAGGCATTGGGGATGGGCACTGATTGGCAGCTGCCTGGGCACTGATTGGCTGGTGGTCTAGGTTGGCATACCTGGTTATCCAGGGTGGTGCCAATCCCTGGTGGTCATGGTGGTATCCTGATGGTCCTGGGTGGGCATCTGAGGGGGGCTGTGCTGATAAACAATCGGCACAGACACCCCCCCCCCCCGGTAGGAGAGCAGCCAATTGGCTCTCCTCTACTCACGTCTGTCAGACGCGAGTGAGGAAAAGCCAATCAACGGCTCTTCCTATTTACATCGTGATCAGCCATGATTGGACACGGCTGATCACGTGGTAAAGAGCCTCCATCAGAGGCTCTTTACTGAGATCGGTGTAGTGGTGTGTATGACCGACACACCGCACCACCGATCAGCACGATGCACGCCCCCACAGTCATTCTGGATGGGCGTCATATGAGGGCTGGGCGGCCGTGAGGTAGTTAAAGAAGATTTTCACTCAAATCACTCACCAACTTCAATTATTGCTAAAAAGACTTGTTTACTTATTAATAATGATATAGTTCATGTTTTTCATGCAAGCCACCGTATTGATTTACCGCACACAGGCTACTTACTGACTTGGAGCTGCGACTCCACATTTGTACTTCTTTCTCTTCAATAAACGTTGATGTTATAAAAAAAAAAGAATAGTATTAGAATGGGGGGTAAGAGTAAGTTTAGGCTTAGTTAGAATTTGACTTTAATTCCAAACCAGTAAATCCAAAACAATCATCCAAACTGGCATCTGATTATCTATGTGGAAGCCTTATTACTATTACACTTGGTGTACCAATGAGAGACAAAGTCAAAAAAATGTACATTTTCAAAGAAAAATAATAATCTACATGTTGGCCTTTTCAAATCTTCCCGTGTTTTCCAGTTCCCGGGCGTCCTGGCTTACTGTACGTCAAAGTCAGCGGTGGATCATATGACCAGATGTGCCGCTCTCGGTAAGTAAGATACAATCTCTATTTAAACTCTGAACAATTCCTTCTCAGTCAAGGAGAAATAATCCTAAATATGACATGTGCTTGTGGTTAGTAGTGCACAGATTGTATCCCCCCCCCCCCCAACCCCCCCCCCCCCCCCCCCCCCCCCCCCCCCGCCCCCCCCCCCCCCCCCCCCCCCGCCGCACCCCCCCCCCCCCCCCCCGCCCCCCCCCCCCCCCCCCCCCCCCCCCGGCCCCCCCCCCCCCCCCGCCCCCGCGCCGCCCCCCCCCCCCCCCCCCCCGCCCGCGGCCCCCCCCCGCCCCCCCCCCCCCCCCCCCCCCCGCCCGCCCCCCCCCCCCCCGCCCCCCCCCCCCCCCGCCGCCCCCCCCCCCCCGTGCCCCCCCCCCCCCAGGCAGTAAAAAATAAAAAAAAAAATAAAAAAAAATAATCACAAGATTGAAGACAAGACGCTTGATTTGCAGGCTTTTGTCCCACCTTGCGGCGCATTCCATCGCGCCGGACAACTTCCGCCCAGCGCCTGGAATGTGTATCACTGCGCCCGGGAGCTTTGATTGACATTGGCACTGCCCTAGGACATGGGCAGTGCTTTCCATCCGAGTTACAACATCACTTATGGTTTTCCTTGTGCCATTTACTGCCCTTAATGGAATTCTTGGAAAAAGAGTATGTAAAACAAAGATCTGATTTTCAGCATAAAGTAATGCCTCGGATTGCGAGTAACGTAGTTTACGAGCGTTTCACAATACCAGACATTTTTTTTTTATTCTGACTAGATTTGCGAGCAGGATTCAAGCCTCTGGGGTGTGCAGTACCGCATGTGGCCAGAGGTGCGGGGGCACCAGTGAGGCTAGGAGACGCCCCCTTTCCTAGCGTCCCAGCGTGGTATCCGAGCGTTTTCATGTGTCTCCGGCGCCCCCGCACCTCTGGCCACATGCGGTACTGCATACACCAGCAGTGGCACTGGAACGCATTATCTGAGTTTCTATTGATTCCTAAGGGGAAACTCATTTTGATATACGAGTGCTTTGGATTACAAGCATGTTTCTGGAACAAATTATACTGGTACTACTGTATTTGGCTTCAAGATTCGGTGTATAAAGTTTTCTTAAGCAAATATTTTTTTTCAGAATCTGTTGTGAAGTTTTATACTTGGAGATCCTACCATTTTACAGCACTTCCTATTACAGGCTGACAACACAAAACCACTACCTTTCGGTTAGCAACAGTATTGTCAATTGTGATAGACCCCCGTACTCAAGAGGAGTCTGTCCGCCATATCGCTCCTCTGTCCTGTACCACACAATCCAAGACCCCTTAGCTTTCCCATTCACTAGTCGTAGCTCAGTGTAGGGTAAAACATCAGACAGTTTATTAGAACAAGAATACAAGTCTTATATACAGTTAAAGAGGAGGTCCCCCCCCCTCCTGCTCATATTACTCTAATGCCCCGTACACACGGTTGGATATTCCAATGGAAAAAGTCCGGTCGGAAAATCCGATCGCGTGTGGGCTCTAGCGGGCTTTTTCCATCGGAAAAAACCCGATCTGGCTTTTTCCAATCGTGTGTCAAGAATTCCGACGGACAAAGTGCTCATGCTCAGATCAAATTAAGAGACCAAAGCTCTCCTGAGAATATCCTGTGGGGAGGAGGGGGAGTGAGAGCAAGACGGTGTATGGCTATTAGACGCTTTATCCTGTGATTAACTACTGAAAGCCTGCTGGGTATCGGTGGACTTAATAGTTTTTGTTTTCTACACATACTACATAGGTGGTTGAGCGTACAGTGGTTTTGTTAGATTGTATAATTTATCTTTTTATTTATTTATTTTATTTTTTTTTTTTTTTTATTTTTTTTTTCTCCCCTTTCTCTTTTTCATGTTAGTTTAGTTATTGTAGTGCTTGTGCCTGGGTATGCCCAATAGGCTGTTTGCTCTGTATTTACCTGAAAATTCAATAAAAACAACTTTAAAAAAAAAAAAGAGACCAAAGCTATTGGCTACTAGCCTCTACATAGTTTTGTCGTACGCAAAGAACGCCACCACGCTCGGAACGATCGGATTTTCCAACAACTTTGTCCGACCGTGTGTATGCAACACCAGTTTCGGACAAAATCCGTCGGAAAAAATCTGACGTATTTTGTGGTCGGAATTTCCGACCGTGTGTACGGGGGCTAACAATACACCTGTAACCAGAAACCTAATTAACATGAGCTAATTAACTAATCCCATAAAGCAGACTTCCCTAACTACACTACACATTATCATACATATCAACACAGAACTCCGTCATACAATTGCAGGGTTAATTAGCACAAACAACAATGGGTGAAAGACTCTTATGCCGCGTACACACAAGCAGATTTTCCATCAGAAAAATCTTGGATGGTTTTTCCGAGGGAATTCCGCTCAAGCTTGTCTTCCATACACACGGTAACACAAAAGTTCACTGAACTTTCGTCAAGAACACGGTGACGTACAACACTACGACGAGCCGAGAAAATTAAGTTCAATGCTTCCGAGCATGCGTCGAATTGTTTCCGAGCATGCGTAGGAATTTTGTGCGCCGGAATTGCTACAGATGGTCAGAATTTCCGATTGGAAATTTTTACCGACCGAAAAATTTAGAACATGCATACACATGGTCACATTTTCCGACCAAAAGCTCTCATCTGTCTTTTGCTGGCCGAATTTCCGATCGTGTGTACGTGGCATTAGAAGCAAGCCAGACTAGACTCATTTACATTATAGAAGACAACAGACAGGTGGCTGGAGCTGATGACATTATGTGTTCCAACAGTATGAATCAGTCACTATTTCTAATATGGCATATACAGTAGACATGTGCAATTCGTTTAGTTTTAATTCGTTTTCCGTTAAAATTCGTTCATTCGTTATCGTACGAATGATTCGGTAAACATTTTAACGAATAACGAATTATCGAATCGAACGAATATGAAAAACAACGAAAATCCAAAATAACCAAATTAGAAACAACAAAACTACGACAGAAGAAAATCCGAAAAACAAAAACAGGAACAACGAAAATCAAAATGAACAAAAAAATTCGTACATTTGTAACTTTTTTTTTTTTTTTTGTTGAATTGGTAATTTTCCGTGTCTCTTACAATGGCGCTGCTTAACGTGCTTCGAATAGATTGAACGAAAAAATTCGTACATTCGTAACTTTTTTCGATTTGTAATTTTTCCGTGTCTCTTACAATGGCGCTGCTTAACGTGCTTCGAATAGATTGAACGAAAAAATTCGTACATTCGTAACTTTTTTTTTTTTTCGCTTCGTAATTTTCCGTGTCTCTTACAATGTAATAATAGCATACACATTACATAAAATTATGAATTATACTCCGATTACGAATCTACGAAAACAATGTTACGAAAGTACGAATGTAAGTAAATCTACGAAAATACGAATGCGTCCGAATTTCGAATAAACGAAAATCAAACTAACAGAAAAACGAATCAACGAAAAAATAACACTTACGAAAATACGAATCGTTACGAATACGAACACCGACGACTTACGAAATTACGAATCAACGGAAACGAACAGAAACGAAAATAAACAAATTTTTCTATTGTGCACATGTCTAATATGCAGGGTTCCCAGAGTCTGTGTGTCTTGGGGGGGACATGGACCTGAATCCAAAGTAACACCACCTCAAGGGTCCCCAGGCATACAGCTCACAAAGAGCCCCGTTCCCCCAAATGCCAGGGCCAATGATCGGTAGGCAAGAGGCTAGCATCCAGTCCTCTCCAAAAGCCTCTGTCCTGGCTAGGTCTGTCACAATATATTTTATTTCTTGGGCTGCCTATTGGGTCTGGATGAAACCTAAGCCAACCACAGGCAGTCCAAAGACGCAACCGAAACCGACCCAACACAACAGGCTGATAAGACTATTGCTAATTTGAGAGGCTGCGGCTTAGCATTGTCAGCCTGTAATAAGAGATATTGTAACTGAAAGGATCTACGGGTAACAAACTCTACAAAACATTACTAAAAAAAAAAAAAGCTTAAAAAAAATTGTGTACAGTGAGACATGATGCAGGTACAAATGATAGAAGTCTTCCATTATTATCACATTTACGGTGTTTTCCTTTTATTCTAGAATTGGCCAGTAAGCAGGTCCGAGTCAATGCTGTTTGGTGAGTAGAATTATTTTTATGTCACAAGATGTTCTATCGACATACACTATATTGTGTATTGTCTTGGGACGCCTGCCTTTACACACGCATGAACTTTAATGACCTCCCAGTCTTAGTCCGGAGGGTTCAATATTGAGTTGGCCCACCCTTTACAGCTATAACAGCTTCAACTCTTCTGGGAAGGCCGTCCACAAGGTTTAGGAGGGTGTCTATGGGAATGTTTGACCATTCTTCCAGAAGAGCATTTGTGAGGTCAGGCACTGATGTTGGAGGAGCTCGCAGTCTCCGCTCTAATTCATCCCAAAGGTGTTCTATCGGGTTGAGGTCAGGACTGGTGCAGGCCAGTCAAGTTCCTCCACCTCAAACTTGCTCATCCATGTCTTTATGGATCTTGCTTTGTGCACTGGTCCAAACAGTGGCGGCTGGTGCTCCAAATTTTTGGGGGGGCGCAAACAAACAGCCTCACTGTGCCATCAAACGCTGCCACTGTGCCCATTAAATGCTGCCACTGTGCCCCCTCAAGTGCTGCCACTGTGCCCCCTCAAGTGCTGCCACTGTGCCCCCTCAAGTGCTGCCACTGTGCCCCCTCAAGTGCTGCCACTGTGCCCCCTGCCTGCCCTCTGCACTTACCTTGTCTCGGTGTGCAGCTGGTGACGGCATCAGGCGGCGAGCGGTGTCTCATCGTCCGATGTCTTCTTCTCCCGCGCTCCTCCTGTCTTCTGCTATGATTGGACGCCTAGCGTCCAATCACAGCGCCTGTGACTTCAGCCAATCAGGTTACAGGTAACAAACCCGGCAACCTGATTGGCTGAGAGGCGGGTCTGTGTTAGGGAAGCGATGTATTCGCTTCTCTAACACAATACTGTGTAATCAGCGAACGCACAGCAGTGCGCCCGCTGTTTACACTTAGGGAAACCTATTAGAGCACACCGCTCTAATCAGGTCCCCTATTAGAGCTTACAGCTCTAATAGGGCGCTTCCAGAAACACCCCCCCCCCCGCTGTGATTCAGATGCCCGGCGCCCGATCAGGGGCCGGACACCTGAATAGGGGGCGGCAGCGGTGACAATAGATAGATTCATGCAATGCAGGAATCTATCTATTGGTGATAGAGCGGTGCAGGAGAGAGGGGGGGCGGCGCTCCTGCGCCCTCTATGCACGCACCGCCACTGGGTCCAAATCATTTGGTGGAGGGGGAATTATGGTGTGGGGTTGTTTTTCAGGGCTTGGCCCCTTAAGGCCCATACACACGATCTGACTTTTTGACAACAAACATGCAAATTAGCTGTTTTAAGGCAACATCCGACCGTGTGCACGCTCCATCGGACAAACTTTTTCGGTTTTCATCTGACTTTTGTTGGCTGTGCGAAGGGACAAACTTTCCGGCAACAAAAGTCCGATGGAGCAAAGTCCGATCGTGTGTACATAAAACCATCGGACTTAAGTCCAAAGTACAAACACGCATGCTCAGAACCAATGCAAAAGATCAGACAACAATACAGAAGTTGACCTAAGGGTGGCGGTAAAGAGCAGAAAAAACAGGTGATTTGGTGAAAGTTGGATGAAAAAGTCCTGCCGTGTGTATGCAATACAAGTTCACGGCCGACGCCCTTTGCACAGAAATCCACGGAAAAGTTTGTTTAACGTCCGATCGTGTGTACAAGGCTTTAGATAAGTAAATTTGTCCAAAAGAGGATACATTCCTTGGAAAATATATATTTTTTTATATGTATACCATTATGTATTTTATAATCAATTAAATAATTTTTTGCAAGATTTGTTTTGTTGCCTAAAATTTTGTCTGGGACACCATACATCAGAAGGCCGTGATCATGAAACCTTTTGCATCATTCTTCCTCTTGCATGTTCCGGCTGACAATGTCTCTGCTTCTCTTCCAGTCCCGGGGTGATTGTAACCGAAGTTCACAAGCGGGGTGGAATGAGCGAAGAGCAGTACCAGGAGGTACGTAGCTGGAGGGGCTTTCACTCTCTATGATAATTAAGAAACATTCAATGACGGATTATGTGGCGCACACTATGGTGGCCGTACCACACCTCCACGACTGGATGCTATTGGATGCAGAGAGAGACCCAGTCTCCTACAGAGAGTATTGGGGGGTCGTTCACATGAGTGCTGAGAGAAGCCATTACTTCACCATGATACTGGACATGGCCCCAGCATCAAATAGCAATGATCGTTTAGCCCCGTTCTTTCTGACTGGCTGCTAAATTTAATGGAAACCAGTGAGCATAGGAATACGGAACTGCCATTAAAAATGGGAACCAAATCTATTATCCTATTTTTTTTTTTTTTTACAGATCATAAAAATAGAAATAGGATGGGCACTGTCACTGCTGATTGTAGAGGAAAAATAAACCAAAAATGTAAAGTTAGAAAGTGGATAATTGGCACTGATAAGACCAGTGACGGCTCGTCCATACGGGGCACAGGGGCGCCGCCACCCCTAATCTATGCATCTGATCCCTAATCTACATACAGGGTCCCGGATGCATGGATTCCAACATGTTGTTTTGTTTTTTTTTATTATTTATTTTTTTGAAGCACGTGATTGGAGCCTAATGCCCCGTACACACGAGCGGATTTTCCGTCGGAAAAATCTTGGATGGTTTTTCCGACGGAATTCCGCTCAAGCTTGGCTTGCATACACACGGTCACACAAAAATTCTCTGACCTTTCAACCGTCAAGAACGCAGTGACGTATAACACTACGACGAGCCGAGAAAATTAAGTTCAATGCTTCCGAGCATGCGTCAAATTGTTTCCGAGCATGCGTAGGAATTTTGCGCGTCGGAATTGGTACAGATGAATTTCCGATTGGAAACTTTTTCCGACCGAAAAATAGAGAACCTGCTCTCAATCTTTTACTGGCGGGAATTCCGTCCAATGGAGCATACACACGGTCGACCAAAAGCTCACATTGGACTATTGCTGGCGGAAATTTCCAATCCTGTTCACAGGGCATAAGGCTCTATTTGGCTAAAAAAGGGTGGCCACCCAGTTGTGTGACTATAGCGAATTGAATATTCACTATTGTCTTCCTGATTCTCCTCCCGGCCAATAAGGAAGCGGGTCCCTGAGACCCGATTAGCCAGGGAGTCTTAGGAGAAGCAAGGGCCCCGGAGTGAGATACTTGTCATCTGCCTCCTAAGGTAAGGAGGCCTCTGACCGCCGCTATCCCATCCGTCTCCTGTGTGGGGTGATCATCGATATCCTGTCCTTCTCCCGCAGGAGGATCGTCCCGTCCATCTCCTGTGCACGAGAGGGGGTGTCGTTGGCTTGATCCCCCCCCTCAAAAAAATATTGAGCACCAGCCGCCACTGGATAAGACCTAAAAATAGGCGATCCCCCATAGGTCAAATTCCTTTGTGTTTAAAGAAACTAAGCTGAGCTCCAGACAGATATAAGGGACACAAATTAATGTAACGCTGCAATTATTTACACATCACATTTATACAACATTAACGCTCTACATTTGACCTGGTATACGCATCTTGCAACATAGGGAGCCAGTCAGTTGTGTTGCAGTGCTCATAGGCTAACAAAGGACATGATGAGAGCAGCGAGAGGAGCTCATCAGTCTTCTGCCTCTCTGCCTTTTGCTGGCCAAGGTGGGGGAGGGAAAAGATCTGTAAGTGTAGCTGTGTAATTCACACAACTGGATGGACAGAAGTACAACTCTTCTGGCAGATAAAACGTCTCCCACAAATGTATTCACCTGATTTATTTAGCTGTTTGCCTGGAGTTCAGCTTTAAAACTCTTTTTGTTTGTTTTGGAGCTGGTGCCCTTATTGGAAGATATTCTTGTTTCTTCTCTCCTGTTGCCTTATCCTTGATCTCTCAGCTCTCTATTGAGTCTTGGCATTGATCTCCCAGCTCCTTCTCTCCTCGTCACTTGGCACTAATGTCACAGCTCCTTCTCGCCTCATCTTGGCATTGATCTCTCAACTCTTTCTGTCATCACCTTGTCCTCTTCCAGGTCTTTTCTCTCCATGTGTCTTGGCATTGATCTCTTTATTCTCTTCTTGTGTCTTATCCTTGATCCTTGGCAAGGATCTCTCGGCTCCTTCTCCCTTTACCATGTCTTGGCTCTGACCTCACGGCTGCTTCTCTCCTCCTGTCTTGGTGCTCCCCTCTCAGCTCCTTCTCGCCACGTGTCTTGGCACTCTTCTCTCGGCTCCTTCTCTCCTTGTGTCTTGGCGCTCCTCTCTCAGCCCTTTCTCGCCACATGTCTTGGCACTCTTCTCTCAGCCCCTTCTCTCCTTGTGTCTTGGCACTCCTCTCTCTCAGCTCCTTCTCTCCTCGTGTCTTGGCGCTCCTTCTCTCCTCGTGTCTTGGCGCTCCTCTCTCTCAGCTCCTTCTCTCCTCGTATCTTGGTGCTCGCCTCTCGGCTCCTTCTCTCCTCGTGTCTTGGCGCTCCTCTCTCTCAGCTCCTTCTCTCCTCGTATCTTGGTGCTCGCCTCTCGGCTCCTTCTCTCCTCGTGTCTTGGTGCTCCTCTCTCAGCTCCTTCTCTCTTCGTGTCTTGGCGCTCCTCTCTCTCAGCCCCTTCTCTCCTTGTGTCTTGGCTCTCCTCTCTCTCAGCTCCTTCTCTCCTCGTATCTTGGTGCTCGCCTCTCGGCTCCTTCTCTCCTCGTGTCTTGGCGCTCCTCTCTCTCAGCTCCTTCTCTCCTCGTATCTTGGTGCTCGCCTCTCGGCTCCTTCTCTCCTCGTGTCTTGGTGCTCCTCTCTCAGCTCCTTCTCTCTTCGTGTCTTGGCGCTCCTCTCTCTCAGCTCCTTCTCTCCTCGTGTCTTGGTGCTCCTCTCTCTCAGCTCCTTCTCTCCTTGTGTCTTGGCGCTCCTCTCTCTCAGCTCCTTCTCTCCTCGTGTCTTGGCGCTCCTTCTCTCCTCGTGTCTTGGCGCTCCCCTCTCAGCCCCTTCTCTCCTTGTGTCTTGGCGCTCCTCTCTCTCAGCTCCTTCTCTCCTTGTGTCTTGGCGCTCCCCTCTCGGCTCCTTCTCTCCTTGTGTCTTGGCACTCCTCTCTCTCAGCTTCTTCTCTCCTCATGTCTTGGCGCTCCTCTCTCTCAGCTCTTTCTCTCCTCGTGTCTTGGCGCTCCTCTCTCAGCTCTTTCTCTCCTCGTGTCTTGGCGCTCCTCTCTCAGCTCCTTCTCTCCACGTGTCTTGGCGCTTCTCTCTCAGCTCCTTCTCTCCTCGTGTCTTGGCGCTCCTCTCTCAGCTCCTTCTCTCCACGTGTCTTGGCGCTCCTCTCTCAGCTCCTTCTCTCCTCGTGTCTTGGTATTCTTCTCTCAGCTCCTTCTCTCCTTGCTTCTTGACATTGATTTCTCAGCTCTTTCTCTTTGTGTGTCTTGGTATTTGTCTCTATTTTTCTCTCCTTGTGCCTTGGCCTTGACTTCTTACCTCCTCTCCTGCTGGCATCGTGACATTGATCTCTCAGTTCCATCTCTCTCTCCTTCCAGTTCCTGAAGCGCACAAAGGAAACGCATGCCCTGGGGCGTCCTGGCAAAGTGGAGGAAGTGGCACGGACAATCGCTTTCCTGGCATCAGATGCAGCATCTTTTATCACTGGAGTGACCATGCCCGTGGATGGCGGTCGTCATGCTATGTGCCCACGATAGATCTACAGACAACAGAGATAATTGTGATATATTTCCTCTAGGGTTTATATCAGTAGATGTGCAATTAATAAATCTCCAATTTTCCAGATATCGGTCTGTACAATCTCTTTAATATTTACTTCCTTTCTATCTGTCCGCCTGATTATTGATGAGGAAGCAGTTCACCAATGGTGCATTGTATACTTTTTATTCTTATGTGTATAACTATGTGTCCAATAATAACTACCTGTTCACTTAATTTAGTCGTCTGTCGACTCTTCATCCATCCAATCAAACTACGTTCCCTGTGTTAGCAGGGCCCTGATTTACCACCAGCAATGGTTATGCTGGCTGAGGGTCCCTCCCAGTGCCGGGACAAGGTCACATAGAGCCCAGGGCGAACATGCCAAACTGCGCCCCCTCCCCCAAAAAGTATGAACATTATGTGCCAGCAAACCCTACCCAACAAAAAACAATTGGGCACTATACTGCATTATTATCTCCTAAGCATAATTGCCCCTCCTCCCAGTACAAATGCGCCCCCCCCCCCCAAAAAAAAAAATCACCCCTCCTAGCACAAATCCTCCACACCTGACTTTTCCACCCGGAGTGCACAGTCTCTCCCCCTCCTACTCCAAATCTCTCTCTTAGCACAAATTTTCCCCATCCCCCTCCTAGCACCCCCCAATCATCCCTACTAGCACTAGCCCTACCCCCCAAAAAAATGCCCTCCTAGAAGAAATCCCCTTCTACCATATTACCTCTTCTAGCACAAATCCCCAAATCGACCCTCCTAGCACAAATCCTCTTCTCCTATGCCCCACCCAATACAAATACCCCTGTATCACCACCCCTAACACACACACACTCAAATTTCCTCTCCTAGGACAATTCTTACCATTTGCTGCCTCCCAAATTTTTACAACCAACACACATCCCATCCCCCCTCAATCTCCTCATGGTGCCCCCCACTCCATTTGTTACCGCAGTGCCCAGGGCAGCCGCCCCTCCTGCCCACCTCTTGTCCCGGCCCTGGTCCCTCCCACCATCCGCCTACAACAGGAATGTAACGGAGTATCAAACACCTGAATTATGTTGGAACTCCACCATCTTAGTTACTCACATGCTTCAAACCAAGGGCCCAACTCCAGAAATGAAGGAATGTCCACACAATCAGTCCTAACTGGAACACGGTGCTCTGTTCTTTCCCATACATGAGCGCACCTTCTACCTGGTTAAAGTATAACACTGCAGTCTGAGTTCAAATGTAACACTGAGATGCCAACCAGAACTTTCATACTATTCAGTTATAGGTTACATAGTTACATAGTAGGTGAGGTTGAAAAAAAGACACAAGTCCATCAAGTCCAACCTATGTGTGTGATTATATGTCAGTATTACATGGTAAATCCCTGTATGTTGCGGTCATTCAGGTGCTTATCTAAGCCCCCCAATGCCCTCTGCTGAGACCACCGCCTGTGGAAGGGAATTCCACATCCTTGCCGCTCTTACAGTAAAGAACCCTCTACGTAGTTTAAGGTTAAACCTCTTTTCTTCTAATTTTAATGAGTGGCCACGTGTCTTGTTAAACTCCCTTTTGCGAAAAAGTTTTCTCCCTATTGTGGGGGTCACCAGTACGGTATTTGTATATTGTGAGGTCACCAGTACGGTATTTGTATATTGTGAGGTCACCAGTCCGGTATTTGTATATCGTGAGGTCACCAGTACGGTATTTGTATATTGTGAGGTCACCAGTCCGGTATTTGTATATTGAAATCATATTCCCTCTCAAGCGTTTCTTCTCCAGAGAGAATAAGTTCAGTGCTCGCAACCTTTCCTCATAACTAATATCCTCCAGACCCTTTATTAGCTTTGTTGCCCTTCTTTGTACTCGCTCCATTTCCAGTACATCCTTCCTGAGGACTGGTGCCCAGAACTGGACAGCATACTCCCTTTGATAGGTTGTCCTGAAGGGGGGACCTATACTGGCTGAGCCCCAAAAAACGCACTCCACTAATTATAACCTACAGAGTGTCTTGCAGGCCATCTCTTCCTATCAACCTCTCTTCTGCCTTGGTTGATGATAAGATAAACAAATTCAACCCATAATACATACCCAGGGGTGAAGTTTCCCCTAATGGGGTACTAATCCATGCTTACACCCTGTGTGGCCCTGACTAGTTCCACGCTGCGGTCACAAAGATAGCCTTCAGCCAAGTCCTCTTTAACCTGCCCCATCATTCTTCAAGGGACAGCCGTTTATACAGTATATACAGTATACAGCAAGTTGAAGTTGTCCTTCAATTTATCTTTCCCCGTTGGCTCCAATTAATTTTTTAAAACTGCAAAACGTTGCTGAAACATCTTAATTTTTTAAAGAAAAAACTTGCTCATCCCTCGTATCTTACTGCACTTAAGGAATTTGACTGCCTTTTTCATCTTACCAATATGCTGAATACAGATGTTGCACTGACCCCCGAAGGAGCTGCTGGTTTTATTGGGCTTACCGTTACCTTCTTCACCTCGTCTCCGTCTAGGGTTCCCGTGGTAGATGGCCCAAAGAAATACAGAAACTGACACTTTATCTTCCTTTTGGGTTAATTATTGAAAATATAACACAGTCTCTATATATATATATATATGTGTGTGTGAAATGTCAAATAAAGCATTCCTGATGTACCTCCAGAACTAGTGCTGTCTAATTCTTGGGGGTTCCTATAACCAGATCCATTGGACTCATGTTCCAGGACTTAGGAAGCATTTACGGCGGACACCTTGAATACAGGATCCGTCACAATCTTCCTTTTGGGTTATTTATTGAAAATATAACACAGTCTCTTAACATAGGGTAGAGGGTTAGGAGGAAAGTTCAAGTACTGTATATACTCGAGTATAGGCCGACCCGAATATAAGCCGAGGCACCTAATTATACCACAAACAACTGGGAAAACTTATTGACTCGAGTATAAGCCTAGGGTGAGAAATGCGCAGCTACTGTAAGTGGAAAAGAGGGTCAACGATGCCCATTTGCAGCCTCACTGTGCCCATGCAGATGGACACAGTTGACCGATTTGGGGCCCTGTATCTCAGGGTCACTTAGTGCTAGGAACCCCATCTTTGGATATGTTGTAGTGCTAATTCCACTGGGTTGGAATACAACATTTGGGGTTCCTAGCACCAAGCAAGTGTCCCCGAGATATGGGGCCCCAAATTCGGGTCAGAAAATCTCAAGCACTTTTCTGCAGCAGAGAATGACATTTTCTGAACCGACTTTGGGGCCCTGTATCTCGGGGCCACTTAGAGCTAGGAACCCCATATTTGGATATGTTGTAGTGCTAATTCCACTGGGTTGGAATACAACATTTGGGGTTCCTAGCTCCAAGTGTCCCCGAGATACGGGGCCCCAAATTCGGGTCAGAAAATCTCAAGCACTTTTCTGCAGCAGAGAATGACATTTTCTGAACCGAATTGGGGCCCTGTATCTCGGGGCCACTTAGAGCTAGGAACCCCATATTTGGATATGTTGTAGTGCTAGTTCAACTGGGTTTGAATGCCAAATTTGGGGTTCCTAGCTCCAAGTGTCCCCGAGATATGGGGCCCCAAATTCGGGTCAGAAAATGTCAAGCACTTTTCTGCAGCAGATAATGACATTTTCCGAACCGACTTTGGGGCCCCGTATCTCGGGGCCACTTAGTGCTAGGAACCCCATATTTGGATATGTTATAGTGCTAGGTCCACTGGGTTGGAGATACGGGGCCCCAAAGTCGGGTCGGAAATTTTTTTTTTTTTTGCTGCAGAAAAGTGCTTGACTCGAGTATAAGCCGAGGGGGGCTTATACTTATACAAAAAATGTGCTGAAAAAACTCGGCTTATACTCGAGTATATACGGTACTTTTGGAACTGCAAGAATAGGAAGTCTCTTATTGTAGGAATCCAGAGAATAACTGTTTCACAGCTGGATTATCACAACCCCTGGATAGACCTCCTCTTACTAGGCCTAGCAGCCGGCAGGGTGCTAAGTAAATGAAAGTCTCTGCCACAGACTTGGTTGTAGAAGCGGCGTGCTGACGTCACCACAATACCACGCTAGACCCGGAAGCAACGGGCAGCTAACACGAGCCGGACGGCTTTTATTTCTACATGCTTTCTTTTAACTGCATTCCTGTAAGTGTAAACCTCCTTATTTTTTTATTAAATTTGGTTGAGTGATACACTATGGAGTTTCTATTTGTTTATTTCCGTATGGTACCCGCTTATGTCCATTGAGGAAACGTCGTCTTATATCCAGTGAAAACCAGTGATGTAAGTAACTGAGTTAAAATAAACTGAGTTACCTAACGCAGTTACTTTAGAGGGTAACAAGTAATCTAACTGATTACTTTTCCCCTCATGGTAACTCAGTTCCCATTACTTTGGCTTAGTTACCCCAATTACATCTACCGCCACTAGATGGCAGTAGTGTAATTCCGGTGTCCTGCCGAAAAAGTTCCCCCGCCGGATAAGGACCCCCTGTACTGCGCAGGCGCAGGGCTTGCGCAGTACGAAGGACTACGGAGCTTCCGAAAATTGCCGAACCTAAACATCTCTGAGTGAACTCTACACCGCGCAGGCGCAGTTAACATGTAATTGTACGAGGCAATGCCGCACGCTCCCGATGCTCGTGCTACTCTGCAAGGGGCGTCTATCGTGTAAGTAAGGGGCGGGTCTAGTATTACTGTAACCAAGGGGCGCATTTATTATTATTGTTATATATAGAGCTCTGCCCATTAATTGAACATTCGCCCTCTTCTGTAGCCATCCGCCCCTTACACCATATAATAATAATAGACCCGCCACTTGCTTACACGCTATAACAGATCTGCCCCTTGGTTAGAGTAATAACAGAGCAGCCCCTTGGTTAGAGTAATAACAGAGCAGCCCCTTGGTTAGAGTAATAACAGAGCAGCCCCTTGGTTAGAGTAATAATAGAGCAGCCCCTTGGTTACATGATATATAACAATAATAATAAATGCGCCCCTTGGCTACAGTAATACTAGACCCGCCCCTTAGTTACACGTATAGAATATTAAAAAAAAAAAGTCACAGTTACTTTGCTGCGTAACTAATTACTTTTCCAATGTAGTAACTGAGTTACTAACGCAATTACTTTTTGGGAGAAGTAATTTGTAACTTAACTAATTACTTTTTTAAAGTAAGATGACCAACACTGGTGAAAACGACCTCACCTCCTCCTGAGACCCGTGGCTGGGGAGATAAGCCTAAGGCCCTTACGATCTCTCTGACCGGAGATCTTGCGATTTTGGTAAGAGGCAGCTGTTTTCGGTGGTGGAGGCTTTTCTATCAGGCCACATCCTTTTCCTTTGGGTGCTATATGAGTGGTGTCACCATTGGATTTCCTGAAGTTCGTCTTATGGGCATTATGTTGATCATTGAACTTTTTCCTCATTGATATGTTTTAAATCACTTCACGGTTTAATCTAGCTCTTGAGTGATATATGGTGAAATGGGCTTTTTTTTTTTTTATTTTGAATGTTTTATCACCTAAATGTTCACCAATTTTCCTCAGATTACGGTATCAGTAATTTTAATCTTTGATGTACAATTATATTTCTTATGTATTTTATATCATTTTTGAATTTTGGTATAACATTCTAGAGCATAGTTACAACACTCAGTCACTGGTGTGTCTAATCAGTAGTTTGCAGCGCAGTCATTCTTTCTGTTTTGGTTGTAGAACACTTTAGGAAAAGTCTCTGCCACAGACTTGAGTGTAACTGAGGGACATAACAAATTTAGAGACCTATCATACAGTACCAGTATCTTGCAGCCGGTCCGGCGATACCGTATGAGTGTAGATCCATAAAGAGTCCATCGACTGAGCCTCCAGTTCCCTTCAAAGAAACCAGCCTTGTGCATGGCCTTCTCCTGAAGAGTCCTCCCCTGGATGCTCCTCCAGTTGCTGGGCCTCTCCTTAGCTGAGACGGCACCGGACCACTCATGAATCATTAGGCCCCGATATCCATTCAGGCCTGTCCCTGCAGTTGCTTCGCCTCGGGCTATCCAGCCCCAAGACTTGGAATTGGATGGATCCGCACCCCAGGCCATGAGGGCCCTGAGGGCTGGTCAGGAGGACCAGCACCAAACAGACAGAAGATATCTTCTGGACCGGAACCCTGAAGCACGTGATCTCAGTACCTTAACCTCCTTGCGACCGCCGGCTGTCAAATGACGGCCAGGCGGCGCAGCTCTCAGCGTGGGAGGGCGTCATATGACGTCCTCCCCTTCTGTGCACTCCAGGGAGCGCGCGCTCTCGCTGTGTCACTGGGCACCCGATGCGCGTGCCCAGCGGCCGCGATGTCCGCTGGGCACCCGCAATTGCCCGGTAAACACACAGATCAACGGTCCTGTCAGAGGAGAGGAGCCGATGGTGTGTTCTCTGTACAGAGAAACACCGATCGGTCTCCTCCCCTTGTGAGTCCCCTCCCCCCACAGTAAGAATCACTCTTAGGGAACATAATTAACCCCTCCCTGCCCCCTAGTGGTTAACCCCTTCACTGCCAGTGTCATTTATACAGGAATCAATGCATTTAAATAGCATTGATTGCTGTATAAATGACAATGGTCCCAAAAATGTGTCAAAAATGTCCGATGTGTCCGCCATAATGTCGCAGTCACAATAAAAATCGCTGATTGCCGCCATTACTAGTAAAAATTATTAAAAATGCTATAAAACTATCCCCTATTTTGTAAACACTATAACTTTTGCGCAAACCAATCAATAATTGCGATTTTTTTTTTTTTACCAAAAATATGTAGAAGAATACGTATCGGCCTAAACTGAGAAAAAAAAATGTTTTTTTATATATTTTTTGGGGATATTTATTATAGCAAAAAGCAAAAAATATTGCATTTTTTTCAAAATTGTCGCTCTATTTTTGTTTATAGCGCAAAAAATAAAAACCGCAGGGACGATCAAATACCACCAAAAGAAAGCTCTATTTGTGGGGAAAAAAAAGGACGCCAATTTTGTTTTGGAGCCACGTCGCACGACCGCGCAATTGTCAGTTAAAGCGACGCAGTGCCGAATCGCAAAAAGGGGCCTGGTCCTTTTGGCTGCCAATTGGTCCGGGGCTGAAGTGGTTAAATACCCCCTCGCAGAATATACAGCAGGATAAACACTCCCACTGGACTGGTTCAGAGAGAAAGAATGGTATCCAATACACCCAACTTGTGACGGAACGTCCCTACACTCCTCTTGAGTGCGTTCGTCATATATCACTTGCTTCCAGTCTGGATATAGGTATAAGATATTCCAACCGCTCCCAAGCACCAAACGAGACAACACTTGCTTAGTTGCTAAAACATGGACTGAAGATTTATTACAAAGATGACATTTATATACAGTAGAAGAGGAGATCCCCCCTCCTGCTCATATTATTCTAACAATACACTTGTAACAACTTAACATAAACTAATTAGCTAATTCCTTTAAGCAGCCGATGTGACTCAGGATTTCACTACAGGCCAGACTTGTGGTCACCGAGCTAAACGCAGTTGATTATAAATTAACATAATTACCACCACAAGACATCTCATCACAATAGCAGGAGACCACCAGTAACAGACGGAGCGTCTCCTGCATTGTGCAGAGGACAATGGGATCAACTAACTCAATTAACATCTTGAGTTCATGACATTGAATGGGACACAAGGTGTCAGATGCTAGTCTATTTCTAATGCCAAATGCATATACAGAGAGTGTATTTTGGGGGGCCCGTGATCAGCTGGCAGGAGGCTAGCATGTAGTCCTCTCAAAAAGCCCGTGTCCCGGCTAGGTCTGTCACATTTCTCCCCTTTCGGCAGGAGACTAACACGGGAGGAGACCCCAGATGGGTTGACTCCGAAGTTAGTCCATAGTTCCAGTCCTCTAATGCTGGTACCCACACAGTACCCCAAACAAATTGTTTCAAACAGAGCACTACTCACCCAGCCAACCTCTGCCTCTCTCATAGAACATATCCGCCGCTGGGGAGAGGCCTGGACTGGCCCTTCTCCCTGGAGTCTTTTCAGCCGCTGGAGAGAAGATAGGGTGACTGGGCTCACTCCATCATGCTGTTGGGGATCTGGGCCGACAGCCCAGCATCCCTGGGGTATACAAGTGGGGACTGAAGTCCCATCCACCGATATCAGCTCAAGCTGCAGTTGTGAAGTGCAGATTGCATCCTCTCCTTGGGTCCTGAGCTGCTGCTCGGGAGTGACCACCACCTCCTCACCCTGGGCCTCCAGAACTGCCACAAGTGTGGGGCAGAGGTCTTGGACCCTCTGTCCGGTTGCCAGCACTTTAGCTGGGTTGGTGTCATCATTCTGGGGCGCCGTCTGCTGCTGGACAGTGTGACCGATCGCCCCAGCTTCTTGAAGCTGTAGAGACACTGTAGGTGCTAGGCAGAGGCCAGCGGTGCTCTGCCATGTTGCCAGTGATTCAGCTGGGAGTAGCAGCTTCACTACATCAGCTTGTTGCCGGAGAGAGGGGCCAACTGCCCCGGCTTCCTGGAACTCCACAGATACTGCTGTTGGTGCTGGGCAGAGCTCAATGAAGTTTGGCCCTAATACCAGCTCTTCTGATGGAGGCTCATCAGGCTGTTTTTCCTCAGCGGAAAAGTCTATTAAATCCCCTGTCTCTGTAACTGGTGTCTGGGGATAGAGGTTCACCATCTGTCCGTGGAACCTAGAAGATGCTATCAGTGCTGAGCAGAGGTTGGCAGAGCTCTGGCCGGTTGTCAGCACTTCAGTTTCTGGGGTGGCAATTTCCAGATTTTCCACTGCCGATTCCCTGGCATGCTGCTGGACAGGCACATTCCTCCATCCAAGATCATCCCATGCAGAAACAGGATCATCAAGGTCAGTCAGCACTTGCTGCATCCGCCATAAGACCTCCGCGTCCATAGCTGCGGGGGCAGGTTGGCAAAGCACACTGTTACTCTGCCACATTGCTGACTCTTCAGACAGGATTTCAGAGTTGTCCACTGGCATTTCCTTATAGTCCCAGGCAAAGGGAGCCCAGCCCTGGCACTGAGCAGAGTCTAGGAGACGTCTGTAGGCGATCTCTAGCTCCCATTCCTGATCGGCCAGAAACTCCAAATCTTCCAGTGCCCAGTGCACTTCCGAGACGTTCAGTAGCCCTTTTCTGAAATCCATGATTTCATCCAACCGCCACTCCAAATCACTCCCAAAGTTAGAGTCCCCTGTCAGCTTCACATACAACAGTCCCAGGCCGCCGTAGCTTAAGCCTTCCGTTGGGCTGTCATCTGCTATCCAAGGGCATGCTTGGGATACATGCCACCGGAGGGCTCTGTAACTCTCATCCAGCTTCATCTCTGCCCAGACCAGCCTGCTTAATTCAGCTGTCTGCTCCTTGTGCGGTTTTTCTCCCAAAAACAGCACCCGCAATCCATACTGCGACCAGTACCTTTCCTGGATGGAGGGGAGAACTTTTCCCTGGTGACGCTGCTCACCGGCTAGCGCTTCCTTCCAGAGTTCGCAGCGAATAGAATCAAACCATCCCAGCAGGACCTGCTCTGATACTGGTCCTCTGTGCTGTAGCTGCATCTCTCGCAACCTCCTCCTGAATTCCTCTTCCATGGCGGCTGGTATCTGTACCTCTCCTCCTCTCCTGCTATCCGGACCTTGGATCCAGGTGGAGGTTTGGATGTCCCAGACTGCAGGAAGCACAATCCCACTGCTTGCCAACAATGTGACGGAGTAACACAACTAAACTGCGTTCTCATACTTGCCGGCGGTGACAGCGACACCCGCGGCCAAGTAGGACTCCGTGTAATCCAGCCAGACTGGTACTGAAATCATAATTTGGCAGAATAAGCCCTAAAACCCAACTGTGGTTTCAGGAATATTAATTTTCAAAAACGCACAGCGCGTGCTCGTCAGGAGCCCGGTGCTACACTGGTAACATAAATACAATACACATTCTAGAGACAAACACATAGTGATAATCAAGTATGGAGACAGAAGTGCTTCTATTGTTTTTAAAGCAACCCACACCTAGGCCGGGGGGGGGGGGGGGGGCGGATTTTTCTTGTGTCACCCTGTCATTATGCCCCTAAACAGAACTGGTATTTTGACATTCAGTGATCATACAATCAATCACCTATTTATAGCTACAGCCTGTCTGATTATACAGTGCCTTGCAAAAGTATTCACCCCCCCTTGGCATTTTTCATGTTTTGTTGCCTCACAACCTGGAATTAACATGGATTGTTTGAGGATTTGCATAATTTAATTTACAGAACACGCCCACAACTTTGAAGATGTTTTTTTTTTTTTCTGAAGCAAACAACAAATAGGACAAAATAACAGAAAAAGTCAATGTGCATAACTATTCACCCCCCTAAAGTCAATACTTTGTAGAGCCACCTTTTGCAACTATCACAGCTCCAAGTCACTTTGGATAAGTCACTATGAGTCTTGCCACATCTCACCACTGGGATTTCCGCCCATTCCTCCTCCTGAGCAAGACTGCTCCAGCTCCTTCAAGTTGGATGGTTTTGCGCTTGTGAACAGCAATCTTTAAGTCTGACCACAGATTTTCTATTGGATTGAGGTCTGGGCTTTGACTAGGACATTCCAACACATTTACACGTTTCCCCGTTTAAACCACTCAAGTGTTGCTTTAGCAGTGTGTTTGGAGTCATTGTCCTGCTGGAAGGTGAACCTCCGTCCTAGCCTCAAATCACACACAGAGGAGGTACAGGTTTTGCTCAAGAATATCCCTGTATTTAGCAACATCCATCTTTCCCTCAACTCTGACCAGTTTCTCAGTCCCGACTGCTGAAAAGCATCCCCACAGCATGATGCTTCCACCACCATGTTTCACAGTGGGGATGGTGTTCTTTGGGTGATGTGATGTGTTGGGTTTGTGCCAGACATAGCATTTTCTTTTTAAAAAGTTACAATTTTAGTCTCATCAGAGCAAAGCACCTTCCTCCATACATCAGAGCAAAGCACCTTCCTCCATACATCAGAGCAGAGAACCTTCCTCCATACATCAGAGCAGAGCACCTTCCTCCATCCATCAGAGCAGAGCACCTTCCTCCGTACATCAGAGCAGAGCACCTTCCTCCATACATCAGAGCAGAGCACCTTCCTCCATACCTCAGAGCAGAGCACCTTCCTCCATCCATCAGAGCAGAGCACCTTCCTCCATCCATCAGAGCAGAGCACCTTCCTCCATACATCAGAGCAGAGCACCTTCCTCCATACCTCAGAGCAGAGCACCTTCCTCCATCCATCAGAGCAGAGCACCTTCCTCCATCCATCAGAGCAGAGCACCTGCCTCCATACATCAGAGCAGAGCACCTTCCTCCATCCATCAGAGCAGAGCACCTTCCTCCATCCATCAGAGCAGAGCACCTTCCTCCATCCATCAGAGCAGAGCACCTTCCTCCATCCATCAGAGCAGAGCACCTTCCTCCATACATCAGACCAGAGCACCTTCGTCCATACATCAGAGCAGAACACCTTCCTCCATACATTTTGGGAGTCTCCCACATGCTTTTTCCCAAACTCAAAATGTGCCATTTTGTTTTTTTCACTGAAAGTAATGTCTTTCTTCTGGCCACTCTGCCATAAAGCCCAACTCTATGGAGGGTACGGCTTATTGTCGTCCTATGTACTCCAGTCTCTGCTGTGGAACTCTGCAACTCCTCCAGGGTTACATTAGGTCTGCCCCTCTGATTAATGCCCTCCTTGCCCGGTCTGTGAGTTTTGGTGTGCGGCCGTCTCTTGGCAGGTTTGCTGTTGTGCCATGTTCTTTTCATTTGGTTATGATAGATTTGATGGGGCTCCTAGGGATCATTAAATATTTGGATATATTTTTATAACCTACCCCTGACTTGTACTTCTCAACAACATTGTCCCTTACTTGTTTGGAGAGTTCCTTGGTCTTCATGGCAGTGTTTGGTTAGTGGTGCCTCTTGCTTGGGTGTTGCAGCCTCTGGGGCCTTTCAAAAAGGTGTGTCTATGTAATGACAGATCATGTGACACTTAGATTGCACACAGGTGGACATCATTTCACTAATTATGTGACTTCTGAAGGTAATCGGTTGCACCAGAGCTTTTTATGGGCTTCATAAAGGGGTGAATACTTTTGCAAGGCACTTTATGTACACAATGTAATATTGCCTGGCCATAGGTGGATCAAAATGTGGCTGGTGCAGAAGGAACCAGACACATTTTGGTCCATCTAGGGGCAGGCTGGTTGTACCAAAGTCAATCTATCAATCAACTCCAATACCTGTCAGTTTTTTGTGTGTGTGATCACTGCCGGTGGCTATAGTCACCTGGCAGTAATCATTGTATTCTGCTGATGGGGGTATTCTGCCAGTGTGTTGATGGGGTAATCAAGGAAATAACATTGCATACTGTATGACTAGCCTACGCTATGACACAGAAATCTCATATCAAACTATATTAGGTCAGTATAGAGTCATCCTTTACTACCTAGAAGGCACATCCATCACCCCCTCTCCTCTCCTCTGGTCAGTCTGAAGGCCTCATTCATAACATTATTGAAGTGTTCAGAAGCCGGCCTTTGTCAAAGGAAAATTGCACTGCTATGAAGGGAGCAAATGTTTCCCTTTGAGGGCGGCGGCCTCCTGGGCACTTTACTGCTGTTATGAATGAGGCTTTCTGACTGATCGGCGGTGAAAGTGTGACGGGTGTGCTGTACTTTCTGGATAGTGAAGGACAACGCCATAAGTCCATACTGACCTTACTTTATGGTTTGGTTATATCTTTCTGTTGAGCTTGCTGATGCAAAGCTCCATCTAACAAAGACGTCCAGGCCGTCCACGGTAGTTAACACCTCGACAGGAGCCTCTTCTGATGAGAAGGGTTGACAAAAATCACCATGCAAGTTCACTGCAGTTTGCTAAAGAAGTAGAAAACCAAACTGGGGTGATTGTTTCCTGTGACACAATATGGCGTACACTCAGGGCCGGGACAAGGGGTGGGCAGGAGGGGCGGCTGCCCCTGGCGCAATGGTTTATTGCAGGGGTGGGGGGCACCCTAACCCTAAGGGAAAGGGGGGCGCAGTTTGGCATCTTTGCCCTGGGCGTTGGATGACCTTGTCCCGGCACTGCGTACACTGCAGAGGAATGGCATGCATGGGTGTCGTCTACGAAGGAAGCCTCTCCTAAAGCCCAATGCACAAAAAAGCCAGTGCCCATGCTGAAAAAGTAGGAGACTACTAGGACTCTGTACTCTGGAGTGATGAGACCAAGATAAATGTTTTTGGGACTAAGGGCTTCAAAACTGTATGGCATCGCCAAGGTGAGGAGTACAAAGATAAATGCATGGTGCCTACAGTGAAACATGGTGGTGGCCGTGTCCTTCTGTGGGGCTGCATTTCACTGATGGTGTCATGAATTCACAGATGTATTGCTCTATATTGAAAGAGAAGATCCTATCATCACTCCGTGCCCTGGATTGTCGTGCACTTTTCCAACATGACAATGATCCAAAACACCCATCTAAAGGCCACTGTTGCATTTCTGAAGAAGAACCGGATGATACTACTTAGGGCTAAAGGTTCAACCCAAAGCTAGGGTCAGACCTAACCGTTGGTTCATCCCTACTGATATTCAGAGATAGAAAAGCTCAGCAGCCTTGTCTAACCTGCCAGATACAGACTGTTTCTGTCTGATGCCAAAAGTGATGAGCAAACAATGAGACCTTTTGATGTTTTTAAACCTATAATTTCACAATCCTCTGTGCCTTCATATGTTCTTCTGTATTTTCATTTATATACACATTCCAGTATAGTGCTAAGATTCTGATTTTCAGTAGGCCTGACATATGGCTTAAAGGGTACCTGTCCAATGAAGTGCAAAGCAACAGGCTCACTTTATGTACCCCTCCACAGACACACATACTGACCTTCACTCTTTTGCCAATCCATTCAGTCACCGTGTTGTGAATAGAGTGTCCTGTATAAGCTCTGAACAGGGATGAGCTTCGGGTTTGGGTCAAACACATATTCATTCTAAACCCATCTAGTTTGCAGTTTGAGGATTAGCCAACCAAACTGCCAGTTCACCTTCAAGAATCTTCAGGGGCTGCTTGTAAACAAACCATCCCGTGTTCCTGGGTGACGTCAGTGACCGACTATGGACCATCCTAGATTCCTGGGTGATGTCAGTGACCGAATATGGTCCACCCTAGAATCCTGGGCGAAGATAGTGATCAAATATGGTCCATCCTAGGTTCCTGGAAGACGTCAGTGACCAAATATGGTCCATCCTAATTCCCTGGGTGACATCAGTGACCAAATACGGTCCATCCTAGGATCCTGGGTGATATCAGTGACCAAATATGGTCCATCCTAGGATCCTGGGTGATATCAGTGACCGAATATGGTCCACCCTAGAATCCTGGGCGAAGATAGTGATCAAATATGGTCCATCCTAGGTTCCTGGAAGACGTCAGTGACCAAATATGGTCCATTCTAATTCCCTGGGTGACATCAGTGACCAAATATGGTCCATCCTGCGTGATATCAGTGACCAAATATGGTCCATCCTAGGAACCTGGGTGTTGCCAGTGACCGAATATGGTATACCCTAAAATCCTGGGCGACGTCATTGGCCAAATTTGGTCCATCCTAGGTTCCTGGAAGATGCCAGTGACCAAATATGGCCCATCGTAAGTCCCTGGGTGATATCAGTGACCAAATATGGTCCATCCTAGGATCC
This sequence comes from Lithobates sylvaticus, assembly GCA_028564925.1. NCBI lineage: Eukaryota > Metazoa > Chordata > Amphibia > Anura > Ranidae > Lithobates > Lithobates sylvaticus. Next base: position 295,268,458 of record CM053031.1, on the reverse strand, counting down.
TGTGAGATGTCAGTGCCCAAATATGGTCCTTTCTAGGTTCCTGGGTGATGTCAGTGACCAAATATGGTCCATCCTAGGATCCTGGGTGACATCAATGACCGAATATGCTCCATCCTGGGTGACATAAATAACCAAATATGCTCCATCCCAGGTTCCTAGGTGACATCAATGACCGAATATGCTCCATTCTGGGTTCCTGGGTGACGTCGTGGGTCATTGAGGTGGCAGGGAAACATCAACTGACTGTGCTGAATAGTATTTTTTTAATTTTTTCATTGGGACATGTGCCCCATGGCAGTGCACAGATTCCCATACCCATTTTTAGGAGTCCCCCTTACATCAGGGCCCCTAACAGAGTTCCCTCATAAATCTGGGTCCCCAACAAATTCCCCTTTCATCAGTGTACCCAAAAGAGTCCCCCTTACATCTTTGTCCACATCAGAGTGCCCACTTATCTCATGGTCTTCATCAGAGTTCCCCTCCTTACATCATGGTCCCTATCAGAGCCACCTTTTCATCAGCCCCCATCAGAAACCCCTTTACATTTGGGTTCTCGTCAGAGTCCTCCCTTACATCAGGTTGCCCATTGAAGTCTCCACTTATATCAGGGTCTCCATCAGCGTTACCCCTTACATCAGGGTCCACATCAGAGTCCCCTTTACATCAGGTCCCCATCAGAGTCCCAATCCAACTTCTCCCCTTACATCAAGGATTTCATCAGAGTACCCCCTTACATCACAAGTGGAGATCATAGGCAGAATCTGCTGACCTTTATCCCCAAATCAGTGAATATTGAGGAGATACTGATGACCTTAGCTGGGGGCTGGGTAAAATCTTGTAGTGGGCTGGATGGGACTGGGGGCCATGATTTGGAGACCCCTGGATTAGATGATTGTAAAGAAGCAGAGCATGTATATGTGATTCATACTGTAGATATGACCTTTCACATGTAAATAGTGTATATAATTACATATTATACATACAGTGTTGTGAAAAAGTATTTTGCCCCATTCATGATGTTTTTTTTTTTTTATATTTTTCAAACTTGATTCAGATCATCAAACACATTTTAATATTACACAAAGATAACCTGAGTAATTACATAATGATCATTTCATTTATTAAGGGCCAGAAGCTGCCCAAATTTGCCTTTACCTATGTGAACAAGTACCGTATTTATCGGCGATACCCCCCAAAAAAATGACAAAAATGGCAAGCGCCGCTGAAAAATAGCGAGCGCTGCTGAAAAAACCCGAAGCGCGGCCGAAAAAGACCGAAGCGCGGCCGAAAAAGCCCGAAGCGCTCCCGGAAAAAGCCGAGCAGACTGTCGGCTCTGCTCGTAGTCCCGCCTCCCTGCGCTCGCTCCGGAAACAGCAGGGAGGCGGGACCGCAAGCTTAGCCGTCCGAGTCGGCTCGGCTTTTTCCGGGGGCGCTTCGGTCTTTTTCGGCCGTGCTTCGGGTCTTTTCGGCGGCGCACGCGACAGAGCGTCTCGGCGGCGGGAAATTTAAACCCGGAAAAGACTGAAAATGACGCTGGCAAGCTACAATGGCACTGGGCAAGGCTGCAATGACGCTGGTAAAGCTACAATGACGCTGGGCAAGGCTACAATGATGCTGGGCAAGGCTGCAATGACACTGGGCAAGGCTGCAAATGACGCTGGGCAAGGCTGCAAATGACGCTGGGCAAGGCTGCAATGACGCTGGGCAAGGCTGCAATGACGCTGGTCAAGCTACAATGACGCTGGGCAAGGCTGCAATGATGCTGGGCAAGGCTGCAATGACACTGGGCAAGGCTGCAAATGACGCTGGGCAAGGCTGCAAATGACGCTGGGCAAGGCTGCAATGACGCTGGGCAAGCTACAGTGACGCTGGGCAAGCTGCAATGATGCTGGGCAAGCTGCAATGATGCTGGGCAAGCTGCAATGACACTGGGCAAGCTTTTTTTTCCCTAAACTTCCCTCCTAAAACTTTTTTTCCTTAAAATGCCCTCCTAAACTTGGGGTGCGTGTTATATGCCGGTGCGTGTAATACGGTAATCCCCACCCCCCTGCAAAATCATGAATGAACTGTGATTAACCACGTGTAAAGCCGAGTTAAATTTCACTTGCTACACCCAGGCCTGTTTACTGCCAGACCTGTTGAATCAAGAAATTATTTAAAAAGAAGCTGTCTGACAAAGTGAAGCACATTAAAAGGTCGCAAAAAACAACACATCATGCCGTGATTTAAAGAAATTCTGGAAAGGGTTAAGAAAATAATTTATAAGGCTGTGGGACTCCAGTGAACCACAGTGAGAGCCATTATCCACAAATGGAGAAGACATTGAACAGTGGTGAACTTTCAGGAGTGGCCGTCCGACCAAAAATTACACAACGACGACTCATCCAGGAGGCCATAAAAGAACCCAGAATAACATCTAAAGGACAGCAGGTCTCACTTGCCTCAGGTAAGGTCAGTCTTAATGATTCAACAATAAAGAAGGAGACTGGGCAAAAATGGCCTCCATGGGAGAGTTCCAAGGCACTGATGACCAAAAATAACACAAAGGCTCATCTCACGTTTGCCAAAAAAACATCTTGATTATCCCCAAGTTTTTTGGTTAAATATTCTGTGGACTGATGAGAAAAAAGTTGAACTTTTTTAGAAGGTGTGCTTCCCGTTACATCTAGCGTAAAACTAACAGAGCAGTCATTAAAAAAAAAAAAAAAACATCATACCAACGTTCACACATAGTAGTGGTAATGTGATGGTACCAGGAACGTTCTCTGTCTCCTTGGCAGTACTGGGAAAGCGTGGATTCGTCAGTGTCCTTTGACAACCCAGCAACCAGGCACTTCTTGGGATGCCAGCCGAAGAGTCCTCCCCCGGTCACTCACACGAACTGCGGTGCCCCCCCAAGTTGAGAGCACACCCGGACTCCTTGAATCCTCCCTCAGTCACTGCGCCTCGGACCAGCCGGTTCCCAGACTCAGGAACAGATGGATCCTTTGCCCCAGACCAAGCGGGTCTGTGAGGCTAGTCAAACTGACCATGTTGTGGGCGGCACGCGCTCCCACGACCGGGACCCCTCGCGGGGCTACCCCGGTCCAGATCCAGGAACAGGCATATATGGCCGAACGAACCCCGAACACATGACTCCAGCATCTTAAGTACCCTTCCTCAGACTCCTCAGTGGGGCCAAACGCACCCACTGATTGGCTCCGGGGAATGCCGATACCCAAAACGCCCAACCAGGCCTGGTTCTGGGCATGTCATGTGCACCTAACTGTACCCATGACCAGGCAGAACCCCAACACAACCCAGCCAGACTGATGCCAAAGTTAACCTACATAATTAACTCTAAGAACTCCATTACTGTTCTGAGAGAAAAATAACAAAATTTACACCTAGCGGACACCTTGCAAAAGTGTCACCGCTACATAACTGTATTGTCTCCCTTTTTATATTGGAAAGTGCTGCGTAAACTGTCGGCGCTATATAAATCCTGTATCATGGGCGTCCGCAGGATGGGGCAAGGGGGCCCCCTTGGAATCAGGGATCGGATCAGGAGTTTGTTCCCCACTCGGTCTTTATCCTAGCGCTGGCGGCCGGCCCGGTCCTCACCCAGAATGAAAATGGGTCTTGCCAGCAGCTGGCCATAATGGACATCCTACTGGCATGCACGGTACCGTACTGAGCATTATACACACCACTGGGACATAGGGGCGCTTGAGGGACTGCAGACAGGGCTAGAGGGTCCCTCTCTCTGGCCCCCCTATTACCCCTCTCTGTCACCCCTTCTCACTCTGTCACCCCTCTGTCTTTTCCACCCCCTCTCTCTGTCACCCCACCCCTCTGTCTCTCTGTCACACTCCTCTCTCTCTCCGTGTCACCCCCTCTCTCTCGCTCTGTGTCACCCCCTCTCTCGCTCTGTGTCACCCCCTCTCTCGCTCTGTGTCACCCCCTCTCTCGCTCTCTGTGTCACCCCTTCTCTCGCTCTGTGTCACCCCCTCTCTCGCTCCCTGTGTCACCCCCTCTCTCGCTCTCTGTGTCACCCCCTCTCTCGCTCTCTGTGTCACCCCCTCTCTCGCTCTCGGTGTCACCCCCCTGTCTCTCTCTGTGTCACCCCCCTGTCTCTCTCTGTGTCACCCCCCTGTCTCTCTCTGTGTCACCCCACTGTTTCTCTCTATGTCACCCCCCTGTCTCTCTCTGTGTCACCCCCCTGTCTCTCTCTGTGTCAACCCCCACATGTATGCAGTCTCTAAGAGTCTCTTCTGCCATGTCCGCAGTCTCTTATAGTCTCTTAAGCCATGTATGCAGTTTCTGACAGTCTCTTGGGTCATGTATACCGTCTCTGGTCTTCTCTTGTGCCATGTCCGCAGTCTCTTACAGTCTCTTGAGCCATGTATGCAGTCACTGACCATCTCCTGTACTACGTCTGCAGTCTCAGACCGTGATAATGACATTGTAGAAAAGGGTCAGAGCATGGGTGACCTTAAAATGATGCCCCCCCCCCCTGAAAAAAGTTCTGCGGACGCCCATGTGCTGTATAATAATAATAATTATTATTTGCAGAAGACTTTCACATCTGCAATCATAAAACAGACAACGCGCTCTCTCTAAGCTAAGTGTCGCCATAAAAGCCCTATTAAAGGGTTAAGGTAAACTTGTATTTGTCTTCATGTTTGTTGACCGAAGGCAGAAAAGCGAAAGAATCGAAAGCTTTTCCCGGTAGATAAGAGCCGGTTTACCAAGCAGGAGGGTCTGCCAATTCTTTACTATTTAGCTATTTGCTCCAAAACTTTCTAGTGTCAATAGGACTTAGGCCGGGCCTCTCCGCAGTCCTGCAGCTCCCGGGGGTTGGGCCGTTTTTTGTTTTTTTTAATGAACCTATTTGCAGTCTTTCTCAGCAGCCTGTACTGAATGAAGGACAATCGTACGGTGTTGGCACAAAACCTTCTACCTGTCCCGTTGCTGGGCAGCAATTGATTTTGCATGAAAAATGCCAACAGCCACAGGGAAACCTGCGATGTGAGCTCTGATGAGATCCACGGCGCCGGAGAACCTGGCACCTGGAAGGCATTCTTTTCAGGACTGACCGGTGGCAGGAGCTCAGGCAGGTAAGGAATGGGTACTCCTCATGTTTTCATTGGGCATGACTGTAATGCCGCGTACACACGACCGGAAATGCCACCAGCAAAACTCAGAACATCTTCAAAAGAGTAATCAAATACCTCCGTCTCCACTGAGACAGCCAGGGGCTTGCGGTATAAAAGAAATGCTTGTTTTGCAGTAGACATGTGCAATTCGTTTTTTTTTTTTTTTTTTCGTTTTTCGTTTTTTTTTCGTTATTTTCGTTCGTTCGTTTTCGTACGAATGAACGAATCGTTCGAATCGTACGAATCCGAATAACCAATTGTTCGAATCGTACGAATCTGATTAACGAATCATTCGAATCGAACGAATCCGAAAAACAACGAAAATCCGAAAAAAAAACTAATTAGAAACAACGAATGTACTAATGAAGAAAATCCGAAAAACGAAAACGAACGAAAAAATTCGTACATTCGTAACTTTATTTTTTTGTTGAATTGGTAATTTTCCGTGTCCCTTACAATGGCGCTGCTTAACGTGCTTCGAATGGACTGAACAAAAAATTTCGTACATTCGTAACTTTTTTTTTTTTTTTCGATTCGTAACTTTTTTTTTTTCGATTCGTAACTTTTATTTTTCGATTCGTAACTTTTTATATTTTTTTGATTCGTAATGAGTGGATTGAACAAAAAAATACGTACATTCGTAACTTTTTTTTCGATTCGTAACTTTTTTTTTTCGATTCGTAACTTTTTTTTTTCGATTCGTAAATTATTAAAATGTAATAATAGCATAAACATTACATAAAATTATGAATTATGCTCCGATTACGAATGTTACGAATGTACGAATAAATACGAATGCGTCCGAAAATTAAACGAAGGAAAAACGAATCAACGAAAAAATAACTCTTACGAATGTACGAATCATTACGAATACGAACACCGACGACTTATGAATGTACAAATTGTTACGAATCAACGGAAACGAAAAAAACGAAACGAAAATAAACAAATTTTTTTCGGAAACGAAAAAAAAAAAACGAAACGAAAATAAACAAATTTTTTTGTTGTGCACATGTCTATTTTGCAGTGGCTGCTGGTAATCCAGCTAGGGGGGGTTTGGGCGGCAAACAAACCACCCCCCATCCAATTAGACAGCATTTTTGTTCCCCCCCCCCCCCCCCCAAGCTCTTCAGTATCACAGAAATGAGGCTCAAGCTTTATGGTCGTTCCCATATCTGTCAACGTACTTATCCATACTGAACCCTTTCTCTCTTATGCCGCCATACGACCGGACTTTTCGATGGACTAGGTCCGACAGTCTTTCAGACTGACTTTTTGCAGAGTTCTGACGGACTTTGCGAACGAACGGACTTGCCCACATACGAATGGACTAAGTCCGGTCGAAAGTCCGTTCGTTTTTGACGTGGTGACCTAAACAGGACTAGACATGTGCACAACAAAAAAATGTGTTTTTTTTCGTTTCGTTTTTTTCGTTTTCGCTGATTCGTAACGATTCGTAAGTCGTCGGTGTTCGTATTCGTAACGATTCGTATTTTCGTAAGAGTTATTTTTTAGTTGATTCGTTTTTTTCGTTAGTTTAATTTTCGTTTATTCGTTTATTCGAAATTCGGACGCATTTGTATTTATTCGTAACATTCGTAATCGGAGCATAATTCATAATGTTATGTAATGTGTATGCTATTATTACATTTTAAGAGACACGGAAAATTACGAATCGAAAAAAAAAGTTACAAATATACGAATTTTTTCGTTCAATCCATTTCGAAGCACGTTAAGCAGCGCCATTGTAAGGGACACGGAAAATTACGAATCGCAAAAAAAAAAAAAAAGTTCCGAATGTACGAATTTTTTCGTTCAATTCATTCGAAGCACGTTAAGCAGCGCCATTGTAAGGGTCACGGAAAATTACCAATTCAACAAAAAAAAAAAAAAAAGTTACGAATATACGAATTTTTTCGTTCATTTTGATTTTCGTTCCTGTTTTCGTTTTTTCGGATTTTCTTCTTTCGTAGATTCATTATTCGTTAAAATTTTTAGCAAATCGTTCGTTTATTCGTACGATAACGAATGAACGAATATAACGAAAAAAAAACGAAAAGCGAAAAAAAAAACGAAACTAATTGCACATGTCTAGCATTATTGCTCCTCCCCCCCCCCCCCCAGAAATGAGGCTCAAGCTTTATGGTCTTTCCCATATCTGTCAACGTACTTCTCCATGCTGAACCCTTTATCTCTTACACGACCGGACTTTTCGATGGACTAGGTCTGACGGTCTGCCCGAAGGACTTTCGGCGGATTTCTGACGGACTTTCCGAACGAACGCCCACATACGAACGGACTAAGTCCGGTCGAAAGTCCGTTCGTTTTTGACGTGGTGGCGTAAACGGGACTAAAGAATAGTCAGCAGCCAATAGCTGCCCTTGCGTCGTATTTGGTCCGTTGGACCAGCACACAGGCGAACGGTTTTCCACGATTTGAGTCCGTTGGAATTGAGTCCGTCGGATAGATTTGAAACTTGTTCTATTTCTAGGTCCGCATATTTTTCCCCCGAAAAACGAACGGATTAGCCCACACACGATCGGATTGTCCAACGGACTAATCCCGTCGGACCTAGTTTGCCGGAAAGTCCGGTTGCGTGTACGCGGCATTAGCCTATTGACTACACTTACAAATGTAGGCCGCTAATTGTTTGAGATGTTTCCATTTACAAAAGGTGTAAAGGATGCGTTCATATATATCTTTTATGGTAGACCAATGTACCTATGATATGTCGTTACCATGTACTGTTCTTTGATTTCAATAAAATCTTTGTTGGGGAAAAAAATGTAATAAATGGCCATAACGTGTAAAAGAAAAAAATGTGCCAATAATAAAAAAAATAAAAAACTCTTAGAAAATACCAATAGAAGTCAACATCTTCCACCTCTGTGCAAACAAATCACAAGAACTATTATATATTGCCCGTGTAAACCTCCACCTGTGCTCTCTGGCCGCTCACCTCCCGGTAAGACTCCTGTTTTACCAGTGAGTCACAAATCCCTGTTCCCCTTAGGGGTATGATTCAATTATGATGGGGTGTGGCTTGGTATCATTCCATTTCAGTGGCGGCTGGTGCTCAAAATTTTTGGGTGGGCAAACAAACTGAACTGAACAAAACCCCATCAATTGCAGCCTCACTGTACCATCAATCGCAGCCACTGTGCCCATCAAACGCAGCCACTGTGCCCATCAAACGCAGCCACTGTGCCCATCAAACGCAGCCACTGTGTCCATCAATTTCCGCCACTGTACCATCAATCGGCGGCACTGTACCCATCAGACGCAGCCACTGTGCTATCAAACGCAGCCACTGTGCTATCAAAGGCAGCCACTGTACCATCAAACGCAGCCACTGTGCCCATCAATTGTTGCCACTGTGCCATCAAACGCAGCCACTGTACCATCAAACGCAGCCACTGTGCCCATCAAATGCAGCCACTGTGCCCATCAAATGCAGCCACTGTGCCCATCAATTGCCGCCACTGTGCCATCAAACACAGCCACTGTCATATCAAACACATCCACTGTACCCATCAAACGCAGCCACTGTGCCATCAAACGCAGCCACTGTGCCCATCAAATGCAGCCACTGTGCCATATCAAATGCTTCCACTGTGCCATCAAACACAGCCACTGTGCCCATCAAATGCAGCCCCTGTGCCATCAAACGCAGCCCCTGTGCCAAACGCAGCCACTGTGCCCATCAAACACAGCCACTGTGCACATCAAATGCAGCCACTGTGCCATATCAAATGCAGCCACTGTGCCATATCAAATGCTTCCACTGTGCCATCAAACACAGCCACTGTGCCTATCAAACGCAGCCCCTGTGCCCATCAAACACAGCCACTGTGCCATATCAAATGCTGCCACTGTGCCATCAAATGCTCCCACTGTGCCCCATCAAACACAGCCACTGTGCTATATCAAATGCTGCCAGTGTGCTCCCCACCTGCCGCCTGCACTTACCCTGTCTCGGTGGGACAGCTCCTCGATATCTTCTCCCGTCCTCTGCTATGACTGGACGCCTGATAGGCATCCAATTACAGTGCCTGTTGTTTCAGCCAATCAGGTGACGGGTAACAGATCCGAGCACCTGATTGGCGGAGAGGCGGTTTAGTGTTAGGAATGCGAATATTCATTTGCTTTTCTAAGACAGCTTAGTGACCTGCGAGCGCCCAGCATGGAGCTCGCAGGTCACCTTTTTTGATGCCTATTAGAGCCTATGGCTCTAATCAGGTGATTCAAAAACATCCCCCCCTGCCGCTGTAATTCAGGCACCCGGCGCCCGAAAAGGACGCACCGCTACTGTTCCATTTTCTTAAACCAGCTCTCTCCTTCGCAGGTGCTTTTCCAGAATCACTGCAATATAAAACAGAAAATACAGCATCTAGTGCTCTCTGTCTTAAAGTTTATTTATTGTTATTTAAAACATATGCAATCACATTCACATAAAAGCCTCTAGAAGCCTTGCCAGCTGATATCAATTTAAAACAGATACACGGGCTTACCGCTGCGCAGATAGGAATGGCCGCGGGATAGTGTCAAATGTTCACCTCCTTAATCCATTCGTGTTGCGTCCTGGGTGTGGACTTCTTCAGTGGGGTGGAGCTACATCACGTACCCGCTGCTTAACCACCTAGCGACCGCCCACCATAGATGCGGCAGGGTGAACGCTCTGCGCCAGATCACGTACCTGGTACATGATCTGACAGTCCTGGGTCTGGGGGCGCGGGCGCCGCCGACGACCCAATCCCACTGTGATTAGACACAGCAGGATCCAATCAGTGGGTCCAGCGGACACGATGTCCACCGTGACCCGCTGATCGTGCACGAGAAAAGGCAGTCTGCCTATGTAAACAAGAGAGGGGAATGTGCCGATCTTGTGTTCCTGCTAAGCAGGAACAAGGATCTTTACATTCCCCCAGTACAAGCACCTCCCCCACAGTTAGTAAACACTCCCAGGGAACACATTTGGCCCTTTGATCGCCGCTGATGTTAACCCCTTCCCTGCCAGTGTCATTAGGAGTGGCCGTTGGGGCTCAACATTTTTTTTGGGGGGCAAACAATCCTGCACCCCCCAGTGCTCGCTAGCACCAACCCCACCCCCTCCCGGCGCTCAAGCGTTTGGGAAGGCGGCGATCCATGGCGTTACCTTATGCGGGGAAGAGGTTGCGGAGGGAGGAGTCGAGCCGGGGACGTTGCTTCTCCTCCCGTCCCAGCAGAAAGTGGGTCCTGAGACCCGATTGGCCAGGAGTCCTAAGACTACCACCCTTTTTGAATCCAATTAGATCCTCTGGCTCTAATCATGTGCTTCTGAAAAAAAAAACATTGAAATCCATGCGTCCGGCACCCTACATGGAGATTACAGGCTGGGCACATTGATTAGGGGGGCGGCAGTGTTTATCCTCATGACACATCACAGGAAGCACCTCCATGGTTAACAGAGGACAGAATTAAAATTAGACTTTGGAAACTTAACAATAATAAATCACCGGGACCAGATGGCTTGTCCCCGAGGGTACTTGGGGAACTCAGTCAAGTAATTGCCAGACCATTGTTCCTAATTTTTACTGACAGTCTACTGACTGGAATGGTACCAGCTGATTGGAGAAAAGCCAATGTAGCACCAATATTTAAAAAGGGCCCTAAATACATCCCTGGGAATTACAGACCAGTTAGCCTAACATCAATAGTATGTAAACTCTTGGAGGGGTGATAAGGGACTATATACAAGATTTTAGTAATGAGAACGGTATCATTAGCAGTAATCGGCATTGGATTCATGAAGAATCGTTCTTGCCAATCCAATCTATTAACCTTCTATGAGGAGGTGAGTTGCCATCTAGATAAAGGAAGGCCTGTAGTAGTTCCCCAAAAACGTTTACTGTACAAAATAAGGTGCTAGCTATGAGTAAGCACCACGCATAGTGCGAAACGCGTCATCTTTGTGCCCCCCCCCCCATTTTGCTTTGCCGTGTTATGGATTGATGTGATTCCTGCTTTTTAAATAAATTCATTGAAATTTTATCTTCTCCCGGTGTGCGGCTGTCCAGAGTTCTTCCTGATTTTTTAATCCATTGTGTCATTAGCTAGCACCTGGGGCTCCCAACAGGAGTAGGAGCATTCGCTTTGGAGGACTGTCCGTGAGCGGTGGTTATCTTTCCCTATCTACAAAATAAGGTGCGTTGAAATGGGCCATAGGGTGAGTACCTGGATTGAAAACTGGCTACAAGGGTGAGTTCAGAGGGTGGTGATAAATGGGGAGTACTCGGAATGGTCGGGGTGGGTAGTGGAGTCCCCCAGGGTTCTGTGCTGGGCCCAATCCTATTTAATTTGTTCATAAATGACCTGGAGGATGGGGATGGGGGAAACAGTACAATCTCTGTATTTGCGGAAGATACTAAGCGAAGCAGGGCAATAACTTCTCCGCAGGATGTGGAAACCTTGTAAGACGATCTGAACAAATTAATGGGGTGGGCAACTACATGGCAAATGAGGTTCAATGTAGAATGTAAAATAATGCATTTGAGTGGCAAAAATATGAATGGAATCTATAGACTGGGGGGAGAACCTCTGGGGGAATCTAGGATGGAAAAGGACCTGGGGGTCCTAGTAGATGATAGGCTCAGCAATGGCATGCAATGCCAAGCTGCTGCTAACAAAGCAAACAGAATATTGGCATTAAAAAGGGGATCAACTCCAGAGATAAAACGATAATTCTCCCGCTCTACAAGACTCTGGTCCGGGCGCACCTGCAGTATGCTGTCCAGTTCTGGGCACCAGTCCTCAGGAAGGATGTACTGGAAATGGAGCGAGTACAAAGAAGGGCAACAAAGCTAATAAAGGGTCTGGAGGATATTAGTTATGAGGAAAGGTTGCGAGCACTGAACTTATTCTCTCTGGAGAAGAGACGCTTGAGAGGGGATAGGATTTCAATATACAAATACCGTACTGGTGACCCCACAATATATAAATACCGGACTGGTGACCCCACAATAAGGATAAAACTTTTTCGCAGAAGGGAGTTTAACATTAAATTTATCATTAAAATTAGAAGAAAAGAGGTTTAACCTTAAACTATGTAGAGGGTTCTTTACTGTAAGAGCGTCAAGGATGTGGAATTCCCTTCCACAGGCGGTGGTCTCAGCGGGGGGCATTGATAGTTTCAAGAAACTATTAGATAAGCACCTGAACGGCCGCAACATACAGGGATATACAATGTAATACTGACATATAATCACACACAGAGGTCGGACTTGATGGACTTGTGTCTTTTTTTCAACTTCACCTACTATGCATCTATGTAACAAAGGTCTTTGATGGATATTTAATATGTCAGCCTTTATATTTACTAACCCTTAGTAAATTATTAGATAACAGTAGCAAGATTACAGTATTATCAGTCGTTTAGAACATTAGTTGTTGTGACAAAGACGTTGAAAGCCGGTATATCACAACGAGTCTCTTGAGTAAACAGTTTAAAATCCAGAAGAACATTAAGTGTTATGCAGGATAAAAAGATCAACAGTAGTTAAACTTTAGAGTAAACAGTACTAAATACCATAGCACTTCTTTCTGTTTTGTGGTAAAAATTGTCGAGGGAGATTTCATATGTGTGAATAGTGGTGTGGGCGTTGGTATGATAATTTATTCCAAAGGAATATGATGTTGCCAACTGGGTGTTCTGTCTTGAACATCTGATCAGCAACAGGTAGTAAAACGGGGTCTTAGTGGATGGTGGAAGACAGAGAGGTGAAGGGATGGGGGGAAGGCAAAAGGAGGTGAGGCAGGGAGGAGAGGTTGAGGATGGAGGGGGGAGGTTAAGAGGATTGGCGGGTTAGTGGTTATCTCCTCAGTCTCCCCTAATGGTTAAGTGGTTACGGTGAGATATCTTGGTAAGGTGCTGGGAATTAGGTGTATTAGACACCTGGTATTGAAAAGCCGCAAATGGAAAAAATTGACATGGGGCCTCCCGAACTCGTCCCTTGGGTAGGGGTGGGAGGCCCATGTCTTCTAGAAAAGAAGAAGAGAAAAGAGGGGGGTTGGGAGGGATACGTGATGTAATCAGTAAGTGTGGGCAGATCATGGTAAGGGGATTATCCCATTAATGTCAGATATCTGTTGGTTGTTCGGAAGTGGCTCCAACAGGCCCATGTCTTTGAGAATTTAGCTTCGGAGTCTCAGGGAACGAAAATGAGTTCTTCCATTTCAGCTATTCTGGTGATTTGTTTGAACCATTCTGGGATGGTCGGTATATGAGGAGAGCCCCAATGTCGGGGAATGCACATTTTGGCTGCATTGATTAGAGGTGGGATTAATGTCTTACGATAATGGTGTGCTGGTATATCAGAGTGATGAAAAAGGCATTGGGCTGGGGTATGATCTAAAGCAGTGGTTCTCAACCTTACTAGGGCCGTGATCTCTAGATAAAATGTCCCAAGTTGTGGGGACCCCTAACAGTAACATTTTTGTAGCGTAGGTTGTCAGCACCCAAGGCAAGATAAGTGATTTGCACCCCTAACTCACGGACATTTAGCGTTCCCTGAGTCCCTTCCACTCGAACAGTATTAAAACCCCTTGTGGTAAATTTTAGGATGTACCACTCTCTCTTTGTTCTCTTTTCTTTCCCTTTTATCTCTCTCTCTCTATCCTAATTTCTTGTTTTTTTTTCCCCCCATCCCTCTCTCTAGCCGTCTTTCTTGTTCTTTATCTTTTTTCTTTCTCTCCCTTTTTCTTTGTTCCTCCCAATCTTTTCTTCTCCCTTCCATGTAGTCTCTATTTTTATTCCTTCTCTTCCTTGGTGGGGGGTGGGGGGAGTTAAGATAAATGGCAGTGCTGGGGGGAGTTCTGATCAGCCAACTTAGGTGCTGTTGACCAAGGTCATCTGCTGATCTGATAACTGGCAACTATAATTACAGTTAGTGTTACTCATTGTGTCCCCGGCTTTACTGTGTCTCCGACTTTGTGGTGTCTCGTAACAGTGACACCTATGCAAAATCAGGAGATAGGGTCTCCTTCAGCACCTTCCACTTCACATTCCTCACCAGTCAGCTGACCTCTAGTCTCTGTCCTCCAGCCATGCCGTGAACAGAAAGGGTGGCTGCAAAGATGCTGAGTGGGCGGCCGTGGGCTCCAGGAACAGCACAGCTGGGCGGCCACCAGGGCAGGACTTAGGGTGCTGGGGGCCCCTGGGCTTGAGTCACTTTCGGGCCCTACCTTCTATATTCATTTGTCGCCATCTGGTGCCGTAACAATATAATCGATCCAATCGTTATATATACTAATACGTGGCACTGATGGCAGATGGCACTGACTGGGGACAGATGGCACTGGGGACAGGTGGCACTGTGGACAGGTGGCACTGAGGACAGGTGACACTGGGGACAGGTGACACCCTGGACAGGTGACACTGGGGACAGGTGACACTGGGGACAGGTGGCACTGGGGACAGGTGGCACTGGGGACAGGTGCCACTGTGGACAGGTGGCACTGGGGACATGTGGCACTGGGGACAGGTGGCACTGTGGACAGGTGGCACTGGGGACAGGGGACATGTGGCACTGGGGACAAGTGGCACTGGGGACAGATGGCACTGTGGGGACAGATTATCATGGCACTGACAGCACTTTATTTTCCACTTTTTTTTTTTTACTTACAAGAAAGCTGCACGTCGCTCTCCCTCCTCACAGGCTGTCTCTGTGTGAGGGGGAGAGCCGGCGATGAGAGATGATCTCATGAGATCATCTCTCATTGGACACTCAGATCAGTGCTAAATGGCCGCTGTGATTGGCCATTTAGCATGATCTGTGATTGGCTGTGTCCAAGGGACACACTGCCAACACAGAGAGAACTTCCCCGATGCGCGCCGGGGGGGGGGGGCGCATCGGGGAATAAACAAGAGGAGACGTCCTCCCAGCAATTGGCGTCCGCGCTGTAGCCTGCTATAGCGCGGACGCCTAGTGTAAAGAAGATATGGACACTGGTCCGGGAAACAGGCGGGGATTGCGGGGACCGCGGGGCCCCCTATTGGACGGTCACGGGACGATTGGCGTCCGCGCTGTAGCCTGCTATAGCGCGGACACCTAGTGTAAAGCAGATAAGGACACTGCCGGTCCGGGAAACAGGCGGGGATTGCGGGGACCGCGGGGCCCCCTATTGGACGGGGCCCATGGGCTTGAGCCCCGTCAAGCCCTATGGAAAGTCCGGCCCTGGCGGCCACAGGCTCCAGGGACAGCCCTGCTGGGCGGCCACAAAAAGGCTCGGAGAGTGGTGCGGGCTTCAGGAACAGCCCAGGATTCCGTGACCAATTTTCCCATTGGTCGTCTGATAATTCTATGTGTATTTCTTTTTCCCATGTCGTGTAAGCCTTTCCAGCCTTAGGGGAGATATCTGCAAATAGCATGGTATAGATACTGGAGATCAAATGTTGTTGGGGGCTAGATTGGGAGCATACGTGTTCAAATGGAGTGAATGTTCTTGAAATGGAGGAATCATGATTGATCTCTTGTAGGAAGTGACGGTGAAAGTAGGTCCAGAGCGGGAGAGGGTTGTTTGTGAGAGTAGGCACTAGCGTGAGACATTCTAGGAGAGAGCTGTCGTGAAAAAATTGATGTGCTAATATTTTTGGGTGTTGCCATTGATTTGTTAGGAATTGTGCGGACATAGCAGGGAGGAAGGCAGGGTTAAGTCTTATAGGAGTTAAGAGTCCCAGAACGGAAGAGATCTGCAATTTTTTACATGTTTCCCTGAAACAATGGAGTGTCGGGTCAATGAGAGGATGTTCCTTGAGTGTGGAGGGGATATGGTTAAGCGACAACCAAGGTGCCAATTGTAATGGTAAAGGGGTCAGTGAGTTTTCTAGTCTAACCCAATCTTTGAAGAGACTATGAAGTGCCCAATCAACAATTCTGGAAAGATGGCAGGGCCAGTAATATTTCTTGAGATCTGGAAGACCAATGCCCCCTTTAATTGTGGGTCGTATTAGAAGGTCATATGCTATTCTGGGGTGTTTTTGTTTCCATAAAAATCCTGTACATATCCTTTTATAAGATAGGAGGAGGGATGGGGGGAGTTTAATGGGGATCGTTTGTAGGATATCTAAAATACAGTGTAAGATATTCGTTTTTAAAATTGCTACATGGCCAAACCAGGAAAATTGTGGTTTGTTCCATTTTTTTTAAGATCATTAGATATAGTTTTGAGAATGTGTAGTTTTTGGTGAAAAGATCTGAAAGGTTCACTGTTAGGAAGATCCCTATCTATTTAATCGCATCGTGTCGCCATTGAAAGGGGAAATTATGTTCACAATGTGTAACCGTCTCTCGTGGAAGGGTTATATTAAGGGCGTGGGATTTTGTAAAGTTGATTTTGAAATTTGAAAGGTGCTGGAAGAGTTTGAAACATTACAAAAAATTTGGGATTTATATATGTGGCTCGCTTAGGGATAATAAAATGTCGTCAGCAAAGACTGATAATTTAGAAGTTCCAACCGCTATGGGTATACCTTTGATGTTGGCGTTGTACCTGAGGCAACTTAAGAGTGGTTCCAGGGTTAGTACAAAAATGATAGGGTATAGTGGGCATCCCTGCCTCGTCCCGTTGGTTATGGAGAAGGCGTTTGACAGAAGGCCATTAATCCGGACTCTGGCAGTTGGCATCATATATATGGACATGACTGAGTTGAATATTCGGTTTTGAAGTCCTAAGTGTCTTAATACTGCTCCCATGTAGTCCCAGGCCAGTCTGTCAAACGCCTTCTCCACATCCAATGATAGGAAGAACCCTTTATGTTTGTTGGTGGTCATCCAGTGGTGGAGATTTATAGCCTTAGTAGAGTTATCTCTTGCTTCTCGTCCCAGAATAAAACCAACTTGGTCATTTTCTATTAGAGATAGGTAGGAGAGGAAGCAAGGATTTTGGCAAAGGGTTTTATGTTGACGTTCAATAGGGATATTGGCCTGTAGTTTGTAACTGATGTGGTGTTTTTTCCTTCCTTTGGTATAACTGTAATGTGTGCTTTGAGAAGTCTGTGGAAGGGGAGTGTGGAGGAAGAGAGGGAGTTGAAGGCCTTGAGGAAAGGGCCAGTAAGTACATCTGTAAAAGTTTTAGAATAGGTGGCTGTAAACCCGTCTGGGCCGGGGCTTTTTCCAGCTTTTAGCTTTTTTGAGTTCGTCTTCTGAGATGGGATTTTCTAATTGGCGGGCATCTTCTTCATGTTAATGGGTTTAGGACAGTGTTTTTTAGAAAGTTCTTAATAACTGAACTTCGAGTGTTGTTTGCGTTGGGACTGGCTGATTGCGTATTGAGGTTTTGAGGACACTATACCTGGAGCTGTGACTTTAGGCCTACCTTGGGAGTCATTAATAGTATAAATGTTGGTGTATGCTTATGCTTTGTTCGTTTGAATAGCTTTGGCTAAGTAAATTCATAAAATAGTTTTTGTTGTAAAACAAATTTACATTTCATTTTTGTGGTTTAATTCTTCAAGTAGGAGTTCCCATGGTCTGTGTAAGGTCGTGGGATGTCTGTTGAGCTTGAGTCTGCTTATGAGCCAGCTCTAGGGCTTTAATTTTTTGCATCAAGTTTGTGGTTCTGGCTTGATAGGCCTTTTTCCGGGAGGTTTTTAAATTAATGAATTTTCCCCTTTGTGTGAGCGGAGCTGTTTCCTTATTGTCGTTGTCTAAGAAGAATTTGTGTATGGCTTGACCAACAGAAGACTTAAAACTACGTTTTCCATGACACTGTAACCTACTGGAGTCAGGAAAAGCGTTCAATAAAATCCTCTTTAACGTGTCCTCAAGAGATTTTATCTTTTGCACTCTCTGTGGGGACGGGATGAGTTCTGAGACCTTCCCCTTATAACGATGGTCAAGGAGGGTTGCCAACCAGTAATCGTCCTTCTCCTTTATGCCACGTATTCTTGGGTCCTTTCGCAGGCTTTGAAGCATGAGGTTGCCCATGCGCCTCAAATTTGCAGAGGATTGGGAAGCAGACTCCTCTGGGTCACTCATGATGAGGGTCCTTGGGTTGGAAAGCCATCGCTTACAGATTGACACATGTCTTCCTCTTCTTCAAAGCCTATGAAAGTGCCAGAATCCTCCTCCTCATCCTCCTCCCCTCTCTCCTCCTGTGTGTTCTGTAACATAGGAATGATGGTGTCTGGATATAGTGGGCCTTGAAAGGAAATGAAGTCCTCCTCTTCCTCCTGCTGCGACACAAGGGAGTGACAATCAGGGATTGTGTCACTGATGCATGCACTGTCACGGGTCACCATCCTTGTGGCCTCCTCAAATGGTAACAATACAGTGCATGCATCCTTAATGATCAGCCATTGGCGTGGGGAAAAAAAGCTGAGGCGGCCTGAGCCTGTCATCGAGCCATACTTGCAGAGGTACTCGTTGATGGCCCTCTGCTGCATGTATAGCTGCTGCAGCATTGCCAAAGTCGAGTTCCATCCGGTGGGCATGTCACAAATCAGGAGGTTTATGGGCAGGTGGAATTCCCACTGAATTTCATTCAACCGAGCACTGGCTGTGTATGACCGCCTGAAATGTCTACAGACTCTTCTGGCCAGCTTTAGCACATCTTGCAACCCTGAGTACGTATTTAGGAAATGCTGCACCACCAAATTGAGGACATGTGCCAGGCATGGCACATGTGTCAACTTTCCCTGTCTAAGGGCACACCACCATTCCTGGCTCCAGCTGGAGTGGTGTGAACCACCTCTGGGCCTGTGGCTGCAGAGCTGCAAGAATCTCTGCTCCGGTGTGGTTCCTGTCCCCTAAACACACCAGCTGAAGCACTGCATGGCACCTTTTAACCTGACTCGTGGAATAGCCCTTTGAATGCTTAGGGGGTACCTAATGTTCATAGGACAATTCTGTAGAGGAGGGCATGGAGGTGGAGGAAGAGGAGGAGGGGATAGAGCTCACAGGTCTGGCATCATCACCACCAACTGTATGGAAACGTGGGGGCACAACAAGCTGCAGCACAGAGTCCTGTCTTGCATCCTTTCGAGTTGCAAGCAGCGTTACCTAGTGTGCTGTGAACAAAATATATCGACCAATGAATTAACAGATGGGTCCAAAAGGCATTCACTGCTAGGGTAATTACAGATGAAAATGAATAGCCTGGTGATTGGAATGCAATAACAGACCCCTTCAGACAACCGCACGTTGTCACTCTTATAATCAATATGCCGGACCGTGGTACCATAAAAAATCAATAAGAATTATATAGTGCACACAGTGTGGCTAAAACATACTTGCTTTATTCATAAAAATAGGTACTCATAAATGTAGCACTGTTTACCCAGTGCTAAGATGAGTGACATATGATTGTTTCATCAAACATGGATAGTTTAGTCAAAAAATGGATAAGGTGGCTGCGGTGACGTCACAAAGTCCTCTCGCACGCGTATCATCCCTGGGCGGAACTTCCTCAGCAGTGTCAGCAGTAAGGTGGATTTTACGGCTGACTGCCTTGCCCAAAGATGCCAGAACATTCCCTTCCACTTGATGGTAGAGAGATAGAACGGCCTTAATTGAAAAGTAGTAGCGACTGGGAACCTGCCATTGTGGTACAGCACATTGTGCGAATTCACGGAAGGGGGCAGAATCCATCAGGCTGAAAGGCAGAAGTTGGAGAGCCAACAGCTTTGACAAGCTTGTATTTAGGCGCTGGGCATGTAGGTGGCAGGGTTTTTGTTTTCCGCTGCAGCAGATGGGGCTTTGTGTGAGCGGAGCTGTTTCCTTATTGTCGTTGTCTAAGAAGAATTTGTGTATGGCTTGACCAACAGAAGACTCAAAACTACGTTTTCCATGACACTGTAACCTACTGGAGTCAGGAAAAGCGTTCAATAAAATCCTCTTTAACGTGTCCTCAAGAGATTTTATCTTTTGCACTCTCTGTGGGGACGGGATGAGTTATGAGACCTTCCCCTTATAACGATGGTCAAGGAGGGTTGCCAACCAGTAATCGTCCTTCTCCTTTATGCCACGTATTCTTGGGTCCTTTCGCAGGCTTTGAAGCATGAGGTTGCCCATGCGCCTCAAATGATTGAGAAGCAGACTCCTCTGGGTCACTCAGGATGACAGCATCTGGAACTTCCTCTTCCGAGCCACGTACTACTCCCAAGGGTCCTTGGGTTGGAAAGCCATCGCTTACAGATTGACGCATGTCTTCCTCTTCTTCAAAGCCTATGAAAGTGCCAGAATCCTCCTCCTCATCCTCCTGCCTTATCTCCTCCTGTGTGTTCTGTAACATAGGAATGATGGTGTCTGGATATAGTGGGCCTTGAAAGGAAAGGAAGTCCTCCTCTTCCTCCTGCTGCTCTGCCTCCAGTGCCCTGTCCATAATGCCACACAGACTCTGCTCCAGCAGGAACACAACAGGGATTGTGTCACTAATGCATGCACTGTCACGGCTCACCATCCTTGTGGCCTCCTCAAATGTAGCACTGTTAACCCTGTGCTAAGATGAATGACATATGATTGTTTCATCAAACATGGATAGTTTAGTCAAAAAATGGATAAGGTGGCTGCGGTGACGTCACAAAGTCCTCCCGCACGCGTATCATTCCTGGGCGGAACTTCCTCAGCAGTGTCAGCAGTAAGGTGGATTTTACAGCTGACTGCCTTGCCCAAAGATGCCAGAACATTCCCTTCCACTTGATGGTAGAGAGATGGAACGGCCTTACTTGAAAAGTAGTAGCGACTGGGAACCTGCCATTGTGGTACAGCACATTGTGCGAATTCACGGAAGGGGGCAGAATCCATCAGGCTGAAAGGCAGAAGTTGGAGAGCCAACAGCTTTGACAAGCTTGTATTTAGGCGCTGGGCATGTAGGTGGCAGGGTTTTTGTTTTCCGCTGCAGCAGATGGGGCAGAGAAATTTGGCAACTACAGTCTACTGCTGGTGGTGTGCTGCTGGCAGATGTGCTGTTAGGACCTGGGACACCCTGTGCTATACAATCACCCCTATCAGTGGAGGCTGCTGAGAAGTAATGACTCGATAAAGCAGGGGCAGACTAAAGTGGGTAAGGAGGAGGAGAAGGGACAGATTTGTGCCCCTTTTGTGTGGCTTTTAGATGCTCTTGCCAACGGGCTGAGTGGTTGGACGTTAAATGCCTTGTTAAGCATGTGGTACCTAAAAGGTTGGTGTTTTTGCCACATTTGATGTGCCCGAGACACAGTTTGCAGATAGCAACAGTGCGATCTGCTGCAGTTGTGCTGAAAAAGGCCCAGACAGCTGAGCTTTGAGAAGTTGGTCCGGGAGAGAACAGCTGCAGAATGTGATGGAATAGGGTGGCTGCTCTCTACTCTTTCTTGATGTCGGCCTCCTTGGGGACCCCTCACCTACAGATTCCTCCTCTGCTCTGACACCCAAGTCGCATCAGTGACCTCATCATCATCATCATCTCCATCTCCATCTCCTCCATCCTCATCATTACCACTGGAGACAACTTGCCAATAGGCTGCAGCTGGGGGAACATGAATGCCAATTTGTCTACCAGTGTTCCTCCCTCTCTCTAGGCTCATGTTCCTGTCCTCCTCAACCTCAGAACCAACATCTGAATCCAGTAATGGCTGGGCATCATCAAGGAGCAAGTGGCTGACGCTGTGGTCAAATAACTCAGCTGACTCCTCAATGGCTGATGTTGGGGCTATGGCAGGAATAGATGTGGACAAGGAGGCCGGTTTATCCACTCGGGCAACTGCAGGGGACTGCACACTTGTCTCTGCTTGTGTGACAGAGGATGAGGAGGATGAGGAAGGTTTAGTAAGCCAGTCCACCACCTCCTCTGCATGCTGTGGCTGGATAGCACTAGACATGTGCAATTCGTTTCTTTTTTTTTTCGTTTTTCGTTTTTTTTCGTTATTTTCGTTCGTTCGTTTTCGTACGAATGAACGAATCATTCGAATCGTACGAATCCGAATAACGAATCGTAACAAATCGTACGAATCCGATTAACGAATCATTCGAATCGAACAAATCCGAATAACGAATCGTAACGAATCGTACGAATCCGATTAACGAATCATTCGAATCGAACAAATCCGAAAAACAACGAAAATCTGAAAAAAACAAATTAGAAACAACGAATGTACTAATGAAGAAAATCCGAAAAACGAAAAAGAATGAAAAAATTCGTACATTCGTAACTTTTTTTGTTGTTGAATTGGTAATTTTCCGTGTCCCTTACAATGGTGCTGCTAAACGTGCTTCGAATGGATTGAACGAAAAAATTCGTACATTCGTAACTTTTTTTTTTTTTTCGAATCGTAATTTTCTGTGTCCCTTACAATGGCGTTACTTAACGTGCTTCGAATGGATTGAACGAAAAAATTCGTACATTCGTAACTTTTTTTCGATTTGTAACTTTTTTTTCGATTCGTAACTTTTATTTTTTTTCGATTTGTAATTTTCCGTGTCTCTATTGAACCAAAAAAATTGTACATTCGTAACTTTTTTTTCGATTTGTAACTTTTTTTTTTTTCGATTCGTAATTTTTTTTTCAATACGTAACTTTTTTTCAATTCGCAACTTTTTTTTTTTTTTTTCGATTTGTAATTTTCCGTGTCTCTATTGAACCAAAAGATTCGTACATTCGTAACTTTTTTTTTTTTTTTTTTTTCGATTTGTAATTTTCCGTGTCTCTATTGAACCAAAAGATTCGTACATTTGTAACTTTTTTTTTTCGATTCGTAACTTTTTTTTTTTCGATTCGTAACTTTTTTTTCAATTCGTAACTTTTATTTTTTTTTGATTTGTAATTTTCCGTGTCTCTATTGAACCAAAAAAATTGTACATTCGTAACTTTTTTTTTCTTTTTTTTCGATTTGTAACTTTTTTTTTTTCGATTCGTAATTTTTTTTCAATTCGTAACTTTTATTTTTTTTTGATTTGTAATTTTCCGTGTCTCTATTGAACCAAAAAAATTGTACATTCGTAACTTTTTTTTCGATTTGTAACTTTTTTTTTTTTTCGATTCGTAATTTTTTTTCAATTCGTAACTTTTATTTTTTTTTGATTTGTAATTTTCCGTGTCTCTATTGAACCAAAAAAATTGTACATTCGTAACTTTTTTTTCGATTTGTAACTTTTTTTTTTTTCGATTCGTAATTTTTTTTTCAATTCGTAACTTTTTTTTCAATTCGTAACTTTTTTTTTTTTTTTTCGATTTGTAATTTTCCGTGTCTCTATTGAACCAAAAGATTCGTACATTCGTAACTTTTTTTTTTTTTTTTCGATTTGTAATTTTCCGTGTCTCTATTGAACCAAAAGATTCGTACATTCGTAACTTTTTTTTTTCGATTCGTAACTTTTTTTTTTTTCGATTCGTAACTTTTTTTTTTCTTCGATTCGTAACTTTTTTTTCAATTCGTAACTTTTTTTTTTTCAATTTGTAATTTTCCGTGTCTCTATTGAACAAAAAAATTCGTACATTCGTAACTTTTTTTTTCGATTCGTAACTTTTTTTTTTTTCGATTCGTAACTTTTTTTTTTTTCGATTCGTAAATTATTAAAATGTAATAATAGCATACACATTACATCAAATTATGAATTATGCTCCGATTACGAATCTACGAATGTTACGAATGTACGAATAAATACGAATGCGTCCAAAAATTAAACTAACAAAAAAACGAATCAACGAAAAAATAAGTCTTACGAATGTACGAATCGTTACGAATACGAACACCGATGACTTACGAATGTACGAATCGTTACGAATCCGACTAACGACGACTTACGAATGTACGAATCGTTACGAATCCGAACAACGACGACTTACGAATGTACGAATCGTTACGAATCCGAACAACGACGACAAAAAAATTTGTTTATTTTCGTTTTGTTTTTTTCGTTTCCGAAAAAAAATCGTTTTTTTTTCGTTTCGTTTTTTTCGTTTCCGTCGATTCGTCACGATTCGTACATTACGAATCGTGACGAATCGACGGAAACGAAAAAAACGAAACGAAAAAAAAACGATTTTTTTTCGGAAACGAAAAAAACGAAACGAAAAAAAAAAAACGATTTTTTTTCGGAAACGAAAAAAACGAAACGAAAATAAACAAATTTTTTGGTTGTGCACATGTCTAGATAGCACGGGCAAACTCACTAAACAGAGGAAATGATGCCCTGCCTGAGGACTGACCACCACGTCCACCTTTGCCCGTGGACACATTTGTTGCTGGCCCCCTTACAGTGCCAAGGGAACGTCTGCCTCTCCTTGTTGTCCTCCCAGACATTGGAAGGGAGGGGGCGATGCTTATAAGCAAATAAACCTGACATTTTTATATTGTAATAACTTCATGGGAGAAAGGAATTAAACAATCGAAGTCCTTGATGGAAATAAAGTACGTCAACATTATTATTTGTCATAAATAATGTCAACCTGCACTTTTCTGTAGTAGCAGGTCAGATATTCACAGAATTGTTCATGTCAATTTTGAGATGTCGGTATTTTTACAGATAACAATGAGTTTCAGGTCAGGGTTCAACAATCTCAAAACCACGGCACCATAGTCTGGATATAGATTGAATGATGAAAAGAAATGAAGTTAATCACCTGGCATTATAAAAATGATTAAAAGCTGAAATTGTATTTCTTGCCAAAAAAAACTGACACTCAAACCTTTAAAAAGAAAAATAGCCTGAAGATCCGGAAAGTCTCAACTTCTATTAGTGTTATGAGGCTTTGGATCGAATTCAACAGTTATCAACCGGCCGCTTATTGTGCAAACACTTATTGATCTTATTTCCCTGATAATTGTAGTCAATGTGAGAATGAGCAACCAGTTCTGGCTGGTGAGGACTGCAGAGGTGTGATGGAACTTCCATGTGTAGAGAGTCATTGATTTATTTTTTCCCTTTTTATTAGTTAAACTGGATAGACTTGTGTCTGTTTTCAACCTGACTGTGTAACTATATAACCGTGTATCCTAGGTGCTCTTTAGACATGTGCAAGTCGTTTCGTTTTTTTTTCGTTTTTCTTTTTTTTTTCGTTATTTTCGTTCGTTCGTTTTCGTACGAATGAACGAACGATTCGAAAAAAAAAAAAAAAGAATAACGAATCGTTCGAATCGAACGAATCCGATTAACGAATCGTTCGAACCGAACGAATCCGAAAAACAACGAAAATCCGAAAAAAAATAATTAGAAACAACGAATGTACGAATGAAGAGAATCCGAAAAACGAAAACAGGAACAACGAAAATGAAAATGAACGAAAAAAATGTGTACATTCGTAACTTTTTTTTTTTTGTTGAATTGGTAATTTTCCGTGTCCCTTACAATGGCGCTGCGTAACGTGCTTCGAATGGATTGAACGAAAAAATTCGTACATTCGTAACTTTTTTTTTTTTTTTGTTGAATTGGTAATTTTCCGTGTCCCTTACAATGGCGCTGCTTAACGTGCTTCTAATGGATTGAACGAAAAAATTCGTACATTCGTAACTTTTTTTTTTGATTCGTCATTTTCCATGTCTCTTACAATAGCACTGCTTAACGTGCTTCGAATGGATTGAACGAAAAAATTCGTACATTCGTAACTTTTTTTTTATTTTTTTTCGATTCGTAATTTTCTGTGTCTCTTACAATGGCGCTGCTTAACGTGCTTCAAATGGATTGAACGAAAAAATTCGTACATTCGTAACTTTTTTTTTCGATTCGTAATTTTCCGTGTCTCTTACAATGGCGCTGCTTAACGTGCTTCGAATGGATTGAACGAAAAAATTCGTACATTCGTAACTTTTTTTTTCGATTTGTAATTTTCCGTGTCTCTTACAATGGCGCTGCTTAACGTGCTTCGAATGGATTGAACGAAAAAATTCGTACATTCGTAAATTTTTTTTCGATTCGTAATTTTCCGTGTCTCTTACAATGGCGCTGCTTAACGTGCTTCGAATGGATTGAACGAAAAAATTTGTACATTCGTAACTTTTTTTTTTTGTTGAATTGGTAATTTTCCGTGTCCCTTACAATGGCGCTGCTTAACGTGCTTCAAATAGATTGAACGAAAAAATTCGTACATTCGTAACTTTTTTTTTCGATTCGTAATTTTCCGTGTCTCTTACAATGGCGCTGCTTAACGTGCTTCGAATGGATTGAACGAAAAAATTCGTACATTCGTAACTTTTTTTTTCGATTCGTAATTTTCCGTGTCTCTTACAATGGCGCTGCTTAACGTGCTTCGAATGGATTGAACGAAAAAATTCGTACATTCGTAACTTTTTTTTCGATTCGTAATTTTCCGTGTCTCTTAAAATGTAATAGTAGCATACACATTACATACAATTATGAATTATGCTCCGATTACGAATCTACGAATGTTACGAATGTTACGAATGTACGAATAAATACGAATGCATCCGAATTTCGAATAAACGAATAAACGAAAATTAAACTAACGAAAAAACGAATCAACGAAAAATAACTCTTACGAATGTACGAATCGTTACGAATACGAAAACCGACGACTTACGAATCGTTACTAATACGAAAACCGATGACTTACGAATCGTTACAAAGACCGACGACTTACGAATGTACTAATCGTTACGAATACGAACACCGACGACTTACGAATTTACGAATCGTTACGAATCAACGGAAACGAAAAAAACAAAACGAAAAAAACTATTTTTTTCGGAAACGAAAAAAACGAAACAAAAATAAACAAATTTTTTTGTTGTGCACATGTCTAATGTGCACTGCCGAAAAATTTGTTCAAATCGTTTTGGTTTCATTCGTTGTTTGGGGTTTTTTGTTTTGTTTTTTGGGTCATATTGATCGCAATTCGTAAATTTGAAAATTCATAAATTCATAAATTCGAAAATTTGAAAATTCAAAAATCCAAAAATAAGAAAGAAAATCTTAAAAAATTTGAAAGAATAACTAAGTAACTAGTAAATAACTATTAAATTATAGGTATTGTAATTTCCTTTTTAAATTTGGCTGTTAGTGAATGTAACGAATACGAATTTATCCGCAGTTACGAATTATCCAAAATAACGAATGCCGTATCTAAACAAATGGAACAGAACAAATTAAGCAGAAATAATAATAATAAAAAGTTTTCATTATTACATAGTTACATAGTAGGTGAGGTTGAAAAAAAGTCCAACCTATGTGTGTGATTATATGTTAGTATTACATTGTATATCCCTGTATGTTGCGGTCGTTCAGGTGCTTATCTAATAGTTTTTTGAAATTATCGATGCCCCCCCCCCCCCTGCTGAGACCACCTCCTGTGGAAGGGAATTCCACATCATAACCGCTCTTACAGTAAAGAACCCTCTACGCAGTTTTAGGTTAAACCGTTTTCTTCTAATTTTAGTAAATGGCCACGTGTCTTATTAATTTCCCTTATGCAGAAAAGTTTTATCCCTATTGTGGGGTCACCAGAATGGTATTATACATTGAAATCATATCCCCTCTTAAGTGTCTCTTCTCCAGAGAGAATAAGTTCAGTGCTCGTAACCTTTCCTCATAACTAATATCCTCCAGACCATTTATTAGTTTTGTTGCCCTTCTCTGGACTCTCTCCAGTTCCAGCACATCCGATTCCTTCCTGAGGACTGAGGGGATTATAGGTAGTCCCACACAGCTCTGAGGGGGTTATAGGTAGTCCCACACAGCTCTGAGGAGAATATAGGTAGTCCCACACAGCTCTGAGGGGAATTATAGGTAGTCCAACACAGCTCGTGAGGGGGATTATAGGTAGTTCCTACACAACTCTGAGGGGAATTATACTATCCCACACAGCTCTGAAAATTAAAATTTGAAAAGAAAAAATAAAAAAAATAATAATAATAAAAAAAAAAAATATAATAATTTTAGGAAATAGGAATTAAAAAAAATAATTCTTTTTTGAAAAAAAAAAATATTTTTAGAAAAAAAAATATCATTTTAAAAAAAAATAATAATTAAAAAAAATCATTAAAAAAAAAAAACATTTTTGAAAAAAAAAAATAATTTAAAAAAAAATAATAAAAAAAAATAAAATAATTTTAGAAAAAAAAATGAAAATTAGGAAATTTGAAAAAAAAAAAAATCTTTTTTGAAAAAAAAAATCTTTTTTGAAAAAAATATATTTTTGGGAAAAAAATATTTTTTTGAAAAAATATCATTTAAAAAAAAAAAAATAACTCAAAAAAAATTAAATTTTTTTTTTTTATAAAAAAAAAATCAATCATTTTAGAAAAAATGAAAATGAGGAAATTTTTAAAAAATAATCTTTTTGGAAAAAAAAATTTTTTTGAAAAAAAAAACATTTTTTGAAAATAAAAATAATTTTTTAAAATATTTTTTTTTTAAAATAATTAAATAAAAAACAAAAAAAATCATTTAAAAAAAATCATTAAAAAAATAATAATTTTTGAAAAAAATAAATACGTTTAGTTACTCAAGCCACTTCACCCAGTTACTCCGCCCACTCCAGTAGGTGGAGGCAAGAACACGTCACACAATTTCCCCCAGAAATTGTATCTTTTCTAGTTAGTTTTGTTGCCCTTCTCTGGACTCTCTCCAGTTCCAGCACATCCGATTCCTTCCTGAGGGGGGGGGGGGGGGGGGGGGGGGGGGGGGGGGTGGGGGGGGGGGGGGGGGGGGGGGGGGGGGGGGGGGGTGGTGCCTGGACGGCATACTCCAGGTGCGGCCGGACCAGAGTCTTGTCGATCAGGAGAATTACTGTTTTATCTCTGGAGTTAATCACTTTTTTAATGCCAATATTCTGTTTGCTTTGTTAGCAGCAGCTTGGCATTGCATGCCATTGCTGAGCCTATCATCTACTAGGACCCCCAGGCCATTTTCCATCCTAGATTCCCCCAGAGGTTCTCCCCCCAGTGTATAGATTGCATTCATATTTTTGTCACCCAAATGCTTTATTTATCATTTTTAACCCCAAATGTAGTAAATGTAGTAATGCCATGTAGTTGCCCACCCCATTCATTTGTTCAGATCTTCTTGCAAGGTTTCCACATCCTGCGGAGAAGTTATTGCCCTGCTTAGCTTAGTATCGTCCGCAAATACAGAGATTGAACTGTTTCCCCCATCCCCATCCTCCAGATCGTTTATGAATAAATTAAACAGGATTGGTCCCAGCACAGAACCCTGGGGGGCCCCACTACCCACCCCTGACCATTCCGAGTACTCCCCATTTACAGTGGTGTGAAAAAGTGTTTGCCCCCTTCCTCATTTCCTGTTCCTTTGCATGTTTGTCACACTTAAGTGTTTCGGAACATCAAACCAATTTAAACAATAGTCAAGGACAACACAAGTAAACACAAAATGCAATTTGTAAATGAAGGTGTTTATTATTAAAGATGAAAAAAAATCCAAACCATCATGGCCCTGTGTGAAAAAGTGATTGCCCCCCTTGTTAAAACATACTATAACTGTGGCTGTCCACACCTGAGTTCAATTTCTCTAGCCACACCCAGGCCTGATTATTGCCACACCTGTTCACAATCAAGGCATCACTTCAATAGGAGCTGCTTGACACAGTAAGGTCCACCAGAAGATCCTTAAAAGCTACACATCATGCCGAGACCCAAAGAAATTCAGGAACAATTGAGAAAGAAAGTAATTGAGATCTATCAGTCTGGAAAGGGTTATAAAGCCATTTCCAAAGCTTTGGGAATCCAGCGAACCACAGTGAGAGCCATTATCCACAAATGGCGAAGACATGGAACAGTGGTAACCCTTCCCAGGAGTGGCCGGCCGCCCAAAATTACCCCAAGAGCGCAGCGACGACTCATCCAAGAGGTCACAAAAGACCCCACAACAACGTCCAAGGAACTGCAGGCCTCACTTGCCTCAGTTAAGGTCAGCGTTCATGCCTCCACCATCAGGAAAAGACTGGGCAAAAATGGCCTGCATGGCAGAGTTCCAAGGAGAAAACCACTGCTGAGCAAAAAGAACATCAAAGTCTCAATTTCTCCACAACACATCTTGATGATCCCCAAGACTTTTGGGACAACATTCTGTGGACCGATGAGACAAAAGTGGAACTCTTTGGAAGGTGTGTGTCCAAGTATATCTGGCGTAGAAGGAACACTGCATTTCAGAAAAAGAACATTATACCAACAGTAAAATATGGTGGTGGTAGTGTGATGGTCTGGGGCTGTTTTGCTGCTTCAGGACCTGGAAGACTTGCCGTGATAAAAGGAACTATGAATTCTGCTGTCTACCAAGAGATCCTGAAGGAGAATGTCCGACCATCTGTTCGTGTACTCAAGCTGAAACGAACTTGGGTTCTGCAGCAGGACAATGATCCTAAACACACCAGCAAGTCCACCACCGAATGGCTGAAGAAAAACAAAATGAAGACTTTGGAGTGGCCTAGCCAAAGTCCTGACCTGAATCCTATTGAGATGTTGTGGTATGACCTTAAAAAGGCCGTTCATGCTCGAAAACCCTCTAATGTAACTGAATTAGGACAATTCTGCAAAGATGAGTGGGCCAAAATTCCTCCAGGACGCTGTAAAAGCCTCATTGCACGTTATCGCAAACGCTTGGTTGCAGTTGTTGCTGCTAAGGGTGGCCCAACCAGTTATTAGGTTTAGGGGGCAATCACTTTTTCACACAGGGCCATGATGGTTTGGATTTTTTTTCACCTTTAATAATAAACACCTTCATTTACAAATTGCATTTTGTGTTTACTTGTGTTGTCCTTGACTATTGTTTAAATTGGTTTGATGCTCCGAAACACTTAAGTGTGACAAACATGCAAAGGAACAGGAAATGAGGAAGGGGGCAAACACTTTTTCACACCACTGTATCACCACCCTCTGAACTCGCCCTTGTAGCCAGTTTTCAATCCATGTACCCACCCTATGGTCCATGCCAACGCACCTTATTTTGTACAGTAAACGTTTATGGGGAACTGTGCCAAATGCTTTTGCAAAATCCAGATACACCACTACTACGGGCCTTCCTTTATCTAGATGGCAACTCACCTCCTCATAGAAGGTTAATAGATTGGTTTGGCGAGAACAATTCTTCATGAAACCATGCTGATCCGATGGCTGTACAGTTTTTGGCAGAACACCCTTCTCTCTTCTGCTCGGGACGTTTCCCCCACACGATGCTCTAGCAAAGCTATTAGTATGGTGAAGGATCCTACCCATCCCACCCACGGTTTCTTTCAGCTCCTGCCATTGTTATGACTTGATTAATGCTTTGATAAAATGACTATTTCTATTATGTACATATAATTGCTGAATCTCCTTACTCAAAATGTCTCACCTAGAGACCCCCCTCCCATCGAGTGAGTCCAGGAGTCCACAAAGCTCACATCAGCAGAACACCTGGATGAACCTGGCCAGACGACCCCTTAGATAAGGGTCCTCCAATACACAGAGGACAGCACGAATTGCACGAATTGCAGCTGTGATGCTTCTTTGCAAATAATGACTCATTCTTTACTATAAAGGAAGCTAAATGCTCAGAGCAATAAAGGAAGTTCTTAATGCACCAGTGCATTTTCTAGCTGGGTATAGCAGACCTTTCACAGCTATTTTAAGGCATTTATTGGAAGCTTTAGGCCCCCATGCACACGAGACGCAGATGCAAACTCTGCTGAACGCATGTTTTAAAAAGCAGAAACCTGCGTTTAAAAACGCGCGTTTTGCTGTGTTTTCATGTCGCGTTTAGACGCGTTTGCGTCTATAAGCATTTGTAAAGATAACATCATATAGACCCTCCCCAAGCTCAGAAAGCATCTATTATTAACTATTTCTGCCATTTTCTGAGCAGCAGCAGCAGAGAGAGCCGTTGTACACTTGCATTTGCCTCTCTTTCTGTGTTTTTTTTTTTTAATTGGATCCCATATTAAATATATGTCAGGAAATGCTCCTGATGTCGCTCTTGATGAAGCAGCAACATCGTCGCAAATTTGCATGAGAGGTCCAGAATCAGAGCTTGTCGATATTGGACCCATCCGTTGATGGCACAGCGAATGTCCGTTGGATATTTCACAAACATGTATGCATTTCACAAACATGTATACACCAGTGACTATATATGCTTTATGAACTATCTAAACTAATTACAACATTTTAAACAATTTTTTCTAGTATTTTTTATGGTTTACCATCATATTTCTGAGTTTTCTGGTCAAAAAAATTGGGTTCCTTGAAAAAGGCTTATAAACGCAAACGCGTCTAAACGCAGGTGCCTGCGTTTAGCCGCGTTTAGACGCGTTTAGCTGCTTTTTGCGTCTGAAAAGCAGAAAAGCAAAGTGTCTGAACGCATTTTTTTGCTTCTGGAAAAACGAGGTTAAACGCAACTGCATAAAAACGGGAAAAAACTAGACTGTGTGCACGGACACATAGGATGACATTGCATGCGTTCAGGGGCAGTTGAAAAAAGTGTCCAACTGCCTCTGAACGCGCGTTTAACTGCGTCTCGTGTGCATGAGGCCTTAGGTGCATTGTTTGTGTATGTAGGATAACATATATATATATATATATATATATATATATATATATATATATATATATATACAGATTTTGTATTTGACTCGTGTTAGGTAGCGCCGGACCTCAGTACCAATTATGCGAGACCGGCCGGCTCGCTTCATGCCTTTTACTGATTGATACACTGTAAAGCCCCATACACACGGTCGGACAATCCGCGGACCAGGTCCGTCGGATCCTGTCCGTCATACTTTGTCCGATGTTGGTGTTGCGTACACACGGTCAGACAAAGTTGTCGGAAAATCCGATCATTCTGAACGTGGTGACGTTTGTTGCCTACGACGGGACTACGTAGAGGCTAGTAGCCAATAGCTTTGGTCTTGTAATGTGATCTGAGCATGCGTAGCACTTTGTCCGTCGGACAACCGTACACACGATCGGATTTGGTGTGATCGGACCGTGTTGTCGGCAAATCTATCCAGCAGGAGATAAGACTTTGTCCGTCGGACAATCCGACGTACACTGTCCGATGGTGCATACACACGGTCTGATTTTTCAACAACATTGTCCGATCGGACAGAATCCATGAAAAAATCCGACCGTGTGTATGGGGCTTTAGTGTTTTCTTTGTTTTTACACAAATAAATACCCTTGGATTTTATGCTATGGGAGCTTTTTCTTGATTTCCCTTGGTTCCAATACGCTTGTGACCACTGCGACTGGCCCTGAGCGGAGACACTTGGAGGATCCCAATTTTAGAGATATCCTAAAGGAGCCATCCAGGTCGGCAGGATTTCGGGTGTCCCCTACAGTTTACCCTTGGCTAGGGTTGAAAGCCACCTGTGTGAACGGTCCCCCTAAAAAGGGACCATTCAGTTCCGGTAAGGAGACAAGAGTGCCCTATGGTGGAGGTCTCTACACTATTTCTGTGGTGTCATACAAGTCACGTTTATACGAACGTATTTGGAGCTGTCACAGAGACTGTTATAAATACGGGACTCATCTGTTGTGTTGAGTGCTTTATCTTTGGCAACCTTATATTGTCTGCTATGGCACCGGTATAATGCTGGATGCCCTGGAGGGTGTTTGCATTATTGTTTGCTTGCATTTATTTGTTTGCATTTATTGTTTGCATTATTTGTTTTTGTTTGCTTAGCCTCCCACACAGGGGTTCACTAACTGTATATTTACAGCCATATAGTTTATACTTTTATTCACATTTTTAACTGTTGAATCGGTTAATGTGTCACTAGATGCTCTGTCAGTTGTTTATTAATATACACAACTTTTGGCACTAATATTGCTCACTTTTTCTAAATAGGATTTTTTATTTTATTTCACACCACAACTCAGTTGTCTTGATAGTGACTCAGTTTGGTGTTGTCACCTTTAAATTTTCACCCAAATTTGAACAGCCCAGCCGGGTGTTTATTTATTTATTTTTCTCATATATACGGTATACCAACAGAGGCTGTTTTCACACAGCTTCTCTTTGTGTACACACTCATGAGAAACGCACTAGCCACATAGGCAACTCTCACTTATATTCACTTCATTAGCACATTATTATACACCACATCTTTTGGTGATATTTTCATTTTTTAGCAATAAAGGAAGTTCTTCACTGAACAGTGTGTGGCAGCGTACTGCTTCTAAACGTTTTACATCTGAAAATCAGGCCAGGTGCAAATAACTCAGTCAGACATTTGTCTGGCATCCAAAACACCATCAGGTAGAAGGTACCGGAGTATCTGTCAGTAACCACGAATCAGACGGAGACAGAAAATGCAGTAAAAAATCACACCTTTTTATACAATGATAAATAAAAAAAATGGTACAAATCAGTAAACGTAGTCAAAACATAGCCAGAGTACGGTAGTCAAAGTCGGTACTCAAGCCAGTAAATCAGGAAGCCAGAGATCAGCGTAGTCGGGGGCAGCAGACAGGATCAGGAACCAGAAGGGACGTCAGCTGGGCACGTCTTCTACAGGATAACAGCAGAGAGTCTCCAGATATGTTTGACCAAGGCAAAGGCACATAAATAATGAACCAGGCAGTTTAAATAGCCAGAAGG
The DNA here is from genome assembly GCA_028564925.1 of Lithobates sylvaticus. Classification (NCBI taxonomy): domain Eukaryota; kingdom Metazoa; phylum Chordata; class Amphibia; order Anura; family Ranidae; genus Lithobates; species Lithobates sylvaticus. Next base: position 295,233,819 of record CM053031.1, on the reverse strand, counting down.
GGCTGGCTGACGAGCAGGAAATGATCACCAGGTGAGCCTCTGTGGAAAGAATAGTACTGGCAATGAACAGACAAGCTGAGCAACCTAAGCACTGAACCAGGGCTGAGCCCAACCCTGACAGTATCAAAAATCCGGTCCGTCAGATTGTTTAACAGCTTTTTCCCCCAGGCTGTGAGAGCCCTTAACTCTAACCCCCTCTGAACTGAATAAGAAATATGTAGTGCTTGGGCACTACTACTACAAATCATGTTGCCCTGAAATATCTCTTTTGCACAATTTCATGTACAGTAATTATGTAGAATCTTATATATAGCCACTCACAGTATATGTACAGTTACATATGAGTATAGTTTTTTTTATTTTTTTATTTGCTGTTCTATTTTTTTATATTTCCAATTATGTTTAATTAGTATGTAGCTCTGTGGTCCTGTGAGATGCTATATTTTGTTCTACTGTGTGTCCTTACGTGTAGGAGAATGACAATACGACTTGACTTGACATATGTTCACATATCCTAGTTTAACCCCTTGCCTACCAGCCACGAACACCTCCTTCCTGACCAAGCCATTTTTCAGCTTTCAGCGCTGTCGCATTTTGAATGACAATTGCGCGGTCATGCAACGCTGTACCCAAATAAAATTTTTTTCCCACAGATAGAGCTTTATTTTGGTGGTATTTGATCACCTCTGCGTTTTTTATTTCTTGCGCTATAAACAAAAGAAGAGGGACAAGTTTGAAAAAACATAATATTTTTTACTTTTTATTATAATAAATATCCAATTTTTTTTTTTTTTTAAACAAATTTTTTCCTCAGTTTAGGCCGATACGTATTCTTCTACATATTTTTGGTAAAAAAAAATCGCAATAAGCGTATATTGATTGGTTTGCGCAGAAGTTATAGCGTCTACAAAATAGGGGATAGATTTATAGCATTTTTATTATTATTTTTTTTTTACTAGTAATGGCGGCGATTTGCGATTTTTATCGTGACTGCGACATTGCGGCGGACACTTCGGACACTTTTGACTCATTTTTTGGACCATTCACATTTATACAGCGATCCGTGCTATAAAAATGCATTGATTACTGTATAAATGTGACTGGCAGGGAAGGGGTTAACTCTAGGGGGCGCTGCAGGGGTTAATGTGTACCCTATCTTGGTGATTCTTACTGTGGGGGGAGGGGACTGACTGGGGGAGGGGACCGATCGGTGTCCCTATGTACAAGGGACACACCATCGGTCTCCTCTCCTCTGACAGGACGTGGATCTGTGTTTACACACACAGATCCACGTCCTGCTCGATTACCGGGCAATCGCGGGTGCCTGGCGGTCATCGCGACCGCCGGGCACGCGCACCGGGGCCCCAGCTACGCGGCGGGCGCGCGCCCCCCAGTGGCCAAATTGTAGACAACGTCATATGACGGCGTCCCGCCACAGTAGCTGCACCGTCCCGACGTCATTTGACAGTGGGCGGTCAACTAGTGGTTAAAATTGCCTTATGGTGCATCCGGCATAACTTTTTTTAATAGGGGAACCCCATAGAGGAGAGCGGAGATCTGACAGGGCGGCCCCTGCACAGTGTGCGAGGACCACCCTGTCATCCGCCGGCTCAGCGGGGATCAGCGGAGCGCAGACATGCGCACAATAGAAAAATGTCATTAGTTTCGTTTTGTTTCTTTCGTTTCCGTTGATTCGTAACGATTCGTAATTTCGTAAGTCGTCGGTGTTCGTATTCGTAACGATTCGTATTTTCGTAAGAGTTATTTTTTCGTTGATTCGTTTTTTCCGTTAGTTTAATTTTCGTTTATTCGAAATTCGGACGCATTCGTATTTTCGTAGATTTAGTTACATTCGTACTTTCGTAAGATTGATTTATTCGTACTTTCGTAACATTGTTTTCGTAGATTCGTAATCGGAGCATAATTCATAATGTTATGTACATTACATGCTATTATTACATTTTAAGAGACAAGGAAAATTACGAATCGAAAAAAAAAGTTACGAATGTACAAATTTTTTCGTTCAATCCATTCGAAGCACGTTAAGCAGCACCATTGTAAGAGACACGGAAAATTACAAATCCAAAAAAAAAAAAAAAAGTTACGAATGTACGAATTTTTTCGTCCAATCCATTCGAAGCACGTTAAGCAGCGCCATTGTAAGAGACATGGAAAATTACGCATCGAAAAAAAAAGTTACGAATGTACGAATTTTTTCGTCCAATCCATTCGAAGCACGTTAAGCAGCGCCATTGTAAGAGACACGGAAAATTACGCATCGAAAAAAAAAGTTACGAATGTACAAATTTTTTCGTCCAATCCATTCGAAGCACGTTAAGCAGCGCCATTGTAAGAGACACGGAAAATTACGCATCGGAAAAAAAAGTTACGAATGTACGAATTTTTTCGTTCAATCCATTCGAAGCACGTTAAGCAGCGCCATTGTAAGAGACACGGAAAATTACAAAATCAAAAAAAAAAGTTACGAATGTACGAATTTTTTTGTCGTTCATTTTGATTTTCGTTGTTCCTGTTTTAGTTTTTCGGATTTTCTTCTTTCCTAGTTTTGTTGTTTCTAATTTGGTTATTTCGGATTTTCGTTGATTTTCGTATTCCTTCGATTCGATAATTCGTTATTCGTTAAAATTTTTAGCGAATCATTCGTTCATTCGTACGATAACGAATAACGAATTTTAACGGAAAACGAATAAAAAGGAAACGAATTGCACATGTCTAACGGAGTGATCCCCGCTGAGCAGCGGATGTTCACGGGGTGGATCATTACGGATCCGCCCCGTGTGAAAAGACCCTTATTCATATGTGATGAGGTGGCAACTCTAGCGTGACTTACGTAAGAGTTGTCTTCTGCGGGCGAGCGCGCACACAGGGACGCTTTACTTTTTTTATTTTTTTTTTATTGTTAATTTTACTTTTATTTTTCTAATGCTTTATTTTATGTAAACATCCCTTGTAATAGGAATAGTGCGTGACAGGTCCTCTTTACAGTGACATGTGGGGTCAATAAGTCCCCACATCTTACTTCTTGGCTGGGAAGCCTGAAATAAAAAATAAAAAAAGATCTTGTTTTTTTTTTCGAATGCCGAGGCCGGGCGTGACATCATAACATCGCGCCCAGCCTCCGAATGATCATAGAGACTCCAGGGACCATCTGGCCCGCCGGAAATCTCTCAGTTCCTTCTAGACATGTGCAATTAGTTTCGTTTTTTTTCGTTATTTTCGTTCATTCGTTTTCGTACGAATGAACGAATCGTTCGAATCGTACGAATCCGATTAACGAATCATTCGAATCGAACAAATCTGAAAAACAACGAAAATCCGAAAAAAACTAATTAGAAACAACGAAAATGTACTAATGAAGAAAATCCGAAAAACGAAAACGAACGAAAAAAATTCGTACATTCGTAACTTTTTTTTTTTTTTGTTGAATTGGTAATTTTCCGTGTCCCTTACAATGGCGCTGCTAAACGTGCTTCGAATAGATTGAACGAAAAAAATTCGTACATTCGTAACTTTTTTTTCGTTTCTTAACTTTTTTTTTCGGTTCGTAAATTATTAAAATGTAATAATAGCATACACATTACATAAAATTGTGAATTATGCTCCGATTACGAATCTACGAATGTTACGAATGTACGAATAAATACGAATGCGTCCGAAAATTAAACGAATCAACGAAAAAATAACTCTTACCAATGTACGAATCGTTACGAATACGAACACCGACGACTTACGAATGTACGAATCGTTAAGAACACGAACACGACGACTTACGAATGTACGAATCGTTACGAATACGAACACCGACGACTTACGAATGTACGAATCGTTACAAATACGAACACCGACGACTTACGAATGTACGAATCGTTACGAATACGAACACCGACGACTTACGAATGTACGAATCGTTACGAATACGAACACCGACGACTTACGAATGTACGAATCGTTACGAATACGAACACCGACGACTTACGAATGTACGAATCGTTACGAATACGGACACCGACGACTTACGAATGTACGAATCGTTACGAATACGAACACTGATGACTTACGAATGTACGAATCGTTACGAACACGAACACGACGACTTACGAATGTACGAATCGTTACAAATACGAACACCGACGACTTACGAATGTACGAATCGTTACAAATACGAACACCGACGACTTACGAATGTACGAATCGTTACGAATACGAACACCGACGACTTACGAATGTACGAATCGTTACGAATACGAACACCGACGACTTACGAATGTACGAATCGTTACGAATACGAACACCGACGACTTACGAATGTACGAATCGTTACGAATACGGACACCGACGACTTACGAATGTACGAATCGTTACGAATACGAACACTGATGACTTACGAATGTACGAATCGTTACGAATACGAACACCGACGACTTACGAATGTACGAATCGTTACGAATACGAACACCGACGACTTACGAATGTACGAATCGTTACGAATACGAACACCGACGACTTACGAATGTACGAATCGTTACGAATGTACGAATCGTTACAAATACGAACACCGACGACTTACGAATGTACGAATCGTTACGAATCCGAACACCGATGACTTACGAATGTACGAATCGTTACGAACACGAACACCGATGACTTACGAATGTACGAATCGTTACGAACACGAACACCGACGACTTACGAATGTACGAATCGTTACGAATACGGACACCGACGACTTACGAATGTACGAATCGTTACGAATGTACGAATCGTTACGAATACGAACACTGACGACTTACGAATGTACGAATCGTTACGAATACGAACACCGACGACTTACGAATGTACGAATCGTTACGAATGTACGAATCGTTACGAATACGAACACTGACGACTTACGAATGTACGAATCGTTACGAATACGAACACCGACGACTTACGAATGTACGAATCGTTACGAATGTACGAATCGTTACAAATACGAACACCGACGACTTACGAATGTACGAATCGTTACGAATCCGAACACCGATGACTTACGAATGTACGAATCGTTACGAACACGAACACCGACGACTTACGAATGTACGAATCGTTACGAATGTACGAATCGTTACGAATATGAACACCGACGACTTACGAATGTACGAATCGTTACGAATGTACTTATCGTTACGAATATGAACACCGACGACTTACGAATGTACGAATCGTTACGAATCAACGGAAACTAAAAAAAACGAAACTAAAAAAATTATTTTTTTTGTTGTGCACATGTCTAGTTCCTTCTCTTGTTTGCCATTGACAGGGGCGATCTGGGAGAAACACAGGAGGGTGGCAGGAGGAGGGGGGAAGGGGGGGGGGGGGGGGGGGAAGGGGGTGGGGCATGGGGGAAGGGGGTGGGGAAGGGGGTGGGGCATCCCCTCCCACCGCCTACAAGAACGATCAAGTAGCTGAACAACCGCTATGATTGTTCTTATGGTGAAGAGAATCACTGGCTGAAAAAGACAACATCTGAATGATGCCTGTAGCTGCACCCGTCATTCAGAAATCATCGCTCAAAGCCGACGTCATCTGACGCTGGGTGGGCGGGGAGCAGTTTTAAATGGTCTCTGCAGTGGCATCAGTGGTCGGGGGGGGGGGGGGGGGGGGTGTGACAGTGGCTGAACCCCCCGAGTGGGTCCCCAAAAAGCCCCGGGTCTCGGGTGGGCACTGTTCTATTTTTAGCCCCGAGCACCGCCACCGAGCGGGAATCCCGATGACGCCCCCTCTCCCGCCACCTTCCGTGGCTCTTCTAGGGCCTCCCGTTCCACCGGGTGACCCGAGCCACCAGCCTGGCACATCCGCTGCCTAGGCTGAGAGAACCGAACAAAGCCATGGATTTAGCTTTGATCGGGTCTCTGATGTAAAATCCCGGAAGCGACGTCACAACGTCACTTCCGGTTTACTTGGCTGCCAATGGCGCTGATTTAAAAAAAAAAATTGTCAGTATTCAGAATCGTCGCTTTTGGCGATAAGTGCAGAGGAGGGATATGGGGTCTTTTAGACCCCTCAATCCCTCCATAAAGAGTACCTGTCACCGCCTATTACTGTGACAAGGGATGTTTACATTAGAGCTGCACGATTCTGACTAACTTGAGAATCACACAATTTTTTTTACTTAGAAGATAGATCGCAATTCTCTTGCGATTCTCGCGGCGTAACATCACCTTTCACATTAAAACTAAAAAAAAAATTGGGCTAACTGTTATTTTTTTTTTTTATTTATTCATTGAAGTGTATTTTTTCCCAAAAAAATTGTGTTTGAAAGACCGCTGGGCAAATACAGTGTGACATAAAATATTGCAGCAATTGACATTTTATTCCCTAGGGCAGTGATGGCGAACCTATGCCACGCAGAGCCGTCTCTGTGGGCACATAAGAGAGGGTCCAAGGCAGAGCTAGAGGTCTCTCTCTCTCCTCTCAGCCCCCTCCCCCCCTCTCTCTCTGCCCCCCCCCCCCTCAGCATCTCTATCGCACCCCTCTCTCTCTGTCCCTCTTCTCGCTCTCTGTCCCCCTTCTTTTTATCTGTTCCCCCCCTTTCGCACCCCTCTCTCTCTGTCCCCATCTCTCTCTCTCAGCCCCCCCCCCCCATCTCTCTGCCCCCCCCTCTCAGCATCTCTATCGCACCCCTCTCTCTCTGTCCCTCTTCTCGCTCTCTGTCCCGCTTCTTTTTCTCTGTTCCCCCCTTTCGCACCCCTCTCTCTCTGTCCCCATCTCTCTCTCTCAGCCCCCCCCCCATCTCTCTGCCCCCCCTCTCAGCATCTCTATCGCACCCTTCTCTCTCTGTCCCTCTTCTCGCTCTCTGTCCCGCTTCTTTTTCTCTGTTCCCCCCCTTTCGCACCCTCTCTCTCTGTCCCCATCTCTCTCTCTCAGCCCCCCCATCTCTCTGCCCCCCCTCTCAGCATCTCTATCGCACCCCTCTCTCTCTGTCCCTCTTCTCGCTCTCTGTCCCGCTTCTTTTTCTCCCCCCCCTGTCCCTCTTCTCCCTCTCTCTCTGCCCCCCCCCTCTCAGCATCTCTATCTCTCTCTCTCGTCCTCCATCTCTCTCTCTCAGCCCCCCCATCTCTCTGCCCCCCCTCTCAGCATCTCTATCGCACCCCTCTCTCTCTGTCCCTCTTCTCGCTCTCTGTCCCGCTTCTTTTTCTCTGTTCCCCCCCTTTCGCACCCCTCTCTCTCTGTCCCCATCTCTCTCTCTCAGCCCCCCCATCTCTCTGCCCCCCCCTCTCAGCATCTCTATCGCACCCCTCTCTCTGTCCCTCTTCTCGCTCTCTGTCCCCCTTCTCTCTGTCCCTCTCTGTCCCTCTTCTCGCTCTCTGTTCCCCCCCCTCTCGCACCCCTCTTTTTCTCTCTCTCCCCTCCCTCTCTCTGTCCCCCCATCTCTCTCAGCTCACCTCTCTCTCAGCATTTCTCTCACACCCATCTCTCTCTGTCCCCCCCTCCCCCTCTCTCTCAGCCCACCACCCTGTCTCTGTTCCCCCTCTCTCTCAGCATATCTCTCGCCCCCCTCTCTCTCTCTCTGTCTCCCCCCTCTCTCTCTGTACCCCCCCTCTCTTAGCATCTCTCACACCCCTCTCTCTCTCAGCCCCCCTCCTTTTCAGTATCCCTCTCACACCCCTCTCTCTCTCAGCCCCCCTCCTTTTCAGTATCTCTCTCACACCCCCTCTCTCTCTCTCTCTGTACCCCCTCTCTCTCTGTACCCCCCCTCTCTCAGCATCTCTCACACCCCTCTCTCTCTCAGCCCCCCTCCTTTTCAGTATCTCTCTCACACCCCTCACTCTCTCTGCCCCCCCTCTCTCTCTCTCACACACAATCCCTCTCTTTTGCTCAGCCCCCTTTCTCGCAAATTTCCATGTTGGCACTTTGCAACACAAAACCAACGTATTTATTTCAATTTGGGCACTCAGGCTCAAAAAGGTTTTCCATCACTGCCCGTTTATTCACATGTAGCACACTTTTTTTTGTTTTACTTACATTAATCAGTATTACTGTATAAAAAAAATAAAAAAATAAACATTTTATCTAAAATGTGACCAGTTTAAAATCTTTCTAAAATGATGATTCTGCTACAAAGCATTGCAAAGTTATTTATAAAAAATAAAAAATAAATAAAGATTTTTTTTTTTGCAACATTAAAACATTTACAAACCAAAATAATAATTGAAAAAAAAAAAAGGTTTAGGTATGAATTGTTATAACAAATATAGAAATAAAAGAAATCAGCAAAAAAAAAAAAAATAGTTAAGGGTAGAAGAGGAAGCAGTTATCTGGGGCTGATGAGGGTTAACCAGCACATTTTTTAGGGCTAATAAAGGATCAAATAGAACACGTTTTATGATTTTTTTTTTTTTTCTTTCTTTAAAGGGAGTTCCACCCAAAAGTGGAACTTCAACTCATTTGTCTCCTCTCCGCCTACGGTACCACAATTGGCACCTTTCGGGGGAGGAGGGGTGACATCACCGCTCCGCTCTTTCCTCCTCCCTCCTCCTCTCTCTGTCGCCAGTAGGAGAGAGGAGCGGGGCCCCGCGCATGCGCAGTAGTGTTCCCGGCGTTTCCATCGGCTGTTGGCAGCACCCGACAGGTGCCGACATCACTGGACTCCAGGACAGGGAAGTGTCTGATTATTAAAGGCCACACAGTATGTGTCGCTGCTGGCTTTTTTTGGGCGGACCTCCACTTCAAGAGACATTATATGCAGATTGAAGCTTGTGATTGCAAATGAATAAAACTGATAAAATACAAAAGTAACAATGTTACTTTGTATCTCTCTATCTCCTGTCTGATCAGTGTTTATAAACATTGTTACTTTGTATCTCTCTATCTCCTGTCTGATCAGTGTTTATAAACAATGTTACTTTGTATCTCTCTATCTCCTGTCTGATCAGTGTTTATAAACAATGTTACTTTGTATCTCTCTATCTCCTGTCTGATCAGTGTTTATAGACATTGTTACTTTTTATCTCTTCATCTCCTGTCTAATAAATGTTTATAAACAATGTTACTTTGTATCTCTCTATCTCCCGTCTGATCAATGTTTATAAACAATGTTACTTTGTATCTCTCTATCTCCCGTCTGATCAATGTTTATAAACAATGTTACTTTGTATCTCTCTATCTCCCGTCTGATCAGTGTTTATAGACAATGTTACTTTGTATCTCTCTATCTCCTGTCTGATCAATGTTTATAAACAATGTTACTTTGTATCTCTCTATCTCCTGTCTGATCAATGTTTATAAACAATGTTACTGTGTATCTCTCTATCTCCCGTCTGATCAATGTTTATAAACAATGTTACTTTGTATCTCTCTATCTCCCGTCTGATCAATGTTTATAAACAATGTTACTTTGTATCTCTCTATCTCCCGTCTGATCAATGTTTATAAACAATGTTACTTTGTATCTCTCTATCTCCCGTCTGATCAGTGTTTATAGACATTGTTACTTTGTATCCCTCTATCTCCCGTCTGATCAATGTTTATAAACAATGTTACTTTGTATCTCTCTATCTCCCGTCTGATCAGTGTTTATAGACATTGTTACTTTGTATCTCTCTATCTCCTGTCTGATCAATGTTTATAAACAATGTTACTTTGTATCTCTCTATCTCCTGTCTGATCAATGTTTTTATAAACAATGTTACTTTGTATCTCTCTATCTTATGTCTGATCAATGTTTATAAACAATGTTACTTTGTATCTCTCTATCTTATGTCTGATCAATGTTTATAAACAATGTTACTTTGTATCTCCCTATCTTATGTCTGATCAATGTTTATAAACAATGTTACTTTGTATCTCCCTATCTTATGTCTGATCAATGTTTATAAACAATGTTACTTTGTATCTCTCTATCTTATGTCTGATCAGTGTTTATAAACAATGTTACTTTGTATCTCTCTATCTCCTGTCTGATCAGTGTTTATAAACAATGTTACTTTGTATCTCTCTATCTCCTGTCTGATCAATGTTTATAGACATTGTTACTTTTTATCTCTTCATCTCCTGTCTAATAAATGTTTATAAACAATGTTACTTTGTATCTCTCTATCTCCCGTCTGATCAATGTTTATAAACAATGTTACTTTGTATCTCTCTATCTCCCGTCTGATCAATGTTTATAAACAATGTTACTTTGTATCTCTCTATCTCCCGTCTGATCAATGTTTATAAACAATGTTACTTTGTATCTCTCTATCTCCCGTCTGATCAATGTTTATAAACAATGTTACTTTGTATCTCTCTATCTCCCGTCTGATCAGTGTTTATAGACATTGTTACTTTGTATCTCTCTATCTCCTGTCTGATCAATGTTTATAAACAATGTTACTTTGTATCTCTCTATCTCCCGTCTGATCAATGTTTATAAACAATGTTACTTTGTATCTCTCTATCTCCCGTCTGATCAGTGTTTATAGACATTGTTACTTTGTATCTCTCTATCTCCCGTCTGATCAATGTTTATAAACAATGTTACTTTGTATCTCTCTATCTCCCGTCTGATCAGTGTTTATAGACATTGTTACTTTGTATCTCTCTATCTCCTGTCTGATCAATGTTTATAAACAATGTTTCTTTGTATCTCTCTATCTCCTGTCTGATCAATGTTTATAAACAATGTTACTTTGTATCTCTCTATCTCCCGTCTGATCAATGTTTATAAACAATGTTACTTTGTATCTCTCTATCTTATGTCTGATCAATGTTTATAAACAATGTTACTTTGTATCTCTCTATCTTATGTCTGATCAATGTTTATAAACAATGTTACTTTGTATCTCCCTATCTTATGTCTGATCAATGTTTATAAACAATGTTACTTTGTATCTCTCTATCTCCTGACTAAACCATGTTAACCACTTCAGCCCCGGACCATTTTGCTGGCCAAAGACCAGAGCACTTTTTGCGATTCGGCACTGCGTAACTTTAACTGACAATTGCGCGGTCGTGCGACGGGGCTCGCAAATAAAATTGATGTCCTTTTTTTCCCCACAAATAGAGCTTTATTTTGGTGGTATTTTTATTTTTTGGGCTATAAACAAAAATAGAGCGACAATTTTGAAAATAAAACACATTATTTTTTACTTTTTGCTATAATAAATATCCCCCGAAAAATACATAAAAAACTATTTTTTTCCCCTCAGTTTAGGCCGATACGTATTCTTCTACATATTGTTGGTAAAAAAAAAAAAAAAAAAAAAACGCAAAAAAGCGATTATTGATTGGCGTGAGAGAACCCAATGTCGCTGTGTGTTTTGGAGGGGGTTGCGGGCTCGTCTCCTACCCACAGACTATGGCCCAGCAGAGAACATGAGGTTTGGAGGGCTATTTGCCGTCTCCCACCACCTAATGAAGGTGCCACCTCCAGACATTTGTGTCCAGAGTCGCCAGTTCATCGGAACCGGGTGAAGGCGGCATCTGTGGCTGGGCTTGTGGAGTCGTTCCTGGCTACCTAAACCTATTGGCCCGGCTGGGCTAAATATATATTTTTATTCCACAATTAATGTACTTTTAGCTGATAAAGACATCTACAAAATGGCACTGATATAAGGTAATGTAATGCTGCATCCCCACCCCCCCCTCTTGTTGTTGTGTTTAACCGCTTCCCGACCGGCCACTGCATATATACGTCAGCAGAATGGCACGGGCAGGCAAAATCACGTACCTGTACGTGATCGTGCATTTGCCTGCCCGTGGGTCGGGAGCTCCGTGACCACGGCCGCGGGACCAGCGGACCCGATCGCCGCTGGTGTCCCGCGATCGGGTTACGGAGCTGAAGAACGGGGAGAGGTCTGTGTAAACAAACCTCTCCCCGCGCTTCCTACACTGACTGTCAGTGATCGGCGGTTCCCTGTCATCGGGAACGCCGATCAATGACGTCAGACGTACAGCCACGCCCCCCTACTGTAAAAAAAACACAACACGTCACACTGACTCCTCCCAGCCCCCTAGTGGTTAACCCCCTAACTACAACTGTCATTTACATAGGAATCAGTGCTATTTAAAGCGGTTCTGCACCCATTTCATTTAGTAAATCTCTTTGCCTTCCAAATCAGGCAAAGAGTACTAAATGAAATGTTTTATTTTTTTTTTTTTTTTACTTACCTTGTAATTGATGACTTCCTGTCTTCTCTCTCTGCGGGGGTGGGCGGGGTCTCTGCGTCGATCGTCGTCACGCCGCACTGTCTCCTGGGATCTGGTGTCATTGATCCCAGGAGTCAGTGCGGGCATCTTCCGAAATCTCGTGAGATGTCGGCAGATGTGCCGTTACTGCGCACGCGCGAGTAACGGCGGTGCATGCTGGGCCATCAACAGTGCCTGTGGGGTTTCACATGCCCACAGGCAAGATGGACCCCAGCAGACAAGAAGAAGACGAGAAGAAGATGAAGATGAAAACCGGCGGCGATCGAGATGGAACATGGAACAGGTAAGTCCCCCAATTGAGCTATATGCCCTAGGCATATAGCCCAAAAAAAAAAAAGAGTGCAGAACCGATAGCACTGACTGCTGTATAAATGACAAATGTCCCAAAAATGTGTCAAAAATGTCCGATGTGTCCGCCATAATGTCGCAGTCACAATAAAAATCGCTGATCGCCGCCATTACTAGTAAAAAAAAAAAATTAATAAAAATGCTATAAAACTATCGCCTATTTTGTAAACGCTATAACTTTTGCGCAAACTAATCAATAATCGCTTATTGCGATTTTTTTTTACCAAAAATATGTAGAAGAATACGTATCGGCCTAAACTGAGGAAAAAAAATGTTTTTTTATATATTTTTTGGGGATATTTATTATAGCAAAAAGCAAAAAATATTGCATTGTTTTCAAAATTGTCGCTCTATTTTTGTTTATAGCGCAAAAAATAAAAACCGCAGGGGCGATCAAATACCACCAAAAGAAAGCTCTATTTGTGGGAAAAAAAGGACGCCAATTTTGTTTGGGAGCCGCGTCGCACGACCGCGCAATTGTCAGTTAAAGCGACGCAGTGCCGAATCGCAAAAAGGGGCCTGGTCCTTTGGCTGCCAATTGGTCCGGGGCTGAAAGTGGTTAAAGTGTATTTTTGAAAAACAGTTTATGCTGGGGATGTTTAACCCTCAACACCTGTGTGGCTTGTCTGGTGATTGAGGGGTTAAGGGCTGGTTATGGCGAATCTGCAGGCTGCGGGTGCGTTTGGAGGACAGGAGGCACAGGTCTGGCGGAGATGCTCAGAAGAGGCATCCGAGATCCGTCACAATTGGTTTGCGCAAAAGTTATAGCGTCTACAAAATTGGGGATAGTTTTATGGCTTTTTTATTAATTTTTTTTTTTTTTTACTAGTAATGGCGGCGATCAGCGATTTTTATCGTGCCTGCGACATTATGGGGGACATATCGGACAATTTTTGACACATTTTTGGGACCATTGTCATTTTTACAGCGATTGGTGCTATAAAATTGCACTGATTACTGTAAAAATAACACTGGCAGTGAAGGGGCTAACCACTAGGGGGCTAGGGAGGGTTTAAGTGTGTCCTGGGGAGTGATTCTAACTGTGGGGGGGGAGGGGCTATGTGTGACACATCACTGATCATAGCTCCTGATTACAGGGAGCTGTGATCAGTGTCCTGTCACTAGGCAGAACAGGCAGATGCTTGTTTACTTTAGCACCTCCCCGTTCTTCAGCTCTGTGAGACGATCGTGGGTATCCCCGCAGCGATCGAGTCCGCGGGACCCGCGATCCGACTCACGGAGCTCCCGGCAGGGCCGCGCGCGTGACCACACAGCGGCAAATTCAAAGGGAGGTATAGGTACGCCCATTTGCCCAGCCGTGCCATTCTGCCGATGTAAATGTACATGCGGCGGTCGGCAAGTGTTTAATAAACAATGCTATTTTGTCATCTCTATCCCATGTATGAACAATGTTTACAAACAATGCTACTCTGTATCTCTCTATCTCATGTATCTCATATTCCCCTTTTTCAGCTTTTTTCCCCCATTGCTCATCTCAGTGCTGCTGATCTCCCGCAGCCTCTTTGCAGGCTCTTCCTGTCTACATGCCCCCCCAGCGATGACTGCATGGCTTAGGCTGCACCCGGACTCGGAGATCTGTCCCTGACCGCAGGGCTTGGCGTGCGGCACTTGTTATTCCAGCCACAAGAATCGGAAGATTTTTGACACTGGAATCCAGATTATGAGCTGGTCCATATCAGGCGTGCCGATCGAAGTGCTCCAGGGAGAATCAGTTCAACGGAACTCTAAAAACGATTGCTATGTTCTATTCATATCACATGAATGGTGAGAACGAATGTAGACATGCTGCATTTTTTATATCCCAACATGACACAACACAGCACAACACAGCACAACACAGCAAGACACGACACAGCACAACACGGCACAACACAACACAGCACAACACAACACAGCACGACACAGCACAACACAACACAGCACGACACAGCACAACACAGCACGACACAGCACAACACAGCACGACACAACACAACACGACACAGCATAACACAGCACAACACAACACGACACAACACGACACAGCACAACACAGCACGACACAACACAACACGACACAGCATAACACAGCACAACACAACACGACACAACACGACACAACACAACACAGCACGACACAACACAACACGACACAGCATAACACAGCACAACACAACACGACACAACACGACACAACACAACACAGCATGACACAGCACAACACAACACAACACAGCACGACACAGCACAACACAACACAGCACGACACAGCACAACACAACACAGCACGACACAGCACAACACAGCACGACACAGCACAACACAGCACGACACAACACAACACGACACAGCATAACACAGCACAACACAACACGACACAACACGACACAGCACAACACAGCACGACACAGCACAACACAGCACGACACAGCACAACACAGCACGACACAACACAACACGACACAGCATAACACAGCACAACACAACACGACACAACACGACACAGCACAACACAGCACAACACAGCACGACACAACACAGCACGACACAACACAACACAGCACGACACAGCACGACACAACACAGCACAACACAGCACGACACAACACAACGCGACACAGCACGACACAACACAACACGACACAGCATAACACAGCACAACACAACACGACACAACACGACACAGCACAACACAGCACAACACAGCACGACACAACACAGCACGACACAACACAACACAGCACAACACAACACAGCACGACACAACACAACACAGCACGACACAACACAGCACAACACAGCACGACACAACACAACGCGACACAGCACGACACAACACAACACGACACAACACAGCACGACACAACACAACACAGCACGACACAACACAGCACAACACAGCACAACACAGCACGACACAACACAGCACGACACAACACAACACGACACAACACAGCACGACACAACACAACACAGCACGACACAACACAGCACGACACAACACAGCACGACACAACACAACACGACACAACACAGCACGACACAACACAACACAGCACGACACAACACAGCACGACACAACACAACACAGCACGACACAACACAGCACGACACAACACAACACATCACGACACAACACAACACGACACAACACAGCACGACACAACACAGCACGACACAACACAGCATGACACAACACAACACAGCACGACACAACACAGCACGACACAACACAGCACGACACAACACAACACAGCACGACACAACACAGCACGACACAACACAACACAGCACGACACAACACAGCACGACACAACACAACACAGCACAACACAGCACGACACAACACAGCACGACACAACACAGCACAACACAGCACAGCACAACACAGCACAACACAGCACGACACAACACAGCACGACACAGCACGACACAACACAGCACGACACAACACAGCACAACACAGCACAACACAGCACAGCACAACACAGCACGACACAACACAGCACGACACAACACAGCACAACAAAGCACAGCACGACACAACACAACACAGCACGACACAACACAACACAGCACGACACAACACAGCACGACACAACACAACACAGCACGACACAGCACGACACAACACAGCACGACACAACACAGCACAACACAGCACAACACAGCACAGCACAACACAGCACGACACAACACAGCACGACACAACACAGCACAACAAAGCACAGCACGACACAACACAACACAGCACGACACAACACAACACAGCACGACACAACACAGCACAGCACGACACAACACAACACAGCACGACACAACACAGCACGACACAACACAGCACAACACAGCACGACACAGCACGACACAACACAGCACGACACAACACAGCACAACACAGCACAACACAGCACGACACAACACAGCACAACACAGCACAACACAGCACGACACAACACAGCACGACACAGCACGACACAACACAGCACGACACAACACAGCACGACACAACACAGCACAGCACGACACGACACGACACAGCACAACACAGCACAGCACAACACAGCACAGCACAACACAACACAGCACAACACAGCACAACACAGCACGACACGACACAACACAGCACAACACAGCATGACACGACACAACACAGCACAACACAGCTTAACACAGCACAACACGGCACAACACAGCACAACACAGCACAATACAACACAGCACGACACGACACAGCACAACACAGCACAACACAGCACGACACAACACAGCACAGCACGACACGACGCGACACAGCACAACACAGCACGACGCGACACAGCACAACACAGCACAGCACAACACAACACAGCACAACACAGCACAACACAGCACGACACGTCACGACACAACACAACACAGCACAACACAGCATGACACGACACAACACAGCACAACACAGCTTAACACAGCACAACACAGCACAACACAGCACAATACAACACAGCACGACACAGCACAACACAGCACGACACAACACAGCACAACACAGCACGACACGATACAACACAACACAGCACAACACAGCACAACACAAGTCAGCACGACACAGCACGACACAGCACAGCACGACACGACACAACACAGCACGACACAACACAGCACGACACAGCACAGCACGACACAGCACAGCACGACACGACACAACACAGCACGACACAACACAGCACGACACAACACAGCACGACACAACACAGCAGGACACTGCACAGCACGACACAGCACGACACAGCACAACACAGCACGACACAACACAGCACAGCACGACACAGCACAACACAGCACGACACAGCACGACACAACACAGCACGACACAGCACAGCACGACACAGCACAGCACGACACGACACAACACAGCACGACACAACACAGCACGACACAGCACAGCACGACACAGCATGACACAGCACAACACAGCACGACACAGCACAACACAGCACAACACAGCACGACACAGCACGACACAACACAGCACGACACAGCACAGCACGACACAGCACAGCACGACACGACACAGCACAGCACGACACAGCACAGCACGACACAACACAGCACGACACAACACAGCACGACACAGCACAGCACGACACAGCACGACACAGCACAACACAGCACGACACAGCACGACACAGCACGACACGGCACGACACAACACAGCACGACACAGCACAGCACGACACAGCACAGCACGACACGACACAGCACAGCACGACACAGCACAGCACAACACAGCACGACACAGCACGACACAACACAGCACGACACAGCACAGCACGACACAGCACAGCACGACACGACACAGCACGACACAACACAGCACGACACAGCACAGCACGACACAGCACGACACAGCACAACACAGCACGATACAGCACGACACAGCACAACACAGCACGACACAGCACGACACAGCACGACACGGCACGACACGGCACGACACGGCACGACACAGCACAACACAGCACGACACAACACGACACAGCACGACACAGCACGACACAGCACGGCACGACACAGCACAGCACGACACAGCACAGCACGACACGACACAACACAGCACGACACAACACAGCACGACACAGCACAGCACGACACAGCACAGCACGACACGACACAACACAGCACGACACAACACAACACAGCACGACACAGCACGACACAGCACGACACAGCACAGCACAGCACACACACACACAGCACGACACAGCACAACACAGCACGACACAGCACAACACAGCACGACACAGCACAACACAGCACGACACAGCACGACACAACACAGCACGACACAGCACAGCACGACACAGCACGACACAGCACAACACAGCACGACACAGCACGACACAGCACAACACAGCACGACACGACTATAAAAATGAAAAGAAAAAAAAGAGGTTATTATTTGAAACCTGACCAGTATATATATAAAAAAAAAAAAACACATTAAAAAGTACATCAAACAATTGTAGTGTGAACAATCCTTTAGTCTGGGTTCACAGCTCTGCGAATCGGATGTGGGTTTCACCGCATGCAATTTGCATTGCAGGAGAATGTGACCGGCTCTCTATGGAGCTCTCTATGGAGCCGGTTCACATGTCTCCGGGGCGGCTGCGGAGCGCACGGAAACGCTGTGCGTCTTTAGCTCTGTTTCAGGCAAAGATTCAACCCTGATTGATCCCTGTACCGGAGAATTGGGAGCGCGCAGCGTTCCTGTGCGATCCCAAGACGGTTCCAGTGTGAACCGAGCCTTAAAGTAAAATCCTCGACTGCGCTCTACTGCTAGTTTTGATACTGGTCACCTGATTGGCTGAAAGGACAGGCGATCCTATTAGACGCCTAGAAGGAGGAGGGGAGGAGCTGGAAGCCGCTGATGGGGGAATTGCTGGACCGACTGGCAAATAGCGCGGGGGTGCAGCTCAGGGGGGGGTGGTTATTTGCCACCCTGCCCCCCCCCCAAAAAAGCCGCCACTGCAGCCCAGGGCCGTTTTTAAGGCAGGGCAAAAGGGGCAGCTGCCCTGGGCCCTGTCATTGTTGTGGGGCCCAAAGCAGCTGCCTCATACTTGACAACTATCCCAGTTTAAATTCCCTTGTCCCTTGAGGTTTTAGTCCTGTGCTGTGTCCCAATATCTCAGTGTGAAGTGCTGCTACTAATGCTGCCCAGCTCTGCCCTATTGTTGTGTACATATGACCCTGTGTTTTGAAACCCCCCCCACGCACATAAGAACGTAAACGCCTGCGTCGGGGCGCCCAAACGTGAAAAATGTTGATTGCGATACACATGTTACATATCGCCGCGCGCGCCGAAGTCAGAGCAATTATTCTACAACAAGACCTCCTATAATAAAGCTTACCTGTAGGTACAATGAATATCACCTACACCGTTTAGAAAAATATTCGTTATTTCTGCATGTCAACGGCGCATGCGCACTGCGAGCTGGAGGGGCAGCACGACCCGCAATCGCGGTGTACAGAGGCAGAACGGGAAACTGCCAGTGTAAACAAGGCGGATCTTCGTTCTGCCAGATGACATGACAGAGATCTTCTGGTCCCAGTGAGCCGGAACAGTCATCTGTGTGGTGTTCCAGGCAGCCCACCCCCCCCCCCCCTCCCCTACAGTTAGAACACACCCAGGGGACACACTTAACCCCCTTGATCGCCCCCTAGTGTTAATCCCTTCTCTCCAGTGTCATTTATACAGTAATCAGTGCATTTTTATAGCACTGATCAATGTAATCATGCCACTGGTCCCCAAAAAGTGTAATTTAGGGGGTCAGATTTGTCTGCCGCAACGTCGCAGTCCCGCTAAAAATCGCAGATTCCCGCCATTACCAATAAAAACAATAAAAAATAAATAAAAGTCCCTACCGTGTTTCCCCGAAAATAAGACCTACCCTGAATATAAGACCTAGTGTTATTTTTCAGGAGGGCTGCAATATAAGGCCTACCCCGAAAATAAGCCCTAGTTTAAAATGCTTGTGAAATCCTATAACCCACTCTATTACAGTAGAATATAATGTACAATGTGTGTGTTTCTGTAATATAATTATGGGGAAGAGAGCTCCGGGGGGTCACAGAAGAGCAGAGCGGCGCTATAACAAAGGTATTTAGCACAATAATATTACAGAAACACACACATTGTACATTATATAATACTGTAATAGAGTGGATTATAGGATTTCACAAGCATTTTAACTTGGTTCACACTGGGGATTCCTGACAGGCAGGGAGGGAGAGGGGGATAGAAGACAGCACATTACATGGTAAGACCTATCCCGAAAATAAGCCCTAGTTCAAAATGCTTATGAAATCCTATAATCCACTCTATTACAGTAGTATATAATGTACAATGTGTGTGTTTCTGTAATATAATTGCGGAGGAGAGAGCTCCGGCAGGTCACAGAAGCGCAGAGCGGCGCTATAACGAAGGTATTCAGCACAATAATATTACAGAAACACACACATTGTACATTATATAATACTGTAATAGAGTGGATTATAGGATTTCACAAGCATTTTAACTTGGTTCACACTGGGGATTCCTGACAGGCAGGGAGGGAGAGGGGGATAGAAGACAGCACATTACATGGTAAGACCTATCCCGAAAATAAGCCCTAGTTCAAAATGCTTATGAAATCCTATAATCCACTCTATTACAGTAGTATATAATGTACAATGTGTGCGTTTCTGTAATATAATTGCAGAGGAGAGAGCTCTGGCAGGTCACAGAAGCGCAGAGCAGCGCTATAACGAAGGTATTTGGCACAATAATATTACAGAAACACACACATTGTACATTATATAATACTGTAATAGAGTGAATTATAGGATTTCACAAGCATTTTAACTTGGTTCACACTGGGGATTCCTGACAGGCAGGGAGGGAGAGGGGGAGAGAAGACAACACATTACATGGTAAGACCTACCCCGAAAATAAGACCTACCCCGAAAATAAGACCTAGCGTTATTTTCCAGCAGGGCTGCAATATAAGCCCTACCCAGAAAATAAGCCCTAGTTCAAAATGCTTGTAAAATCCTATAACCCACTCTATTATAGTAGTATGTAATGTACAATGTGTATGTTTCTGTAATATAATTGTGGGGAAGAGAGCTCCGGAGGGTCACAGAAGCGCAGATCGACGCTATAACGAAGTTATTCGGCACAACAATATTACAGAAACACACACATTGTACATTATATAATACTGTAATAGAGTGGATTATAGGATTTCACAAGCATTTTAACTTGGTTCACACTGGGGATTCCTGACAGGCAGGGAGGGAGAGGGGGAGAATAGAAAGGACATTACATGGTAAGAACTATCCCGAAAATAAGCCCTAGTTAAAAATGCTTGTGAAATCCTATAATCCACTCTATTACAGTAGTATATAATGTACAATGTGCGTGTTTCTGTAATATAATTGTGGGGTAGAGAGCCCCGCCAGGTCACAGAAGAACAGAGCGGCGTTAAAAAAAGGTATTTGGCAAAATAATATTACAGAAACACACACATTGTACATTATATAATACTGTAATAGAGTGGATTATAGGATTTCACAAGCATTTTAACGTGGTTCAAACTGGGGATTCCTGACAGGCAGGGAGGGAGAGGGGGAGAGAAGACAGCACATTACATGGTAAGACCTACCCCGAAAATAAGACCTACTCCGAAAATAAGACCTAGCTTTATTTTCCAGCAGTGCTGCAATATAAGCCCTACCCAGAAAATAAGCCCTAGTTCAAAATGCTTGTGAAATCCTATAATCCACTCTATTACAGTAGTATATAATGTATAATGTGTGTGTTTCTGTAATATAATTGCGGGAAAGAGAGCTCTGGCGGGTCACAGAAGAGCAGAGTGGCGCTATAACAAAGGTATTCAGCACAATAATATTACAGAAACACACACATTGTACATTATATAATACTGTAATAGAGTGGATTATAGGATTTCACAAGCATTTTAACTTGGTTCACACTGGGGATTCCTGACAGGCAGGGAGGGAGAGGGGGAGAATAGAAAGGACATTACATGGTAAGAACTATCCCGAAAATAAGCCCTAGTTAAAAATGCTTGTGAAATCCTATAATCCACTCTATTACAGTAGTATATAATGTACAATGTGCGTGTTTCTGTAATATAATTGCAGGGAAGAGAGCTCCGGAGGGTCACAGAAGCGCAGAGCGGCGCTATAACGAAGGTATTTGGCACAATAATATTCTGGAAACACACACATTGTACATTATATAATACTGTAATAAAGTGGATTATAGGATTTCACAAGCATTTTAACTTGGTTCACACTGGGGATTCCTGACAGGCAGGGAGGGAGAGGGGGAGAGAAGACAGCACATTACATGGTAAGACCTATCCCAAAAATAAGACCTACCCCGAAAATAAGACCTACCCCGAAAATAAGACCTAGCGTTATTTTCCGGCAGGGCTGCAATATAAGCCCTACCCAGAAAATAATCCCTAGTTCAAAATGCTTGTGAAATCCTATAACCCACTCTATTATAGTAGTATGTAATGTACAATGTGCGTGTTTCTGTAATATAATTGCAGGGAAGAGAGCTCCGGAGGGTCACAGAAGCGCAGAGCGGCGCTATAACGAAGGTATTTGGCACAATAATATTACGGAAACACCCACATTGTACATTATATAATACTGTAATAGAGTGGATTATAGGATTTCACAAGCATTTTAACTTGGTTCACACTGGGGGTTCCTAACAGGCAGGGAGGGAGAGGGGGATAGAAGACAGAACATTACATGGTAAGACCTACCCCAAAATAAGACCTACCCCGAAAAATAAGACCTAGCGTTATTTTCCAGCAGGGTTGCAATGTAAGCCCTACCCAGAAAATAAGCCCTAGTTCAAAATGCTTGTGAAATCCTATAACCCACTCTATTACAGTAGTATATAATGTACAATGTGTGCGTTTCTGTAATATAATTGCGGGGAAGAGCGCTCCGGCGGGTCACAGAAGAGCAGATCGACGCTATAACGAAGTTATTCGACACAACAATATTACAGAAACACACACATTGTACATTATATAATACTGTAATAAAGTGGATTATAGGATTTCACAAGCATTTTAACTTGGTTCACACTGGGGATTCCTGACAGGCAGGGAGGGAGAGGGGGAGAATAGAAAGGACATTACATGGTAAGAACTATCCCGAAAATAAGCCCTAGTTAAAAATGCTTATGAAATCCTATAATCCACTCTATTACAGTAGTATATAATGTACAATGTGCGTGTTTCTGTAATATAATTGCAGGGAAGAGAGCTCCGGAGGGTCACAGAAGCGCAGATCGGCGCTATAACGAAGGTATTTGGCACAATAATATTACGGAAACACCCACATTGTACATTATATAATACTGTAATAAAGTGGATTATAGGATTTCACAAGCATTTTAACTTGGTTCACACTGGGAGTTCCTAACAGGCAGGGAGGGAGAGGGGAAGAATAGAAAGGACATTACATGGTAAGACCTACCCCGAAAATAAGCCCTACTGTGTCTTTTGTTGCCAAAATTAATATAAGACCAGGGCTTTTTTTCAGGGAAACACAGTAAATCTGTCCCATAGTTTGTAGACGTGATAACTTTTGTGCAAACCAATCAGTTTACGCTTATTGCAATTTTTTTTTAACCAAAAATATGTAAAAGAATATATATCGGCCTAAACAAATACATTTTTTTTATATATTTATTTTTTGGCTTATGTGTTATAGCAGAAAGTAAAAAATAAATTGTTTTTTTTTTTTTTTCAAAATTGTCGCTCTTTTTTTGGTTATCGTGCAAAAAATAAAAACCGCAGAGGCGATCAAATACCACCAAAAGAAAGCTCTATTTGTGGGGAAAAAAGGACGCCAATTTTGTTTGGGTGCCACGTCACACGACCGTCCATTCACACACCAAGTATGGCTCGGCCCCGCCACTCGCTCTCTCCTCATTGGCTGTGATTGATAGCAGTGTGAGCCAGTGAGGAGAGAGAGAGACCCAGGGGAGCCGCTGCTCTCATGCACTTTGCTGGATCGAGATGGGGCTCAGGCACACCTCCAAACTTTTTGAGATGGGAATGAGGGACACCTATCAGCAAAAGTATGCAGGAATAGGACACACACCCTTGCCACGCCCCCTTAACCACTTTCAGACCGGACCAATTTGCAGCCAAAGGACCAGGCCCCTTTTTGCGATTCGGCACTGCGTCGCTTTAACTGACAATTGCGCGGTCGTGCGACGTGGCTCCCAAACAAAATTTACGTCCTTTTTTTCCCACAAATAGAGCTTTCTTTTGGTGGTATTTGATCGCCCCTGCGGTTTTTATTTTTTGCGCTATAAACAAAAAAGAGCGCCAATTTTGAAAAAAAACGCATTATTTTTTATTTTTTGCTATAATAAATATCCCCCAAAAATATATAAAAAAACGTTTTTTTCCTCAGTTTAGGCCGATACGTATTCTTCTACATATTTTTGGTAAAAAAATCGCAATAAGCGATTATTGATTGCGCAGAAGTTATAGCGCTTACAAGATAGGGGATAGTTTTAAGCATTTTTATTAATAATTTTTTTTTTTTATTAGTAATGGCGGCGATCAGCGATTTTTGGCGGACACATCGGACATTTTTGACACATTTTTGGGACCATTGTCATTTATACAGCAATCAATGATATTGATTCCTGTATAAATGACACTGGCAGTGAAGGGGTTAACCACAAGGGGGCAGTGTAGGGTTAAGTATGCCTAGGGGTGTGTTTCTTTTTTTTTTGCTGATCTCTGCTCCAATCACAGGGAGCAGAGATCGGCGTCACTGTTGCTAGGCAGAACAGGGAGATGCTGTTTATCTCGGCATCTCCCCGTTCAGCCTTCCCGTGAGACGATCGCGGGTCTCCCCGCGGCGATCGAGTCCGCGGGGTCCGCGGCCGGACTCACGGGGGTCCCGACCGGCGCCGGAGCGCGCCGCTCCCGGCGCGCTCCCAATGGCACGACAGGCATTAAGGAGGGACTTATAAAAAAAACAAGATTGGTTAAACCCACAAGTGCTTTTTTACCACTACTATTCCTTTATATTGGCTTTTGGAGTTTACAAATACAGCAATTTAGAAATCTTTTGGGACCATTGTCATTTATACAGCAATCAGATGAGGGACAAATGAGGAGGAATGAGGGACAGAGGGACATTGCTCCAAATCAGGGACAGTTGGGAGGTATGGGGTTCAGGTAAATATAATGGGGCTGCCTTAAAGTGATTGTAAAGGCTCATCTTTTTTTTTTTTTTTTTATAACATGACACTGTGTGGTGGTTTTGCACAGAGCAGCCCGGATCCTCCTCTTCTCAGGTCCCCCATTGCTGCTCCTGGCCCCTCCCTCCTTTGAGTGCCCCTCAGCCAGCAGCTTGCTACAGGGGGCACCCAAGCCGAGTCAGCGCTCCATGTATCCATTCAGACATGGAACCCCAGAACTGGCCCCGCCCCCTCTTTCCCCTGATTGGCTGACCGAGTTTGATTGACAGCCACAGGAGACAATAGCGCTGATGCTCTGTCTCAGCCAATCAGGAGGAGTGTACTGGATGGCTGAGGGGATCGTGGACATTGCTGGAGAGAGAAGGGGCTCAGGTAGGTAATTGGGGGGGGGGGGGGCACACACAGAAAGTTTTTTTTATCCGAATGCATAGAATGCACCTTTTGCCTTTACAACTCCTTTAAGTAAAAAAAAAAAACCCTCTGCCCTTAGAACCAGTTTGACATTGGTGTTTGGAGGATGGTAAAACTGTAGCTCAGCCTTTTTTTATTGCCCCCCCCAGCAAAAAAAATCTAAACAAGCCCTTAGACTGGGGGTCAGCAATCTGTAGATCGCGATCCACCAGTAGATCGGGGCAGGTGACTAGTAAGGATGATCTCTGGCGTGTTCGCACAGCCCACATGCAGAGCCCGCCAGGAAGTCGGCACGGCGCTGCGCTAATCACAAGCAGTGAGACATTTCCCGATGCGCGGCTGCAGAGATTGGGAAATGTCTCACTGCCTGCGATTAGCGCAGCGCCGTGCCGACTTCCTGGCGGGCTCTGCACTGGGCTGTGCGAACACGCCGGAGCCTATCCTTCGTGACTAGTAGATCGCAATCTGGGCTTGCTGACCCACCATCCCAGAGCATCAAATGAGGAGGGGCTACTTGTGAAGTTGGAGGTGTAGTAGGGAGCCCCATAAGCCGATGCCTCCTCTGTGGTGCCGGCTCCTGTCCCAGGAGGAGTGATACCAACCGCACTCCACCTCTTATCCCGGCTAGTGGTCTCCAGAGGGGTGCCAGCTGCAGGGAAGAAGAGATCTTCAGGTCAGTGTGAAGGAATACACCGGGCACCGGGGGGGGGGGTGCAGTGAATTGTACCTGCAGCTTTCCCGCGGGTTTGCTGTGCTTTCCTATAGACTTCTATTATATCCTGCAGGCAGAGGCAGCTCTAGGCTTAGTGAGGCCTTAGGCAAAACTTAGACACGAGGCCCCACTTTAGCCCATAATAGGAAAAGTCATTAAAGGGATAAAATGAACTAAATCAATTGCATCTATTAAGAGCCTTAAATCCTTTAAACTATGAATTCATTGTTCCTAGAACGTCTCTCCCGATGGCAGCCCCGTTATCTCTGTGTAGATCTCTCCCTGGAGCAGCTGAGCGGATTATACAGCTTACAGACGGGCCCTGGCAGTCCAGTCGCCACTGTGCTGATGGCGAGGGTGCCATGCTGAACTTCCAGTGACCAGTATGAGTGAGAGCGATAACACCAAATTTAACACACCTGCACCTGAGACCTTGTAACACTAGTCACATGACACCGGGGGAGGAAAAATGGCTAATGGGCCCCAATTTGGACATTTTCACTTAGGGGTGTACTGACTTTTGTTGCCAGCGGTTTAGACATTAATGGCTGTCATTTCTTCAGTGTTGTCACATGAAAAGAGAGAAGAAAAGATTTACACAAATGTGTCCTTCATATAAATCCCAAATTGGAATGGTAATTGATAGAAACTTAGAGCCGCACGATTCTGACCAAAATGAGAATCACAATATTTTTGCTTAGAATAAAAAGATCGCGATTCTCGCGATGTAAAATCTTTCACATTATACAAAAATTAAATTGGGCTAACTCTACTGGTTAGTTTTTGTTTTTTTTAATTCATTAACCACTTCAGCCCCGGACCAATTGGCAGCCAAATGACCAGGCCCCTTTTTGTGATTCGTCACTGCGTCGATTTAACTGACAATTGCGCGGTCGTGCGACGTGGCTCCCAAACAAAATTGGCGTCCTTTTTTTCCCCACAAATAGAGCTTTCTTTTGGTGGTATTTGATCACCCCTGCGGTTTTTATTTTTTTGCGCTATAAACAAAAATAAAGCGACAATTTTGAAAAAGAATGCATTATTTTTTACTTTTTGCACAAAAAATATATAAAAAAAATAGGGGATTGATTGGTTTGCGCAGAAGTTATATCGTTTACACAATAGGGGATAGTTTTATAGCATATATATATTATTTTTTTACTAGTAATGGCGGCGATCAGCGATTTTTATTGTGACTGCGACATTATGGCGGACACATCGGACGTTTTTGACACATTTTTGGGACCATTGTCATTTATACAGCAATCAGTGCTATTTAAATGAACTGATTCCTATGTAAATAACACTGGCAGTGAAGGGGTTAACCACTAGGGGCGGGGAGGGGTTAAGTGAGCCCTGTGTGTGTTTTGTTACTATCGGAGGGGGGGCTTGGCATGTTACGTCACTGATCGTCTTTCCCGATGACAGGGAACAGACGATCAGGACAGCCTCACTAGGAAGCGCGGGGAGAGGTTTGTTTACACTTACCTCTCTCCGTTCTTCAGATCTGTGACCCGATCGCGGGACACCAGCGGCAATCGGGACCCGCGGCCACGGTCACAGAGCTCAGGACCGGGTCGCGAGCGTGCCGCCGGCGGCGCGCGCGCGCGACCCACGGCTGGGCTCTTAAAGGACAACGTACCTGTACGTTGATGTGCCCAGCCGTGCCATTCTGCCGACGTAAATGTGCAGGAGGCGGTGCTTAAGTGGTTAAAGTAAATTTTTTTTTTTAAATTGCATTTGAAAGACCGCTGCGCAAAAAAAGGTGTAACATAAAATATTGCAACAACCACCATTTTATTCTCTAGGGTGTCTACTAAAAAAATAATATATATATATATATATATATATATATATAAGTAATTTTCTAGCATAAAAAAAATGATTTTAACTTGAAACCAACAAATGTCAGAAAAAGTGCTGGACAAATTTACACATCACAAAAAAGCTTCTCTACAAAAGGAAAAAACTTACCCTATAAAAGAAAAAAAAGTATTGCAACAACCACCATTTTATTCTCTAGGGTGTCTACTAAAAAAAATATATATATATATATATATATATATATATAAGTAATTTTCTAGCAAAAAAAATGATTTTAAGGTGCGGAGGGTTTCTAAAGAGATAGCTGCCTTGCTGTGAGTGACTCACTGCACTGCACCAGGCTGGCCTCAAGTAAGTCTAAGTAAGTTGTGCCCATTAAATGCAGCCACTGTGCCCATTAAACTCAGCCACTGTGCCCATCAATGCTGCCACTGTGCCCATTAAACTCAGCCACTGTGCCCATCAATGCTGCCACTGTGCCCATTAAACTCAGCCACTGTGCCCATCAAAGCTGCCACTGTGCCCCTCAAACACAGCCACTGTGCCCATCAAAAGCTCCCACTGTGCCCATCAAAGCTGCCACTGTGCCCATCAAGAGCTGCCACTGTGCCCAAACACAGCCACTGTGCCCATCAAAAACTGTCACTGTACATCACTATATCTCAGCCCCCAACTCCCCCCAGGTGCATCACTCCCCCCCCAGACCACTTCATATATCCAGCTGACATCATCCCCTCCACACTCCTCTCCTAAACATACTACCCCCATCATCCCCTCCGCACTCCTCTCCTATACATACTACCCCCATCATCCCCTCCGCACTCCTCTTCTATACATACTACCCCCACCATCCCCTCCGCACTCCTCTCCTATACATACTACCCCCACCATCCCCTCCACACTCCTCTCCTATACATACCACCCCCTCCATCCCCTCCACACTCCTCTCCTGTACATACTACCCCCACCATACCCTCTGCACTCCTTTCCTATACATACTACCCCCACCATCCCCTCTGCACTCCTCTCCTACACATACTACCCCACCATCCCCTCCACACTCCTCTCCTGTACATACTGCCCCCACCATTCCCTCCGCACTCCTCTCCTATATATACTACCCCCACCATCCCCTCCACACTCCTCTCCTGTACATACTACCCCCACCATCCCCTCTGCACTCCTCTCCTATACATACTACCCCCACCATCCCCTCTGCACTCCTCTCCTACACATACTACCCCACCATCCCCTCCACACTCCTCTCCTGTACATACTGCCCCCACCATTCCCTCCGCACTCCTCTCCTATATATACTACCCCCACCATCCCCTCTGCACTCCTCTCGTATACATACTACTCCCACCATCCCCTCCACACTCCTCTCCTGTACATACTACCCCCACCATCCCCTCTGCACTTCTCTCCTGTACATACTACGACCCACCATCCCCTCTGCACTCCTCTCCTGTACATACTGCCCCCACCATCCCCTCTGCACTCCTCTCCTGTACATACTGCCCCCACCATACCCTCCAAACTCCTCTCCTATACATACTACCCCCACCATCCCCTCCGCACTCCTCTCCTGTACATACTACCCCCACCATCCCCTCTGCACTCCTCTCCTATACATACTACCCCCACCATCCCCTCTGCACTCCTCTCCTACACATACTACCCCACCATCCCCTCCACACTCCTCTCCTGTACATACTGCCCCCACCATCCCCTCTGCACTCCTCTCCTATACATACTACCCCCACCATACCCTCTGCACTCCTTTCCTATACATACTACCCCCACCATCCCCTCCGCACTCCTTTCCTATACATACTACCCCCACCATCCCCTCCGCACTCCTCTCCTCTACATACTACCCCCACCATCCCCTCCACGCTCCTCTCCTGTACATATTACCCCCACCATCCCCTCCGCACTCTTCTCCGGTACAAACTACCCCCACCACCCCTCCACGCTCCTCTCCTCTACATACTACCCCCACCATCCCCTTCACATTCCTCTCCTATACATACTACCCCCACCATCCCCTCCGCACTCCTCTCCTATACATACTACCCCCACCATCCCCTCTGCACCCCTCTCCTATACATACTACCCCCACCATCCCCTCCACACTCCTCTCCTATACATACTACCCCCGCCATCCCCTCCGCACTCCTCTCCTATATATATTACCCCAACCATCCCCTCCACACTCCTTCCCAATACATTCTACCCCCACCATCCCCTCCGCACTCCTCTCCTGTACATACTACCCCCACCATCCCCTCTGCACTCCTTCTGCCACTCTGCATGTTGCAGAGCTCAGTGCCTCTAAGCTTTGGCCTGCCACATTAATGTTGGCTCCCATGAGACAGCCATCTTTAAACCTGGGGAACCCATGATCTTCAATTGCCAGGATGCCCCATGAGTTATCAGTCCACCCCTGGCCCAGACTTTGGCTACCCAGCAGGGTTGCTCACTGCAATTGTAAGCCAAGAGTGTCAACTTTGTTGACTCTGATGTAAAGGGGGACTCTTGTGATTAACTCCATATGATTAGAAATGTTATTTAAACACAAAATATATGTATAGTGTATACTACATAAATACATAAAAATCTTCCTTGCATTGTACAGAGGTAATGAATTTAATGTACTAAAAAAATTGCGCTTCTAATGTGTTCGGGTTTGGCTTGAAGAAAAGGTGGCAACCCTAGTAAACCTACTGAGGGAAAATAATCCTGAGGATTATTGCAATTATTTGCGGATGACACAGGAGTCATTTGAGATGCTGTTATCTCATGTGCGGCCACATCCCACCAAACAAGACTCCTGTATGAGAAAGGCCATCAGAGGAGAGGACAGGCTCATGGCAACCCTCCGTTTGTTGGCAACAGGCAGGTCTTTTGAAGACCTGAGGTTTACAACTGGAATGTCTGCCCAATCATTAGGTTGGATTACCCTGGAGGCATGTGAGACCATAGTAAAGGTTCTCCAACCACAGTATTTAAAGGTAAGAAATAGACATGTGCACTACCAAAAAATTCATTCATTTTCGGTTCATTTGTTTTTTTTTTGTAATTTTTCGGTTAATTCGTTATGATCGCAATTCGTAAATTCGTACATTCAAAAATTCGTACATTCGTAAATTTGTACATTTGTAAATTCATACATTCGTAAATTCCTCTCCTATACTCCTCTCCTATACTCCTCTCCTATACTCCTCTCCTATACATACTACCCCAACTATCCCCTCCTTATTCCTCTCCTATACATACTACCCCCACCATCCACTCTGCACTCCTCTCCTCTACATACTACCCCCACCATCCCCTTTACGCTCCTCTCCTGTACATATTACCCCCACCATCCCCTCCGCACTCTTCTCCGGTACAAACTACCCCCACCACCCCTCCACGCTCCTCTCCTCTACATACTACCCCCACCATCCCCTCCACATTCCTCTCCTATACATACTACCCCCACCATCCCCTCCGCACTCCTCTCCTATACATACTACCCCCACCATCCCCTCTGCACCCCTCTCCTATACATACTACCCCCACCATCCCCTCCACACTCCTCTCCTATACATACTACCCCCGCCCTCCCCTCCGCACTCCTCTCCTATATATACTACCCCAACCATCCCCTCCACACTCCTTCCCAATACATTCTACCCCCACCATCCCCGCCGCACTCCTCTCCTGTACATACTACCCCCCACCATCCCCTCTGCACTCCTTCTGCCACTCTGCATGTTGCAGAGCTCAGTGCCTCTAAGCTTTGGCCTGCCACATTAATGTTGGCTCCCATGAGACAGCCATCTTTAAACCTGGGGAACCCATGATCTTCAATTGCCAGGATGCCCCATGAGTTATCAGTCCACCCCTGGCCCACATAGCTCCCAACTGTCCCTGATTTGGAGGGACTGTCCCTGATTTGGAGCAATGTCCCTCTGTCCCTCATTCCTCCTCATTTGTCCCTCATTTTGGTCTAATCTATATAGTTGTACATAAAATACACTTTTTTATCTTTCAAAAAGTGTTTCCCGGTGCTAAACTTTTCATCCTAATTCTAAATTGCCGCATTTGTAAATTTTAAAAGCCAATATAAAGAAATAGTAGTGGTAAAAAAAAAAGCCCTTGTGGATTTGATTAACCTTTTTTTATGATTAATTCTCCTTTAAGCGGGTGTGGCAGGAGGCGTGTCCTATGCCTACATACGTTTGCTAGTAGGTGTCCCTCATTCCCATCTCAGAATATTGGGAGGTGTGCTGGCCCAGACTGTGGCTACCCAGCAGGGTTGCTCACTGCAAATGTAAGCCAAGAGTGTCAACTTTGTTGACTCTGATGTAAAGGGGGACTCTTGTGATTAACTCCATATGATTAGAAATGTTATTTAATCACAAAATATATGTATAGTGTATACAACATGAATACATAAAAATTGCCTTCCATTGTACAGAGGTAATGAATTTAATGTACTACTGAAAAAAAAGAAATTGCCGTGCGCTGCTAATGTGTTCGGGTTTGGCTTGAAGAAAAGGTGGCAACCCTAGAACACCTACTGAGGGAAAATAATCCTGAGGATGACACAGGAGTCATTTGAGATGCTGTTATCTCATGTGCGGCCACATCCCACCAAACAAGACTCCTGTATGAGAAAGGCCATCAGAGGAGAGGACGGGCTCATGGCAACCCTCCGTTTGTTGGCAACAGGCAGGTCTTTTGAAGACCTGAGGTTTACAACAGGAATGTCTGCCCAATCATTAGGTTGGATTACCCTGGAGGCGTGTGAGACCATAGTAACGGTTCTCCAACCACAGTATTTAAAAGGTAAGAAATAGACATGTGCACTACCAAAAAATTCATTCATTTTCGTTTTCGTTTCATTCGTTTATTTTTTTGTCATTTTTCGGTTAATTCGTTATGATCGCAATTCGTAAATTCGTACATTCAGAAATTCGTACATTCGTAAATTTGTACATTTGTAAATTCATACATTCGTAAATTCGAAAATTCATATTCATAAATTCGTACATTCGTAAATTCGTAAATTCATATTCGTAAGTTCGTACATTCGTAAATTAGAAAATTCGTAAATTTGGAAATTAGAACATCCGAAAATTAGAAAATCTGAAAAAGTAACTAACTAATAAATTAGGTATAGGTATTGTAATTTCCTTTCAAATTTGTCTGTTAGTGAACGTAACAAATACAAATTTATGCAAAGTTATGAGTTATCCAAAATAACGAATGCCGCATCTAAACAAATGGAAGGGAACAAATTAATAACAAATAATAATAATAAATTATTATTATTATTTATTATTATTAATTCATTACGTTCCATTCTTAGATGTGGCATTTGTTATTTCAGATAATTTGTAACTTGGGATGAATTTGTATTTGTTACGTTCACTAACAGACAAATTTGAAAGGAAATTACAATACCTATAATTTAATAGTTAAGTTATTATTAGATAATTATTATTTCAGATTTCCGAATTTCCGAATTAATGAATGTACAAATTTACGAATGTACAAATTTACGAATGTACAAATGTACGAATTCACAAATTTATGAATGTACAAATTTACGAATTTACAAATTTACGAATGTACAAATTTACGAATGTACAAATGTACGAATTCACAAATTTATGAATGTACAAATTTACGAATTTACAAATTTACGAATGTACAAATTTACGAATGTACAAATGTACGAATTTACGATTGTACGAATTTACAATTTTTTTTAATATTCAAATTTTCGGAAAAATTTGTTAAACGGGTTTCCGTTAATTTGGATATTTCCGAATTAACGAATTTGTCGAAATTAGTTAAAAAACTAATTCGGAATGAAACGAATTGCACATGTCTAGTAAGAAAACATGGTGAACTGTCTGAATTATGTTACATGAATACATATTAAAATTGAGTTGGAATTTCTAAAATTCAGAAATGTCTCTAAAATTGGCAAAAATGCTATTAATTATAAGAAAATTCATATATAGAAATACGCCTTTAGCAAAAAGAGACATTTTGCAACAGAATATATATTTTATTTAACAAAATCATTAAAATATGGAAAAAAAACAAAATTTTTTACTTTTTGCTATTTTTTTTAAAAAAAAAACTATTTTTTTCCTCAGTTTAGTTTAGTTTATTCTTCTACATATTTTTGGTAAAAAAAAATCGCAATAAGCGTATATTGATCGGTTTGCGCAAAAGTTATAGCGTCTACAAAATAGGGGATAGATTTATTGAATTTTTTTTTTTTTTTTTACTAGTAATGGCGGGGATCTGCGATTTTTTTTTCGTGACTGCGACATTGCGGCGGACATTTCGGACACTTTTGACACATTTTTGGAACCATTCACATTTACACAGCGATAGACGTGATTCTAACTGTAGGGGGAGGGGACTTAAGGGAGGAGACCGATCATGTGTTCCTCTGTACTGGGATCACATGATCGGTCTCCTCTGCACTGACAGGACGTGGAGCTGTGTGTTAACAATGACCGTTTCAAATTCAACATAAAGAAAAAGGATTCACAGATTAGTGTATTGTGAGTCATGTAACCAAGAACCTTGATGCGGTTGGGACATATTTTGCCCCGTACACACGATCGGACTTTCCGACAACAAAACCGTGGAATTTTGTTCGAAAGTTGTTGGCTCCAACTTGTCTTGCATACACACGGTCACACAAATGTTGGCCAACAATTACGAACATGGGAACACGGAGACGTACAAGACATACGACCAGCCGAGAGAAATGAAGTTCAATAGCCAGTGCGGCTGCTTCTGCTTGATTTCGAGCATGCGTGGACTTTTGTGCGTCGGACTTGTGTACAGACGATCGGAAATTTTTGTTGGCGAAAAATTTGAGAACCTGCTGGCCAACATTTGTTGGCGGAAAGTCCGACAACAAATGTCCGATGGAGCGTACACATGGACGGACTTTCAGCCAACAAGCTCACATCCTACATTTGTTGTCGGAAAATCCGATCGTGTGTATGGGGCATAACTCATCTGCCAGTTCAGGACAGATGGTACAGGTGGGTGAGAAGTATATCCCTGATATCCTATAAGATCTGTCTTTTGTGTAAGATGTCCCTTAACCACCTCCCTCCCGGCCAGTGCACATAGTTCAGGAATGTCCCTCAGAAGGAGGGGGATCACTCGCGTGCCCATGCAGTGGCGCGATCCCCATGCACTCGTGTCACCCAGACACGGCGCATCTCCGGCAGGAGGGCTCTGTAATTCTGATCACCAGGGGACAGACGCGAAAGCCTCCACCACTGCCAATGGCTCAGGTAAGCGGCGGAGGGCACCGGATCGCGGCAGGAGGGGGGCCCCTCTCCCGCCACAGAGAAAAGTGATATTGCAGCGAATCCGCCACAGAGACCACTTTTATCTTGTAGCCGACCGCTGGCCGAACACAGGGATACCGGGGTTATGGCAGCTAGCTGCTGCCATAACAACGATATCCGTCCCCAATTTAGGGATGTACGGTCAGTAAGTGGTTAAAAACGGTACGCAAGTTAGCAAGCTTGTTCTTGACATAGTATTCTGTGGGTTCAACACAAGCCGCTTTACATAGTTCTTTTAAAGCCTCATCGCGATTGGAATAATCCTTTGACTTCACATCCCATAAGCAGGATAATTCTTTGTATTGTTCAATAAATTGCGGCAGAAAATCAGGAGATGCGTGCAAGTTGGATGAGCTTTCACAGAAACTTGTCTCCGTGGAACTACATGAGGTCACACTAGCCGAATACTATAAGCAACAGCTAATCCCTCCTGGATTACGAGTAGGGATTGTGCCGACTTTGTTTGCCCAGAATGAGGACTTCAAAGCTAAATTTACTTCTGTCGATCTAATGACCTTAACAGTTCAATTTCTCCAGGCTGAACGATTCTCCCTATCACAACAAATAGTGAAGCTGGAGACACAGTCGAATGAATCATTGGGTCAAGAGGAAACATTAAAAATAATTGTAGCGGTCACACTTCACCAAGTGTGTGCGCTATCAGTGCAAATTGAGTTTTTTCTCAGAACTGTAATGGAGTTCTGGGGGTTAATTGTACAGGATTTACTTTGGCATCAGTCTGGCTGGGCTGTACTGGAGTTCTGCCCGGTCATAAGTGCAGTGAGGCACCTGTGACAGGCCGAGAACCAGGCC
Organism: Lithobates sylvaticus; assembly: GCA_028564925.1. Classification (NCBI taxonomy): domain Eukaryota; kingdom Metazoa; phylum Chordata; class Amphibia; order Anura; family Ranidae; genus Lithobates; species Lithobates sylvaticus. The sequence goes on along the minus strand of CM053031.1, from coordinate 295,197,332 downwards.
TGGTTGGACGTCTTGGGTACCAATCTTTCCCGGAGCCAATCAGCAAGCGAGTCTGGCCCCACTGCGTAGTCTGGGAAGGGGTATTTAAGGTGCTGAAGTCACGTTTTCGGGGTTCAACTGCAGCTTTGATTTCCGGGTTCTGGTCCAGGGGAGCCCCGCGAAGTGTCCCGGGCGTAGGAGTGTTTGCCGTCCCACAAGCTTGGTCAACCCAACCAGCCCCAGAGGCATGGGCGTCCGCAGGTAGGGGTAAGGGGGGCAAGTGCCCCCCCTGGAATCAGGGATCGGATCAGAAGTGATGACCCCCATAACCCCTCTCTGTCACCCCCTCTCTCTCTCTCTCTCTCTCTTTCACCCCTCTGTCTTTTTCACCCCCCTCTGTCTCTGTCACCCCCCTCTGTCTCTCTCTGTCACACTCCTCTCTGTCACCCCCCCCCCCCCCCACATGTATGCAGTTTCTGACAGTCTCTTGTGCCATGTCCGCAGACTCTTGAGCCATGTATGCAGTTTATGACAGTCTCTTGTGCCATGTCCGCAGTCTCTTACAGTTTCTTGAGCCATGTATGCAGTCACTGACAGTCTCTTGTGCCATGTCCGCAGACTCTTGTGCCATGTATGCAGTTTCTGACAGTCTCTTGTGCCATGTCCGCAGTCTCTTACAGTTTCTTGAGCCATGTATGCAGTCACTGACAGTCTCTTGGGCCATGTATGCCGTCTCTCACAGTCTCTTGTGCCATGTCTGCAGTCTATGACAGTCTCTTGTGCAATGTTTGCAGTCTCTGACCATCACCTGTACTACATCTGCAGTCTATGACTGCAAGGGGTATTTAAGGTGCTGAAGTCACGTGTTCAGGGTTCAACTGCAGCTTTGATTTCCTGGTTCTGGTCCGGGGTAGCCCCGCAAGGGGTCCAGGGCCTAGGAGTGTTTGCCGTCCCGCAAGCATGGTCAACCCAACCAGCCCCAGAGGCATGGGCGTCCGCAGGTAGGGGTAAGGGGGTCCGTGATAATGTGATAATGACATTGTCAAAAAGGGTCCGAGCATGGGTGACCTTAAAATGATGCCCCCCCTGAAAAAATTTCTGTGGACGCCCATGCCCAGAGGCCCTTATGGTCTGGGGTGGGGATCCGTCTGTTCCCAAGCCTTGGAACTGGTTAGTCCGAGTCCCAGCAACTGAAGGAGGATTCAAAAGGCGTCCCGGTGTGCTCTCGGTATTGGAGGGACACGGCAACTCGTACAAGTGACCAGGGGAGGACTCTTCGGAGGAGGGCCAACAAGCTGGCATCTCAGTAAACAAGCTGGCATCTCAGTAAGAGACTGGGAGCTGAGATGTATGGACACTAAAGAATCCAACGTCACACAGTATCGCCAAGAAGGCTGAGAGATCCAGGTACTGTGGGAAAGGTTCCTATCTATCTTCAGTTACAATTTAGTCTGTGGCAGAGACTTTGCAAAGTTTCTGGATCACATGTTGGCTGCTAAATCTCTGGCTAGAGGTTTATCCGGCAGTGAAGCGCCCAGCTGCGAGTGGCTACTCTCTGGGTTGATTAGAGACATTCAGTGGATGTCAGCAGTTCAAAGTGCCTGAATTTTATCACCCGTCCCCTCTATTCCCACCTGAGACTGTGTTATAGTTGGATGTTACCACTGCAGAATAAAAACCTTGAAAAGGACTTTTAAGTGTCAGCATCTGAAGTCACTGGGTACTAACCCTGGGAACCCCTAGATAACAACCGACAAGCCACGAGGAGGTAACTGGTAAGCCCAGAAAGTCAAGGCCGCCCCTCGGGGTTATGGCCGCTACATAAAGAATTCCTGTCATGACAAACTTGTGACATATAAGAAGAACATTGAAGGGCGCAAAAGTACTAAACTTGAGTGAGACTGTGATGATTATGCCAATAAAAGGGTCTATAATTGGATGGAATCCAATCACTTTCGCAATAGAACCTTTAGAAATAATAGACGCAACCAACAAGCATCTACCTCTACATCAGGGGTCTCAAACTGGCGGCCCTCCAGCTGTTGCAAAACTACAAGTCCCATCATGCCTCTGCCTGTGGCTGTAACTATCAGCCTTGCAATGCCTCATGGGACTTGTAGTTTTGCAACAGCTGGAGGGCCGCCAGTTTGAGACCCTTGCTCTACATCTTCCATGGCATCCACAGGCTCTTCTACTAATGCACAGCACAGTGGAACTTTTTTTAGTCCCCCCCCCCCCCCCCACTCGAGGAGAACCATCCAAGGAGAAGAAGAGGAGGCAAGAAGAACCGGAAAAAAAAAACACAAGGGAATCACAACCAGGACCAGGAATCGTCAGAGGGCTTAACTTTAATGTGGTACATAATATCACTTCAGTTATGTTATCTGATAAGGAATTGTTAGTGTTAAACTAAAATGGATACATTTGTGTTGAAACAAGATCTGTATCGTTTTTATAGACAAATTCCTTTAACCACTTTCAGTCCCCGGGGCGTTTGGCTGGCCAGAGACGAGAGCACTTATTGCGATTCTGCACTGCTTCGCTTTAACTGACAATTGCGCAGACGTGCGGCGTGGCTCCCAAACAAAATTGATGTCCGTTTTTTTCCCACAAATAGAGCTTTCTTTTGGTGGTATTTGATCACCTCTGCGGTTTTTATTTTTTGTGCTATAAACAAAAAATAGAGCGACAATTTTGAAAAAAAACACGCATTATTTTTTACTTTTTGCTATAATATATCATATATATATATATGGAACAGAGTGTGCACAGAACAGGATGTGCATGGAACAGGGTGTGCATGGAACAGGGTGTGCATTGACCAGGGTGTGCATGGAACATGGCGTGCATGGAACAGGGTGTGCATGGAACAGTGTGTGCATGGAACAGGGTGTGCATGGAACCGAGCGTGCATGGAACAGGGTGTGCATGGAACCGAGCGTGCATGGAACAGGGTGTGCATGGAACCGAGCGTGCATGGAACAGGGCGTGCATGGAACAGGGTGTGCATGGAACATGGCGTGCATGGAACAGTGTGTGCATGGAACATGGCGTGCATGGAACAGTGTGTGCATGGAACATGGCGTGCATGGAACAGTGTGTGCATGGAACAGTGTGTGCATGGAACAGGGTGTGCATGGAACCGAGCATGCATGGAACAGGGTGTGCATGGAACAGGGTGTGCATGGAACAGGGTGTGCATGGAACAGGGTGTGCATGGAACAGGGTGTGCATGGAACAGGGTGTGCATGGAACAGGGTGTGCATTGAACAGTGTGTGCATGGAACAGGGTGTGCATGGAACAAAGTGTGCATGGAACAAAGTGTGCATTGACCAGGGTGTGCATGGCACAGGGTGTGCATGGAACAAAGTGTGCATGGAACAAAGTGTGCATTGACCAGGGTGTGCATGGAACAGAGTGTGCATGGAACAGTGTGTGCATGGAACAGGGTGTGCATGGAACAGTGTGTGAATGGAACAGTGTGTGCATGGAACAGGGCGTGCATGGAACAAAGTGTGCATGGAACAGGGTGTGCATGGCACAGGGCATGCATGCACACACTGAAGGGCACGCGCGGCGCGCTCTGTGATCCGCGAGTCTGTGAGACTCGCTGGATCACAGATCCGAGTAAGGGGTCGATCCCGAACCCTTACCACGTAATCAGCTATCAGCCATTGACAGCTGATCATGTGAAAATAACCGAGCTGGTAATCGGCTTTTTTTCCTGCTCGAGCTGACAGCGCGAGGAGAAAAAAAAAAGCCAATCACCGGCGGCAGTGAGAGGGACATCAGTCCCTCTCACTGCAATATGCCCAGGGTCCACGGTGCCCACATTTACCAAAATAAAGTGCCCACTAGCTCCACCTGTCAGTGCCCACAGTGCCATCTGCCAGTGCCCACAGTGCCAGTGCTGCACATTCAGTGTCACCTACCAGTGCCCATCAGTGTCCCCTACCAGTGCCCATCAGTGCCACCTACAGTGCCCATCAGTGCCACCTATCAGTGCCATCTATCAGTGCCATCCATCAGTGCCCATCGGTGCCACCCATCCGTGCCCATCAGTGCCATCTTTGCTGTGCCCATCAGTACCGACTTATCAGTGCAGCCTATCAGTGCCCACCAGTGCAGCTTATCAGTGCCCACCAGTGCAGCCTATCAGTGCCCACCAGTGCAGCCTATCAGTGCCCACCAGTGCAGCTTATCAGTGCCCACCAGTGCCTATCAGTGCCTACCAGTGCAACTTATCAGTGTCCACCAGTGCAGCTTATCAGTGCCCACCAGTGCAGCCTATCAGTGCTTAAATACCACCAAAAGAAAGCTCTATTTGTGGGGGGAAAAATGTCATTTGGGTACAGCGTTGTATGACCGCGCAATTGTCATTCCAAGTGCGTCAGCGCCGAAAGCTGAAAATTGGTCTGGTCACGAGGGGGGTTTAAGTGCAAAGTAATCAGGTGGTTAAGTACCCTTCCCCAGATTCCTCAGCGGGGGGCCAGACGCACCCACTGATTGGCTCAGAGGAGTGTTGATACTCAAAACGTCCAACCAGGCCTGGTTCTGGGCCTGTCATGTGCACCTCACCGCACACATCACCAGGCAGAACCCCAACACAGCCCAGCCAGACTGATGCCAAAGTTAACCTACATAATTAACTCTCAGAACCTCTTTACTGTTCTGAGGAAAAAACTAAGCATCTACCTCTACATCTTCCATGGCATCCACAGGCTCTTCTACTAATGCACAGCACAGTGGAACTTTTTTTAGTCCCCCCCCCCCCCCCCCCCACTCGAGGAGAACCATCGAAGGAGAAGAGGAGGCAAGAAGAACAGAAAAAAAACACAAGGGAATCCCAACCAGGACCAGGAATCGTCAGAGGGCTTAACTTTAATGTGGTACATAATATCACTTCAGTTATGTTATCTGATAAGGAATTGTTAGTGTTAAACTAAAATGGATACTTTTGTGTTGAAACAAGATCTGTATCGTTTTTATAGACAAATTCTTTTAACCACTTTCGGTCCCCGGGGCGTTTGGCTGGCCAGAGACGAGAGCACTTTTTGCGATTCTGCACTGCTTCGCTTTAACTGACAATTGCGCAGACGTGCGGCGTGGCTCCCAAACAAAATTGATTGTTTTTTTCCCACAAATAGAGCTTTCTTTTGGTGGTATTTGATCACCTCTGCGGTTTTTACTTTTTGTGCTATAAACAAAAAATAGAGTGACAATTTTGAAAAAAAAAATGCATTATTTTATATTTTTGTACTTTTTGTGTGTGAACATGGCGTGCATGGAACAGTGTGTGCATGGAACAGGGTGTGCATGGAACAGTGTGTGCATGGAACCGAGCGTGCATGGAACAGGGTGTGCATGGAACAGGGTGTGCATGGCACATGGCGTGCATGGAACAGGGCGTGCATGGAACAAAGTGTGCATGGAACAGGGTGTGCATGGAACAGTGTGTGCATGGAACAGGGTGTGCATGGAACAGTGTGTGCATGGAACAGGGAGTGTATGGAACAGTGTGTGCATGGAACATGGCGTGCATGGAACAGTGTGTGCATGGAACAGGGTGTGCATGGAACAGGGAGTGTATGGAACAGTGTGTGCATGGAACAGGGTGTGCATGGAACAGTGTGTGCATGGAACAGGGTGTGCATGGAACAGGGTGTGCATTGACCAGGGCGTGCATGGAACAGTGTGTGCATGGAACATGGCGTGCATGGAACAGGGTGTGCATGGAACAGAGTGTGCATGGAACAGGGTGTGCATGGAACAGGGTGTGCATGGCACATGGCGTGCATGGAACAGTGTGTGCATGGAACATGGCGTGCATGGAACAGTGTGTGCATGGAACATGGCGTGCATGGAACAGTGTGTGCATGGAACATGGCGTGCATGGAACAGTGTGTGCATGGAACAGGGTGTGCATGGAACAGGGTGTGCATGGAACAGTGTGTGCATGGAACAGTGAGTGCATGGAACCGAGCGTGCATGGAACCGAGCGTGCATGGAACAGTGTGTGCATGGAACAGGGCGTGCATGGAACAGGGTGTGCATGGAACAGGGTGTGCATGGAACAAAGTGTGCATTGACCAGGGTGTGCATGGAACAGGGTGTGCATGGAACAGTGTGTGCATGGAACAGGGTGTGCATGGAACAGTGTGTGCATGGAACCGAGCGTGCATGGAACAGTGTGTGCATGGAACAGGGTGTGCATGGAACAGGGCGTGCATGGAACAGGGTGTGCATGGAACAGTGTGTGCATGGAACCGAGCGTGCATGGAACAGTGTGTGCATGGAACAGGGTGTGCATGGAACAGGGCGTGCATGGAACAGGGTGTGCATGGAACAGGGCATGCATGGAACAGTGTGTGCATGGAACAGGGTGTGCATGGAACAGGGTGTGCATGGAACAGGGTGTGCATGGAACAGGGCGTGCATGGAACAAAGTGTGCATGGACCAGGGTGTGCATGGAACAGGGTGTGCATGGAACAGTGTGTGCATGGAACAGGGTGTGCATGGAACAGTGTGTGCATGGAACCGAGCGTGCATGGAACAGTGTGTGCATGGAACAGGGTGTGCATGGAACAGTGCGTGCATGGAACAGGGCGTGCATGGAACAGGGTGTGCATGGAACAAAGTGTGCATTGACCAGGGTGTGCATGGCACAGGGTTTGCATGGAACAAAGTGTGCATGGACCAGGGTGTGCATGGAACAGGGTGTGCATGGAACATGGTGTGCATGGAACAGAGTGTGCATGGGAACAAAGTGTGCATGGAACATGGTGTGCATGGAACAGTGTGTGCATGGAACATGGTGTGCATGGAACAGGGTGTGCATGAAACATGGTGTGCATGGAACAGGGCGTGCATGGAACAGTGTGTGCATGGAACAGAGTGTGCATGGGAACAAAGTGTGCATGGAACATGGTGTGCATGGAACAGAGTGTGCATGAAACACAGCATGCATTGAACAGGGTGTGCATGGAACAGGGTGTGCATGGAACAGGGTGTGCATAGAACAGGGTGTGCATGGAACAGAGTGTGCATGAAACACAGCGTGCATTGAACAGGGTGTGCATGGAACAGGGTGTGCATGGAACAGAGCGTGCATGGAACAGAGTGTGCACGGAAAAGAGTGTGCACAGAACAGAGTGTGCATGGAACAGTGTGTGCATGGAACATGGCGTGCATGGAACAGTGTGTGCATGGAACATGGCGTGCATGGAACAGTGTGTGCATGGAACATGGTGTGCATGGAACAGGGTGTGCATGGAACAGGGCGTGCATGGAACAGGGCGTGCATGGAACAGGGTGTGCATGGAACAAAGTGTGCATTGACCAGGGTGTGCATGAACAGGGTGTGCATGGAACAGGGTGTGCATGGAACATGGAACAGGGTGTGCATGGAACAAAAGTGTGCATGGAACAGGGCGTGCATGGAACAGGGTGTGCATGGAACAGTGTGTGCATGGAACAGGGTGTGCATGGAACAGGGTGTGCATGGAACAGGGTGTGCATGGAACAAAGTGTGCATGGAACAGGGTGTGCATGGAACAGGGTGTGCATGGCACAGGGTGTGCATGGAACAGGGTGTGCATGGAACAAAAGTGTGCATGGAACAGGGCGTGCATGGAACAGAGTGTGCATGAAACACAGCGTGCATGGAACAGGGTGTGCATGGAGCAGGGTGTGCATAGAACAGGGCGTGCATGGAACAGGGTGTACATGGAACAGAGTGTGCATGGAACGTGCATGGAACAGAGTGTGCATGGAACAGAGCATGCATGGAACGTGCATGGCATGGAACAGGGTGTGCATGGAACAAAAGTGTGCATGGAACAGGGCATGCATGGAACAGAGTGTGCATGAAACACAGCGTGCATTGAACAGGGTGTGCATGGAGCAGGGTGTGCATAGAACAGGGCGTGCATGGAACAGGGTGTACATGGAACAGAGCATGCATGGAACGTGCATGGAACAGAGTGTGCATGGAACAGAGCATGCATGGAACGTGCATGGAACAGAGTGTGCATGGAACAGGGTGTGCATGGAACAGAGCATGCATGGAACGTGCATGGAACAGAGTGTGCATGGAACAGGGTGTGCATGGAACAGAGCATGCATGGAACGTGCATGGAACAGAGTGTGCATGGAACAGAGTGTGCATGGAACAGAGCATGCATGGAACGTGCATGGAACAGAGTGTGCATGGAACAGGGTGTGCATGGAGTGTGCATGGAACGTGCATGGAACAGGGCGTGCATGGAACAGAGCGTGCATGGGACAGGGTGTGCATGGGACAGGGTGTGCATGGAGTGTGCATGGAACGTGCATGGAATAGGGCGTGCATGGAACAGGGTGTGCATGGAGTGTGCATGGAACGTGCATGGAACAGAGCGTGCATGGAACAGGGTGTGCATGGAGTGTGCATGGAACGTGCATGGAATAGGGCGTGTAACTGTATCCATAATATGCAGCCACCTGAGCCCATAATATGCAGCCACCTATGCCTATAATTATATACAGCCAACTGTCCCCATCATATGCAGCCAACTGTGCCTATCATATGCAGCCACTTGTGGCCATAATATGCAGCCACTGTGCCCATCATATGCAGCCACTGTGCCCATCATATGCAGACTCTGTGCCCATCTTATGCAGCCACTTGTGCCCATAATATGCAGCCATCTGTGCCTATCATATGCAGACGCTGTGCTCATCAAATGCAGCCACCGTGCCCATATGTAGCCAACTGTGCCCATCATATGCAGCCTTTGTGCCCCCCCATCCGTCCGCTGTCTTCCCGGCACTCACCCCATCGTGGTCATGGGTCAGGCAGCGGGATAGGCGGCGAGCTGTGGGACGGTAGCACGTTGACGGCTCAGGTGTGTCCTCCAACTCCTCCATGCATGTCTTCTTCCTGTATTCCTTGGTGCCAATAGGAGAGCCTGTGCCTTCAGCCAATCAGGTGCCCGGCATTACATGCGGGCCTCCTAATTTGCTGAGAAGCGGTTCTGTGTTAGCAAAGCAAATATTCATTTGCTTTGCTAACAGAGGTGGGTGCACTACGAGTGCAATGGATTACGCTCGCAGGTCACCTTTTTTGACGCCAACTAGAGCCTGTGGCTCTAATCAGGTGCTTCAAAAACACCCCCCGGCCACTATAATTCAGACGCCCAGCAAGGGGCCGGATGCCTGAATAGGAGGTGTCTACAGAGAGGGGGCGGCACCCTAGCACCCCTAATGCACGCACCGCCACTGCCATCAGTGATGATCCCTGCCATGGCAGTTCCCGGGAAAGAGTCCATCAGTGATGATCCCGGCCATGGCGGTTCTCGGGAAAGAGTCCATCAGTGATGATCCCGGCCGTGGTGGTTCCCAGCAAAGAGTCCATCAGTGATGATCCCGGCCGTGCTGATTCCCAGCAAAGAGTCCTTCAGTGATGATGCCGGCCATGGTGATTCCCAGCAAAGAGTCCGTCAGTGATGATCCCGGCCCTGGTAATTCCCAGCAAAGAGTCCGTCAGGGATGATCCCAGCCATGGTTATTCCCAGCAAAGAGTCCGTCAGTGATGATCCTGGCCGTGGTGATTCCCAGCAAAGAGTCCGTCAGTGACGATCCCGACCGTGGTGATTCCCAGCAAAGAGTCCTTAAGTGAGGATCCTGGCCGTGGTGATTCCAAGCAAAGAGTCCTTAAGTGAGGATCCTGGCCGTGGTGATTCCCAGCAAATTGTCCGTCAGTGATGATCCTGGCCGTGGTGATTCCCAGCAAAGAGTCCTTAAGTGAGGATCCTGGCCGTGGTGATTCCCAGCAAAGAGTCCGTCAGTGATGATCCTGGCCGTGGTGATTCCCAGCAAAGAGTCCGTCAGTGGTGAGCCTGGCCGTGGTGGTTCCCGGGAAAGAGTCCGTCAGTGGTGAGCCTGGCCGTGGTGGTTCCCGGGAAAGAGTCCGTCAGTGATGATCCTGGCCATGGTGATTCCGAGCAAAGAGTCCGTCAGTGGTGAGCCTGGCCGTGGTGGTTCCCGGGAAAGAGTCCGTCAGTGGTGAGCCTGGCCGTGGTGGTTCCCAGCAAAGAGTCCGTCAGTGATGATCCTGGCCGTGGTGGTTCCCAGCAAAGAGTCCGTCAGTGGTGAGCCTGGCCGCGGTGGTTCCCGGGAAAGAGTCCGTCAGTGGTGATCCTGGCCGTGGTGGTTCCCGGGAAAGAGTCCGTCGGTGATGATCCTGGCCGTGGTTGTTCTCGGCCCACAGAAGTTATTCCTGTGAACATTCAGCATGTGGAAAGCATGATCATGGATAATCGATGCATGACCTGTCGTGAGATTGACTCAAACAATTGCATCTGCAGGTAAAGTGATGGTAAGTGTTTTCTGGGACAAACACGGCATTATTCATGTGGATCTTCTCCCCCGTGGTACCACTATGAACAGTGAATATTACTGTGTGTTCTGCGTGATGTGGATATGCGTCTGCGGAAAAAAAAACGCCCTGATTTGATCACTAAGGGCGTCCTGTTTCTTCAGGACAACACACAAGCTCAGCCTGCTCACCGCACTCCGTGCACACTACAGAACCTCAGACGGGAGGTATTGCCGCATCCCGCTTACAGCTCGGACCTCGCTCTCCCACCGATTTCCCACCAGTTTGGACCTGTAACAGAGTTTCCTCGGAGGTCAGCACTTCAGCCCTGATGACAAAGTGGACCAGGCTGTCCTAGGATGGTTTCGGGCGTACCAACAAGTCTTTCTGTGCCAAAGATTTCCAGGCATTAGTAAAACGTTGGGATAGGTGTATAAAACGCATGCCGAAAAATAAATGCCGTTTCTACTCCTTAAAATAAGTTCTTCTATTACATAAAAACTCAGAAGTTCCGGTATGACTTGAACGCCCTTCCGTATGATGTCATTGGGCAACTTTAGATTCACCAAAACTCATGGCTTACTGACTTGTAGCGGCCATAACCCTCGATGGGGCGGGCCTTGACTTTTGGGCTTACCGGTTCCCTCCGCTCGGCTTCTTCTTCCAGGTCTAGGGGTTCCCAGGGTTAGTACCCAACGACTTTGCACACTGACACCACAAAAGTCCTTTAGAAAGGTTTTTATTTGCAGGGGTAACATCCAACAGACACAGTCTCATGTGGGAACAGAGGGCAAGGGGGTGAAGAAACTCAGGCACCTTGAACTGCTATGTATTAGAAAGTCTCTAATGCAAACCCAGAGAGTAGCCACTCGCAGCTGGGCACTTCAAAGCTGAACGAATCTCTAGCCAGAGATTATAGCCGTCAGCACTTGAATCCGGAACTTGTAAAGTCTCTGACCTCGAAGAAAAGTTGCAATCAAAGTGGAACAGGAACCTTTCCTCAGTACCTGGAAAGTTCTCCGTCTCCTTGGCAGTATTGGGAAAGCCTGGATTCTTTAGTGTCCTTGACAACCCAGCAACCAGGCACTTCTTGGGATGCCAGCTTGTTGGCCCTCCTCCGAAGAGTCCTCCCCCGGTCGCTTACACGAGCTGCGGTGCCCCTCCAAGGTTGAGAGCGCACCCGGACGCCTTGAATCCTCCCTCAGTTACGGCGCCTCGGACCAGCCGGTTCCGAGACTCGGGAACAGATGGATCCTCGCCCCAGACCAAGCGGGTCTACGGGGCTAGTCAAACTAACCATGTTGCAGGGCGGCCTACGCTCCGTGACCGGGACCCCTCGCGGGGCTACCCCGGTCCAGATTCAGGAACAGGCAGCTACGAACCCCGAACACGTGACTCCAGCATCCTTAACCAGCTGAGAGCCGCGCCATAGCCAAATGACGGCTACAGCGCGGATCTGATGTGCCGGGACGACGTCTATTGATGTCGTCCGAGCAAAGAGGTGCCTGCGCGCCCCCTGAAGGGCACGCGCGGCGCGCTCTGTGATCCGCGAGTCTGTGAGACTCGCTGGATCACAGATCCGAGTAAGGGGTCGATCCCGAACCCTTACCACGTAATCAGCTGTCAGCCATTGAAAATAACCAAGCTGGTAATCGGCTTATTTTCCTGCTCGTGCTGACAGCGCGAGGAGAAAAAAAAAAAGCCGATCTCCCTCTCCCTCTCACTGCAATATGCCCAGGGTCCACGGTGCCCACATTTACCAAAATAAAGTGCCCACTAGCTCCACCTGTCAGTGCCATCAGTCAGTGCCATCTGCCAGTGCCCACAGTGCCAGTGCTGCACATTCAGTGTCACCTACCAGTGCTCATCAGTGTCCCCTACCAGTGCCCATCAGTGTCCCCTACCAGTGCCCATCAGTGCCACCTATCAGTGCCCATCAGTGCCACCTATCAGTGCCATCTATCAGTGCCATCCATCAGTGCCCATTGGTGCCACCCATCCGTGCCCATCAGTGCCATCTTTGCTGTGCCCATCAGTACCGACTTATCTGTCCCCACCAGTGCAGCCTATCAGTGCCCACCAGTGCAGCTTATCAGTGCCCACCAGTGCAGCCTATCAGTGCCCACCAGTGCAGCCTATCAGTGCCCACCAGTGCAGCTTATCAGTGCCTACCAGTGCAGCTTATCAGTGTCCACCAGTGCAGCCTATCAGTGCCCACCAGTGCAGCTTATCAGTGCCCACCAGTGCAGCTTATCAGTGCCCACCAGTGCAGCCTATCAGTGCCCACCAGTGCAGTTTATCAGTGCCCACCAGTGCAGCCTATCACTGCCCACCAGTGCAGCTTATCAGTGCCCACCAGTGCAGCCTATCACTGCCCACCAGTGCAGCTTATCAGTGCCCACCAGTGCCCACCAGTGCCTTATATCAGTGCCCATCAGTGCCTACCAGTGCCGCCTCATCAGCGCATATGAATAAAGCAGAAAAATTACCTGTTTGGAAAATTTTATAACAAACTATTAAACATGATTTTATTTTTTATTTTAATTTTCCATCTTTTTTTATTTGTTTAGCAAAAAATAAAAACCCCATCTGTGATTAAATACCACCAAAAGAAAGCTCTATTTGTGGGGAAAAAATGGTAAAAATGTCATTTGGGTACAGCGTTGTATGACCGCGCAATTGTCATTCTAAGTGCGTCAGCGCCGAAAGCTGAAAATTGGTCTGGTCACGAGGGGGGGTTTAAGTGCAAAGTAATCAGGTGGTTAAGTACCCTTCCCCAGATTCCTCAGCAGGGGGGCCAGACGCACCCACTGATTGGCTCCGAGGAGTGTTGATACTCAAAACGTCCAACCAGGCCTGGTTCTGGGCCCGTCACGTGTACCTCACCGCACACATGACCAGGCAGAACCCCGACACAGCCCAGCCAGACTGATGCCAAAGTTAACCTACATAATTAACTCTCAGAACCTCTTTACTGTTCTGAGGAAAAAACTAAATCTACACCTAGCGGACACCTTGTAAAAGTGCCACCGCTACGCAAAAACTCAAAAGTCCCGGTTTGACTTTAACGCCCTTCCGTATGTTCTCATTGGGCAACTTTAGATTTACCAAAACTCATGGCTGACTGACTGATTCACCAACCAAGACGAATGGCCAACATTTCAGTGTTGCATCTTTTTCCTGGAGTCAACAAGTTCTGTAGACACAACAACGGTTCCTCGGTGGGTTGCCGATGGAAGAACAGTTAGGCGTTGAGCTCCAGACGTCTGGCCTTACTTTGATCGGCACTTCATAGCATCCCAAAGTGGATTTTCAAGTTTTGTACGTTCTGTCATTAAATGAAGGTGGAGATTCCGGCGGGGCGACTTGTGTGAGAGGTGTGCAGAGTCAGGAGAAGAGAGTACGAGAGGGAGCTGGGAGAACCTAGAGAGGGAGCTGTGAGTACCTAGAGAGGGAGCTGTGAGTACCTAGAGAGGGAGCTGTGAGTACCTAGAGAGGGAGCTGTGAGTACCTAGAGAGCTGGGAGTACCTAGAGAGCTGGGAGTACCTAGAGAGCTGGGAGTACCTAGAGAGAGAGCTGGGAGTACCTAGAGAGCTGGGAGTACCTAGAGAGCTGGGAGTACCTAGAGAGAGCTGGGAGTACCTAGAGAGCTGGGAGTACCTAGAGAGAGAGCTGGGAGAGAGAGAGCTGGGAGTACCTAGAGAGAGAGCTGGGAGTACCTAGAGAGCTGGGAGTACCTAGAGAGAGAGCTGGGAGTACCTAGAGAGAGAGCTGGGAGTACCTAGAGAGCTGGGAGTACCTAGAGAGCTGGGAGTACCTAGAGAGCTGGGAGTACCTAGAGAGAGAGCTGGGAGTACCTAGAGAGAGAGCTGGGAGTACCTAGAGAGAGAGCTGGGAGAACCTAGAGAGCTGGGAGTACCTAGAGAGAGAGCTGGGAGAACCTAGAGAGCTGGGAGTACCTAGAGAGAGAGCTGGGAGTACCTAGAGAGCTGGGAGTACCTAGAGAGCTGGGAGTACCTAGAGAGAGAGCTGGGAGTACCTAGAGAGCTGGGAGTACCTAGAGAGAGAGCTGGGAGTACCTAGAGAGAGAGCTGGGAGTACCTAGAGAGAGAGCTGGGAGTACCTAGAGAGCTGGGAGTACCTAGAGAGAGAGCTGGGAGTACCTAGAGAGACAGCTGGGAGTACCTAGAGAGAGAGCTGGGAGTACCTAGAGAGCTGGGAGTACCTAGAGAGCTCTGCCTAATTCTTACCTTCACCCTTCCGTGACAAATATCTATTTTTTGTTTTTTTCCAATTCTTCTACAGCAGAACAATGGCCAGCTTGGTGCGAGATCTGATCCTCGTCCTGAGTCTACTCTTCCGAAAAGGTGAGTCCATCCTTTATTATATCTTTACTCTTCAAAAGGCATTGAAACTAAGAGGAGTAGCAACAAAATACACTGGGGTCCATTCATTTTTGTATTCTTTTATTTTTTTTAAGCTGTTGTTCTTTTTTAGTCATTTTGTATAGATATGTGCCTATCCCTAGCATGTCTAAACTTTCAGTAAAAAAAAAAAAAATAAAATGTTTCTAATGCTACTTTTAATTTTCTGCTCATTAATGGGCAACCCCTCATCCCCCCCCCAAAAAAAAAAAATACTCAGTCCACACCACAATTGTAAAGTTATTTTTTTTTTTAGCTGTTGTTCTTTTTTTAGTAATTTTGTATAGATGTTTACCTATCCCTAGCATGTGTAAACTTTCAGTAAAAAATTAAATAAAATAAAATGTTTCTAATGCTACTTTTAATTTTCTGCTCATTAATGGGCAACCCCCCACCCCCCAAAAAAAAACAATAAAACAAAAAAAAAAAAAAAAATACTCAGTCCACACCACAATTGTAAAGTTATTTTTTTTTAGCTGTTGTTCTTTTTTTAGTCATTTTGTATAAATGTGTGGCTATCCCTAGCATGTGTAAACTTTCAGTAAAAAAAAAATAAATAAATAAAATGTTTCTAATGCTACTTTTAATTTTCTGCTCATTAATGGGCAACCCCTCATCCCCCCCCACCAAAAAAAAAAATACTCAGTCCACACCACAATTGTAAAGTTATTTTTTTTTTTAGCTGTTGTTCTTTTTTTAGTAATTTTGTATAGATGTTTACCTATCCCTAGCATGTGTAAACGTTCAGTAAAAAAAAAAAAAAAAAAATTGTTTCTAATGCTACCTAAATTTTTCTGCTCATTAATGGGCAACCCCCCCCCCCCCCCCAAAAAAAAAAAAAAAAATACCAAGTCCACACCACAGTTGTTTATTTATTTTTTTATTTTTATTTTTTTATATAAATTACATAAAACAATACAATTATACAACACCTCACAAATATACCAGTTCATAAATAGAGTTATCTTCCAAGAATCCAAAAACTGAAATAAACAATAAAAAGAAAATAAACAAATTAGGTATGTGTAACTGCCTATATTACAAAGTAAAACAATCTGAAATTTGTTTACCCTAATAACCATCTCCACCCCACCCAATAAACTAACCTACATAACGCAAAAATGCAAAAAAATATATATGCAAAAATCTAAAAAAATATAATATAAAAAAAACCCAAAAAAATCCCAGTCCACACCACAACAATTGTTTATTTTTATTTTTTTTAACCTAGATAACGCCTGTGCAAAAATGCAAAATAACCATCTCCACCCCACCCAATAAACTAACCTAGATAATGAAAAAATGCAAAAAGATATATGCAAAAATAAATGAAATATAAAAAACCCCCAAAAAAATTTAGAATACCCAGTCCACACCACAACAATTGTTTATTTTTTATTTATTTATTTTATATAAATTACATAAAACAATACAATTATACAACACCTCACAAATATACCAGTCCATAAATAGAGTTATCGTCCAACCCGCAAATAGAGCCCTGGATGAAAGTGACCCAGGTCAGTAAACCATATACATACATTTTTATTGTAATTCTACAAACAATTGTATAAATGTGTATATTACAGGGTGCAAAAAGCTGAAATTTTAACAACCCTGTAAACCTGCACTGCCCCACCCCAAAAATTAACCTGTATAATGCCTGTGCAAAAATGTGAAAAAAATATATATAAAGCAAAAAACAAACAAATAAAAAAACTGAATAAACAATTAATTAAACAAACAAATAAATAAATGAGGTATGTATATAGGTGTATATTACAAAGTACAAAAATCTGAAATTTGTTTACCCTAATAACCATCACCACCCCACCCAAAATCTGAAAAATATATGCAAAAATCCAAAAACTGAAATAAACAATAAAACAATTAATAAAAAAATAGGTATGTGTAACTGTCTTCATTACAAAGTGAAAAAATCTGAAATTTGTTTACCCTAATAACCATCACCACCCCACCCAATAAACAAACCTAGATAACGGCTGTGTAAAAAGGCAAAAAAAAAATAAAATAACAATTAAAACAATTTAAAAAAACAGAAATATAAAAATGAAAACATTAAATAAACAAAGTATGTATAAATGTATATATTGCAAAGTATAAAATCTGAAGTTTGATAACCCTAATCACCAGTACCACCTTATCCAATAACTAAATAAATAAACCAACCTAGATCACACCTGTGCAGCAATGTGAAAAATATATGCAAAAATCAACAAATTAGGTATGTGTAACTGTCTATATTAAAAAGTACAAAAATCTGAATTTTGATAACCCTAATAACCAGCACCACCTCATCCAATAACTAAATAAACTAACCTAGATTACACCTGTGCAACAATGTAAAAAATATATGCAAAAATCCTAAAACTAAAATAAACAATAAAAATAAATAAATAAATTACAGTATAAAGTACTAAATAAATAAGTACTAAATAAATAAAGTACAGTATAATTGTGTATACTGATTCCTCTTGTAATGTAACTGTAATGTCTGCTTTTATTTTGTTAAGCACTGTGCAAACTGTTGGCGCTATATAAAACCTGTATAATGATAATAATAATAATAATAATAATATAATAATAATAATAATAATAATAATAATAATAATATTACAAAGTACAAAAATTTGAAATTTGATTAACCTTATAACCAGCACCACCCTAGCCAATAAACTATCCCAGATAACCCCTGTGCAAAAAATGTAAAATCAAAAAATGAAATATAAAAAATAAAACACATTTCATAAATGAGGTATGTATAAATGTGTATTTTACAAAGTACAAAAATCAGAAATTTGACAACCATAAAAACAAGCACCACCCTACCCAAACAATTAACCTAGATAATGCCTGTGCAAAAATGTAAACAATATAAAAAAAAAATGAAATAAAAAATAAAAATAAATAAAAGATTTGAGTTTTGTAAATATGTATAATACAAAGTACAAAAATCTGAAATTTAAAAGCCCTAATGGCCAGCACCAACCAACCCAATTAACCAGCTCAGATAACGTCTGTGCAAAAATGTGAAAAATATATGCAAAAAAATCACCAAAATTAAATTAAAAAAATAAAAATAAATGAGATATGTATAAATGTGTACACTTCAGAGTACAAAAATCTAAAAGTTGAAAAACACCGAAACCCAACACATAAGCTCTCTGCCAGCTATCTCCCTGGGTTATATTTTGCGATCCAACACTGGGCTGGGATACACCATCCTTCTCCTTTTTGCAAGCTTAATATTTTTGGCTTTTTTATTTCTATTTTGTATATTTTTTATTTTTGTTTTAGCATTATTTTTTACAGTTTTACAAAGGTGTTAGCCAGGTTAGTTTGTTGAATAGATTGTGATGGTTGTTAGAGTTAAAAAAAATAAAGATTTTTGAACAATGTAATTAACACATTTTTACATACAGTATGTTTTATTTTGTATTTGTTTATTTGGTGAATTATATTACACACACACTATATTGCCAAAAGTATTGGGACGCCTGCCTTTACACGCAAATGAACTTTAATGACATCCCAGTCTTAGCCCGGAGGGTTCAATATTGAGTTGGCCCTTTGCAGCTATAACAGCTTCAACTCTTCTGGGAAGGCCGTCCACAAGGTTTAGAAGGGTGTCTATGGGAATGTTTGACCGTTCTTCCAGAAGAGCATTTGTGAGGCCAAGAACTGATGTTGGACAAGAAGGCCTGGCTCGCAGTCTCCACTCGAATTCATCCCAATGGTGTTCTATCGGGTTGAGGTCAGGACTCTGTGCAGGCCAGTCAAGTTCCTCCACCCCAAACTTGCTCATCCATATCTTTATGGACCTTGCTTTGTGCACTGGTCCAAATCATTTGGTGGAGGGGGATTATGGTGTGGGGGGAGGGGGATTATGGTGTGGAGGGGGGTTATGGTGTGGAGGGGGGATTATGGTGTGGAGGGGGGATTATGGTGTGGGGGGAGGGGCGTTATGGTGTGGGGTTGTTTTTTCAGGGGTTGGGCTTGGCCCCTTAATTCCAGTGAAGGGAACTCTTAAGGCGTCAGCATACCAAGACATTTGGACAATTTCATGCTCCCAACTTTGTGAGAACAGTTTGGGGACGGCCCCTTCCTGTTCCAACATGACTGCTCACCAGTGCACAAAGCAAGGTCCATAAAGACATGGACGAGCGAGTTTTGGGTGGAGGAACTTGGCTGGCCTGCACAGAGTCCTGACCTCAACCTGATAGAACACCTTTGGGATGAATTGGAGCGGAGACTGCAAGCCAGGCCTTCTCGTCCTACATCAGTGCCTGACCTCACAAATGCTCTTCTGGAAGAATGGTCAAACATTCCCACAGACACCCTCCTAAACCTTGTGGATGGCCTTCCCAGAAGAGTTGAAGCTGTTATAGCTGCAAAGGGTGGGCCAACTCAATATTGAACCCTACGGACTAAGACTGGGATGCCATTAAAGGTTATGTGCGTGTAAAGGAAGGTGTCCCAATACTTTTGGTAATATCGTGTATTATTGATATGGTTTACTGACCCTGGGAGGTGTCATCCAGGGCTCTATTTGAGTTTCCAGATGGATGAAAACATTATATATGGACTGAAGTATTGAAAGTCTTTATTTTTTTTGGGGGGGTGATTTTTTTTAAATGATTTAATATGTGTGATTTGTTTGGGGTGTTTGTACAATGGTATCATGCCATGCAGTGACAGTTATTTTATTTGAATTATTTTTCTCTTTCATACAATTGTTGTGTGGGGGACATTTGTATAAAGGGGTTTTGTATTCTATTTTTTTATCGTCTTGGTGATGTTGGTTTGTGTTTTGAAAACCCGGCTGACTTCATTCTTCAGATCTTCCTCTTCTGTGTGAATGAAGATTCATGTCTGGTAAGAATGATCACCATGTATAATACATAAGGGGGGGATATGATCTCCATGTATAATACATAAGGGGGGATATGATCTCCCTGTATAAATACATAAGGGGGATATGATCTCCATGTATAAATACATAAGGAGGATATGATCTCCATGTATAAATACATAAGGGGGATATGATCTCCCTGTATAAATACATAAGGGGGGATATGATCTCCATGTATAAATACATAAGGGGGATATGATCTCCATGTATAAATAAATAAGGGGGGATATGATCTCCATGTATAAATACATAAGGGGGATATGATCTCCATGTATAAATACATAAGGGGGGATATGATCTCCCTGTATAAATACATAAGGGGGATATGATCTCCATGTATAAATACATAAGGGGGGATATGATCTCCATGTATAAATACATAAGGGGGATATGATCTCCATGTATAAATAAATAAGGGGGGATATGATCTCCATGTATAAATACATAAGGGGGGATATGATCTCCATGTATAAATAAATAAGGGGGGATATGATCTCCATGTATAAATACATAAGGAGGATATGATCTCCATGTATAAATACATAAGGGGGGATATGATCTACCTGTATAAATACATAAGGGGGGATATGAACTCCATGTATAAATACATAAGGGGGGATATGATCTCCATGTATAAATACATAAGGGGGGATATGATCTCCATGTATAAATACATGAGGGGGATATGATCTCCATGTATAAATACATAAGGGGGATATGATCTTCATGTATAAATACATAAGGGGGATATGATCTCCATGTATAAATACATAAGGGGGATATGATCTCCATGTATAATACATAAGGGGGATATGATCTCCATGTATAAATACATAAGGGGGGATATGATCTCCATGTATAAATACATAAGGGGGGGTATGATCTCCATGTATAAATAAATAAGGGGGCTATGATCTCCATGTATAAATACATAAGGGGGATATGATCTCCATGTATAAATACATAAGGGGGATATGATCTCCATGTATAAATACATAAGGGGGTATGATCTCCATGTATAAATACATAAGGGGGTATGATCTCCATGTATAAATACATAAGGGGGGATATGATCTCCATGTATAAATACATAAGGGGGATATGATCTCCATGTATAAATACATAAGGGGGGATATGATCTCCATGTATAAATACATAAGGGGGGATATGATCTCCATGTATAAATAAATAAGGGGGGATATGATCTCCATGTATAAATACATAAGGGGGATATGATCTCCATGTATAAATACATAAGGGGGGATATGATCTCCCTGTATAAATACATAAGGGGGATATGATCTCCATGTATAAATACATAAGGGGGGATATGATCTCCATGTATAAATACATAAGGGGGATATGATCTCCATGTATAAATAAATAAGGGGGGATATGATCTCCATGTATAAATACATAAGGGGGATATGATCTCCATGTATAAATAAATAAGGGGGGATATGATCTCCATGTATAAATACATAAGGAGGATATGATCTCCATGTATAAATACATAAGGGGGATATGATCTACCTGTATAAATACATAAGGGGGGATATGAACTCCATGTATAAATACATAAGGGGGGATATGATCTCCATGTATAAATACATAAGGGGGGATATGATCTCCATGTATAAATACATGAGGGGGATATGATCTCCATGTATAAATACATAAGGGGGGATATGATCTTCATGTATAAATACATAAGGGGGATATGATCTCCATGTATAAATACATAAGGGGGATATGATCTCCATGTATAAATACATAAGGGGGATATGATCTCCATGTATAAATACATAAGGGGGGATATGATCTCCATGTATAAATACATAAGGGGGGGGTATGATCTCCATGTATAAATAAATAAGGGGGGCTATGATCTCCATGTATAAATACATAAGGGGGATATGATCTCCATGTATAAATACATAAGGGGGGATATGATCTCCATGTATAAATACATAAGGGGGATATGATCTCCATGTATAAATACATAAGGGGGGATATGATCTCCATGTATAAATACATAAGGGGGGATATGATCTCCATGTATAAATAAATAAGGGGGGATATGATCTCCATGTATAAATACATAAGGGGATATGATCTCCATGTATAAATAAATAAGGGGGGATATGATCTCCATGTATAAATACATAAGGGGGTATGATCTCCATGTATAAATACATAAGGGGGTATGATCTCCATGTATAAATACATAAGGGGGATATGATCTCCATGTATAAATACATAAGGGGGATATGATCTCCATGTATAAATACATAAGGGGGGATATGATCTCCATGTATAAATACATAAGGGGGATATGATCTCCATGTATAAATAAATAAGGGGGGATATGATCTCCATGTATAAATACATAAGGGGGATATGATCTCCATGTATAAATACATAAGGGGGGATATGATCTCCCTGTATAAATACATAAGGGGGATATGATCTCCATGTATAAATACATAAGGGGGGATATGATCTCCATGTATAAATACATAAGGGGTATATGATCTCCATGTATAAATAAATAAGGGGGGATATGATCTCCATGTATAAATACATAAGGGGGGATATGATCTCCATGTATAAATAAATAAGGGGGGATATGATCTCCATGTATAAATACATAAGGGGGGATATGATCTACCTGTATAAATACATAAGGGGGGATATGAACTCCATGTATAAATACATAAGGGGGGATATGATCTCCATGTATAAATACATAAGGGGGGATATGATCTCCATGTATAAATACATGAGGGGGATATGATCTCCATGTATAAATACATAAGGGGGATATGATCTCCATGTATAAATACATAAGGGGGATATGATCTCCATGTATAAATACATAAGGGGGGATATGATCTCCATGTATAAATACATAAGGGGGGGTATGATCTCCATGTATAAATAAATAAGGGGGGCTATGATCTCCATGTATAAATACATAAGGGGGATATGATCTCCATGTATAAATACATAAGGGGGGATATGATCTCCATGTATAAATACATAAGGGGGATATGATCTCCATGTATAAATACATAAGGGGGGATATGATCTCCATGTATAAATAAATAAGGGGGGATATGATCTCCATGTATAAATACATAAGGGGATATGATCTCCATGTATAAATAAATAAGGGGGGATATGATCTCCATGTATAAATACATAAGGGGGATATGATCTCCATGTATAAATACATAAGGGGGATATGATCTCCATGTATAAATAAATAAGGGGGGATATGATCTCCATGTATAAATACATAAGGGGGATATGATCTCCATGTATAAATACATAAGGGGGATATGCTCTCCATGTATAATACATAAGGGGGATATGATCTCCATGTATAAATACATAAGGGGGGATATGATCTCCATGTATAAATACATAAGGGGGGATATGATCTCCATGTATAAATACATAAGGGGGGATATGATCTCCATGTATAAATACATAAGGGGGGTATGATCTCCATGTATAAATAAATAAGGGGGATATGATCTCCATGTATAAATACATAAGGGGGATATGATCTCCATGTATAAATACATAAGGGGGATATGCTCTCCATGTATAATACATAAGGGGGATATGATCTCGATGTATAAATACATAAGGGGGATATGATCTCCATGTATAATACATAAGGGGGGATATGATCTCCATGTATAAATACATAAGGGGGGATATGATCTCCATGTATAAATACATGAGGGGGATATGATCTCCATGTATAAATACATAAGGGGGGTATGATCTCCATGTATAAATACATAAGGGGGATATGATCTCCATGTATAAATACATAAGGGGGGATATGATCTCCATGTATAAATAAATAAGGGGGGATATGATCTCCATGTATAAATACATAAGGGGGGATATGATCTCCATGTATAAATACATAAGGGGGATATGATCTCCATGTATAATACATAAGGGGGATATGATCTCCATGTATAAATACATAAGGGGATATGATCTCCATGTATAAATACATAAGGGGGGATATGATCTCCATGTATAAATACATAAGGGGGGATATGATCTCCATGTATAAATAAATAAGGGGGGATATGATCTCCATGTATAAATACATAAGGGGATATGATCTCCATGTATAAATAAATAAGGGGGGATATGATCTCCATGTATAAATAAATAAGGGGGGATATGATCTCCATGTATAAATACATAAGGGGGATATGATCTCCATGTATAAATAAATAAGGGGGGATATGATCTCCATGTATAAATACATAAGGGGGATATGATCTCCATGTATAAATACATAAGGGGGGATATGATCTCCATGTATAAATACATAAGGGGGGGTATGATCTCCATGTATAAATACATAAGGGGGATATGATCTCCATGTATAAATACATAAGGGGGATATGATCTCCATGTATAAATACATAAGGGGGGATATGATCTCCATGTATAAATAAATAAGGGGGGATATGATCTCCATGTATAAATACATAAGGGGGGATATGATCTCCATGTATAAATACATAAGGGGGGATATGATCTCCATGTATAATACATAAGGGGGGATATGATCTCCATGTATAAATAAATAAGGGGGGATATGATCTCCATGTATAAATACATAAGGGGGGGATATGATCTCCATGTATAAATACATAAGGGGGTATGATCTCCATGTATAAATAAATAAGGGGGGATATGATCTCCATGTATAAATACATAAGGGGGGGTATGATCTCCATGTATAAATACATAAGGGGGGATATGATCACCATGTATAATACATAAGGGGACCCTAATGTAAGGGGGGCTCTCTGGTGACCCTAAAGTAAGGGGGGGGGGCTCTGTGGGGACCCTGATTTAAGTGGGGGGGCTCTCTGGGGACCCTGATGTAAGGGGGGCTCTCTGGGGACCCTGATGTAAGGGGGGGCTCTGTGGGGACCCTGATTTAAGTGGGGGGGCTCTCTGGGGACCCTGATGTAAGGGGGGGTCTGTGGGGACCCTGATTTAAGTAGGGGGGCTCTCTGGGGATATATACACACACACGTATATGACTGTATATACTACGCTGCTATGGACTCCATAGCCCCAGATCTTTTGTAGACCCAGCAACGCCCCTGATAAGGCCTATAATAAGGCTTACCTGTAGCTACCTGGATATCTCCTCAACCTGCATGGTTTAGGAGATATCCCCTGTATCGGCATGTGCCAACGTCATCGGCAATGGCATGTACATGTTGTTTGCGTTTGCTTCAGAGTGCGCCGCTACCGGCCCCTCCTGCGCGCATGCGTCTCGGAGCTACAGACACTTCCAAGGTACCGGAACAAGAAAGGGGATGGTCCACACTCAGGAATCATGGCATCCAAAAAATAGTATTCCTATACTGAAAAGACATGTACAATGCTGTAAAAAAAAAACAGCCTACGCATTTCAGACGTTAGTCCTAAGTCATCGTTTTTTAGATTTATTAGATCCTCCTTGCTAGTACCAGGTTGGACCCCCTTTATTAGATCCCCCCTGCTAGTAGCGGGTTGGACCCCCTTTATTAGATCCTCCTTGCTAGTACCAGGTTGGACCCCCTTTATTAGATCCCCCTTGCTAGTAGCGGGTTGGACCCCCTTTATTAGGTCCTCCTTGCTAGTAGTGGGTTGGACCCCCTTTATTAGGTCCCCCTTGCCAGTAGCGGGTTGGACCCCCTTTATTAGGTCCCCCTTGGTAGTATCGGGTTGGACCCCCTTTATTAGGTCCTCCTTGCTAGTAGCGGGTTGGACCCCCTTTATTAGGTCCTCCTTGCTAGTAGTGGGTTGGACCCCCTTTATTAGGTCCCCCTTGCCAGTAGCGGGTTGGACCCCCTTTATTAGGTCCCCCTTGGTAGTATCGGGTTGGACCCCCTTTATTAGGTCCTCCTTGCTAGTAGCGGGTTGGACCCCCTTTATTAGGTCCCCCTTGCTAGTAGCGGGTTGGACCCCCTTTATTAGGTCCCCCTTGCTAGTATCGGGTTGGACCCCCTTTGGCCTTCAATCTTGGTGAAATAGATACAACAAGGTGTTGGAAACGTTCCTCAGATATTTTGCTCCATAGTGACCTGATAACATCACACATTTGCTGCAGATTTGTTGGCTGCACATCCATGATGCCAATCTCCCGTTACACAACATCCCAAAGGTGCTCTATAGGATGAGATGTGGTGAGTGTGGAGACCATTGGAGGACAGTGACCTCATTGTCCAGTGTGAGATGATTGGAGCTTTGTGACATGGTGGATTATCCTGCTGGGAGGAGCCTTTAGAAGATGGGGACACTGTAGTCATAAAGGGATGGACATGGTCAGCAACAATACTCAGGGGGGCTGTGGTGATTAAACAATGCCCAATTAATACTAAAGGGCCCAAAGTGTGCCAAGAAAATATCCCCCACACCATTACACCCCCACCCCCACCACCAGCCTGAGCCGGTGATACCCCATCCCCCACCACCATTACACCCCCACCACCAGCCTAAACCGGTGATACCCCATCCCCCACACCATTACACCCCCACCACCAGCCTAAACCGGTGATACCCCATCCCCCACACCATTACCCACCCCCCCCCACCACCAGCCTGAACCGGTGATACCCCATCCCCCACACCATTACACCCCCACCACCAGCCACCAGTCTGAACCGGTGATAGCCCATCCCCCACACCATTACACCCCCATCCCACCAGCCTGACCCGGTGATACCTCATCCCCCCACACCATTACACCCCCACCACCAGCCTGAACCGGTGATACCCCATCCCCCACACCATTACACCCCCACCACCAGCCTGAACCGGGTGATACCCCATCCCCCCCACCATTACACCCCCACCACCAGCCTGAACCGGTGATATCCCATAGCCCCACAAACCCCCACACCATTACACACCCCACCACCAGCCTGAACCGGTGATAGCCCATCCCCCACACCATTACACCCCCACCACCAGCCTGAACCGGTGATACCCCATCCCCCACACCATTACAACCCCCACACACCAGCCCTGAACCATGATACCCCATCCCCCACACCATTACACCCCCACCAGCCTGAACCGGTGATATCCCATCCCCCACACAACCATTACACCCCCCACCACCAGCCTGAACCGGTGATATGACACCATTACACCCCCACCACCATCCATACAACCCCCCACCTCCCACACCATTACACCCCCACCACCAGCCTGAACCGGTGATACCCCATCCCCCACACCATTACACCCCCACCACCAGCCTGAACCGGTGATATCCCATCCCCCACACCATTACACCCCCACCACCAGCCTGAACCGGTGATACCCCACACCCCCCACCACCAGCCTGAACCGGTGATATCCCACCCCCACACCATTACACCCCCCACCACCAGCCTGAACCGGTGATATCCCATCCCCCACACCATTACAACCCCCACCACCAGCCTGAACCGGTGATACCCCATCCCCCACACCATTACACCCCCACCACCAGCCTGAACCGGTGATACCCCATCCCCCCCCACACCATTACACCCCCACCACCAGCCTGAACCGGTGATACCCCATCCCCCCCACACCATTACAAACATGATACCCCACCACCACCAGCCCTGAACCGGTGATATCCCCATCCCCCACACCATTACACCCCCACCACCATCCCCCTGAACCGGTGATATCCCCCCCCCATACACCCCCCCCACACCATCCCCACACCATTACACCCCCACCACCAGCCTGAACCGGTGATATCCCATCCCCCACACCATTACACCCCCACCACCAGCCCTGAACCAGTGATACCCCATCCCCCACACCATTACACCCCCAACCAGCCTGAACCGGTGATATCCCCCATCCCCCCACCATTACATCCCCCACCATTCCACCCCCAGCCTGAACCGGTGATATCCCCCACACCCCCACCACCCCCCCCCACACCATTACACCCCCACCACCAGCCTGAACCGGTGATATCCCATCTCCCACACCATTACACCCCCACCACCAGTCTGAACCGGTGATAACCCATCCCCCACACCATTACAACCCCCACCACCAGCCTGAACCGGTGATATCCCATCTCCCACACCATTACACCCCCCACCACCAGTCTGAACCGGTGATAACCCATCCCCCACACCATTACACCCCCACCACCAGCCTGAACCGGTGATACCCCATCCCCCACACCATTACACCCTCACCACCAGCCTGAACCGGTGATATCCCATCCCTCACACCATTACACCCCCACCACCAGCCTGACCCTGTGATACCCCATCCCCCACACCAAAACACCCCCACCACCACCCACAACCGGTGATACCCCATCCCCCACACCATTACACCCCCACCACCAGCCTGAACTGGTGATATCCCACCCCCCACCCCACACCATTACAACCCCCACCACCAGCCTGAACCAGTGATACAAGGCGGGTTGGATTCATACGCCAAATTCTGACCCCACCATTTGAATGTCACAGCGGAAATCCAGACTCATCAGACCAGTTTTTCCAATCTTCTATTGTCCAATGTTGGTGATCCTGTGCCAATTGTAGCCTCAGTTTCCTGTTCCTAGATGACAGGAGTGGCACTCGGTGTGATCTTCTGCTGCTGTAGCCCATCTGCTTCAAGGTTGGATGTGTTGTGCATTCAGAGATGGTATTCTGCATACCTTGGATGTAACGAGAGGTTATTTGACTTACTGTTGTCTTTCTATAATCTGGAACCAGTCTGCCCATTCTCCTCTGACCTCTACAAGGCATTTTCCTCCACACAACTGCCGCTCACTGGATATTTTCTCTTTTTTCCCACCATTCTATGTAAACCCCGAGAGATGGTTGTGTGTGAAAACCCCAGAAATACTCAGACCGGCCCGTCTGCCACCAACTACTATGCCACGTTCAAAGTCACTTCAATCCCCTTTCCTCCCCCATTCTGATACTGGGTTTGAAAATCAGCAAGTCGTCTTCACCACGTATAGATGCCTAAATGCTTAGAGTTGCTGCCATGTGATTGGCTGATTAGCAGTTTGTGTTACCGAGCGATTGAACAGGTGTACCTAATAAAGTGTCCGGCGAGTGTATACTGTATATACTGTAGATTTTATTAAAGTTCAACAGTTTCCTGATGAAGCAGGCGCCACAGGCAAAACACGTTGAAAGAGCGGCGCACCCTAACCCCGGGGTGTGGACCAACCTATTTTATAATGTAAATGTCACACTGTAAGATTGAACACCCACATACATAAAATGTGGGGAATGCAGCAAGGGCAGCGTCTGCGATTTACTGCGATTATTGATATGAAGACACTTTGGGGTAAAGAGAACTTTTCTATGTATTTATAACATCCTTTGTAACTCCTTTCGGCCCGTCTTGGTGTTCCTCTAACCCCTTACCCACCGGGCACCCCCTTCCTAACCAGACACATTTTCAGCTTTCGGCGCTCTCACACTTTGAATGACAATTACTCAGTCATACAACACTGTACCCAAATGAAATGTTTGTCCTTTTTTTCACACAAATAGAGCTTTCTTTTGGTGGTATTTAATCACCGCTGGGTTTTAAATTGTTTGCGCGATTAATCAAAAAAGACAGAAAATTCGGTAAAAAATAAAAATAAAACTTTGTTTCTGTTAAGATTTATTGCAGAGTATTAGTGAGTATTGCAGAGTATTACATAGTATGGAAGAGTATTGCAGAGTATGGAAGAGTATTACATAGTATGGCAGAGTATTGCATAGTATGGCAGAGTATTGCAGAGTATGGAAGAGTATGGCAGAGTATTACATAGTATAGCAGAGTATTGCAGAGTATGGAAGAGTATGGCAGAGTATTGCATAGTATTGGTGAGTATTGGCAGAGTATTGCATATTATTGCAGAATATGGCAAAGTACTGCAGAGTATTGCATAGTATTGCATAGTATTGCATAGTATGGCATAGTATTGCATAGTATTGCATAGTATGGCAGAGTATGGCGGAGTATTACATAGTATGGCAGAGTATGGCAGAGTATTACATAGTATTGCAGAGTATTACATAGTATGGCAGAGTATTGCAGAGTATTGCAGAGTATTGCAGAGTATTGCAGAGTATTGCATAGTATGGCAGAGTATTGCAGAGTGTGGCAGAGTATGGCAGAGTATTGCATAGTATGGCAGAGTATTGCAGAGTATGGAAGAGTATGGCAGAGTATTGCATAGTATTGGTGAGTATTGGCAGAGTATTGCAGAATATGGCAACGTATGGCAGAGTATGGAAGAGTATTTCAGAGTATTGCATAGTATTGGTGAGTATTGGCAAAGTATGGCAGAGTATTGCATAGTATGGCAGAATATGGCAGAGTATTACATAGTATGGCAGAGTATGGCAGAGTATTGCAGAGTATGGCATAGTATTGCATAGTATGGCAGAGTATGGCAGAGTATGGCAGAGTATTGCATAGTATTGCAGAGTATGGCAGAGTATTGCATAGTATGGCAGAGTATTGCATAGTATGGCAGAGTATTGCATAGTATTGCAGAGTATGGCAGAGTATGGCAGAGTATGGCAGAGTATTACATAGTATGGCAGATTATTACAGAGTATGGCAGAGTATGGCAGAGTATTGGCATAGTATTGCAGAGTATGGCAGAGTATGGCATAGTATTGCAGAGTATGGCAGAGTATGGCAGAGTATGGCAGAGTATGGCAGAGTATTGCATAGTATGGCAGAGTATGGCATAGTATTGCAGAGTATTGCAGAGTATTGCATAGTATTGCAGAGTATTGCAGAGTATGGCAGAGTATGGCAGAGTATGGCAGAGTATGGCAGAGTATTGCAGAGTATTGCATAGTATGGCAGAGTATGGCAGAGTATTACATAGTATGGCAGATTATTACAGAGTATGGCAGAGTATGGCAGAGTATTACATAGTATGGCAGAGTATTACATAGTATGGCAGAGTATTACATAGTATGGCAGAGTATTACATAGTATGGCAGAGTATTGCATAGTATTGCATAGTATGGCAGAGTATTGCAGAGTATTGCAGAGTATGGCAGAGTATGGCAGAGTATTACATAGTATGGCAGAGTATTGCATAGTATTGCAGAGTATTGCAGAGTATTGCAGAGTATTGCATAGTATGGCAGAGTATGGCAGAGTATTGCATAGTATTGCAGAGTATTGCAG
This sequence comes from Lithobates sylvaticus, assembly GCA_028564925.1. NCBI lineage: Eukaryota > Metazoa > Chordata > Amphibia > Anura > Ranidae > Lithobates > Lithobates sylvaticus. Next base: position 295,166,407 of record CM053031.1, on the reverse strand, counting down.
AGTATTGCAGAGTATTGCAGAGTATGGCAGAGTATGGCAGAGTAATTGCAGAGTATGGCAGAGTATGGCAGAGTATTACATAGTATGGCAGAGTATTGCAGAGTATTGCATAGTATTGCAGAGTGTTGCATAGTATTGCAGAGTATTGCATAGTATTGCAGAGTATTACATAGTATGGCAGAGTATTGCAGAGTATGGCAGAGTATGGCAGAGTATTACATAGTATGGCAGAGTATTACATAGTATGGCAGAGTATGGCAGAGTATGGCAGAGTATTACATAGTATGGCAGAGTATTACATAGTATGGCAGAGTATGGCAGAGTATGGCAGAGTATTACATAGTATGGCAGAGTATTACATAGTATGGCAGAGTATTACATAGTATGGCAGAGTATTGCAGAGTATTACATAGTATGGCAGAGAATGGCAGAGTATTACATAGTATGGCAGAGTATTACATAGTATGGCAGAGTATTACATAGTATGGCAGAGTATGGCAGAGTATTACATAGTATTGCAGAGTATTACATAGTATGGCAGAGAATGGCAGAGTATTACATAGTATGGCAGAGTATTACATAGTATGGCAGAGTATTACATAGTATGGCAGAGTATGGCAGAGTATTACATAGTATGGCAGAGTATTACATAGTATGGCAGAGTATTACATAGTATGGCAGAGTATTACATAGTATGGCAGAGTATGGCAGAGTATTACATAGTATGGCAGAGTATGGCAGAGTATTACATAGTATGGCAGAGTATTGCAGAGTATTGCAGAATATGGCAGAGTATTGCAGAGTGTTGCAGAGTATTGCAAAGTGTTGCAGAGTATTGCAGAGTGTTGCAGAGTATTGCAGAGTATTGCAGAGTATTGCAGAGTATTGGCACAATACTGCAGACACCAGCACAAATGGATCTAGACAGGTATATAGGGACGTCCCTTTAGAGGGGAAATAACGCCCTTACAAACTAAGGACGAATTAAGTGTCATTAACCCAACACCGTATCCATTAACTATAGATGAACTCACAGTTCTTAAACTAGGCCTTCGTTTTTGCCCAAATTCCAACATTGATAAATACGAGGCCATCAAGGACCTTTATTTATTTGCGAGAAAACTCACATACAAACATATCTTTGATCCAGATCAGAAGCGTCAGCGAGATGAGAAGGCCGCGTCCAAACAAATAAAGCACTATACCGTGAAAGACTTCAGGGCACTAAAGGAATCTAATTATTATTCGATGAGAATCCTGAGTTTGAGAATACTTCCCGGGAAAGCCCGGCTGGAAGTGAATTCCAAGTAGAAACAAACAGACAAGCTGTTAAACAGCTTCCAGTTAAAAACAAGTCTAACCAGTTTCCCGATCGAACGACAAATCCCCAAATTTCATCCTCCCTTATCGCCATGGTAAGGGAAATAAAACAGATGGCAGTACCACCCAGCGTTCCCAATTTAACGCCAGAACAACAAACAGCATTAAAACAATTATATAACAGAAAGGATACTGTTATCAAACCCTCGGACAAAGGGGGCAATATCGTTATTCAAACAAATCAACAATACGAAAAAAAATGCGTCTGGACGTTTTGGGGAACACTGATTGGCGCAGACCAATTACATCTGAAAACATCTCCCGTTTCAGTTTGGAGTATAAGCTCTTGATTTATACAGCATATACTGATGCTCTAAAGCCCCATACACACGGTCGGACAATCCGTGGACCAGGTCGGTCGGATCATGTCCGTCATACTTTGTCTGATGTTGGTTTTGCGTACACACGGTCGGACAAAGTTGTCGGAAAATCCGATCATTCTGAACGTGGTGACGTTTGTTGCCTACGACGGGACTATGTAGAGGCTAGTAGCCAATAGCTTTGGTCTTGTAATGTGATCTGAGCATGCGTAGCACTTTGTCCGGTCGGACAACCGTACACACGATCGGATTTGGTGTGATCGGACCGCATTGTCGGCAAATCTTTCCAGCAGGAGATAAGACTTTGTCCGTCGGACAATCCGACGTACACTGTCCGATGGTGCATACACACGGTCTGATTTTTCAACAACATTGTCCGATCGGACAGAATCCATGAAAAAGTCCGACCGTGTGTATGGGGCTTAAGGCCCCTTTCACACTGGGGCGGGGAGTCGCGGTGACGGTAAAGCAGCGCTATATTTAGCGCTGCTTTACCATCGTTTTAACCGCGTTATTCGGCCGCTCGCGGTGCGGTTTTACCCCCCCGCGAGCGGCCGAAAAAGGGTTAAACACCCCCGTAGCGGCGCTTTGCGGCGGTATTGCCGCGGTTTTACCGCGGTTTCCCATTCAAATCAATGGGAAGGAGCGGTATAGGAGCGGTGAACACACGGCTCCTATACCGCTCCAAAGATGCTGCTAGCAGGACTTTTTTTGCCGTCCTGCTAGTGCACCGCTCCAGTGTGAGAGCCCGCCGGCTTTCACACTGGAGTTAAAGGGGTCGGATTTTTTCAGGCGGTGAACAGGCGCTATTTTTAGCGCTGTACCGCATGAAAAACGCCCCGGTGTGAAAGGGGCCTAATAGACAAACAGACGTAAGAATATCTCAACGTTCCTTTCCCTAGAGAAGCCACTTTTTACACCATCCCAAAAATACATGAAAACCGCGACATGCCCCCCTGGAAGACCCATAGTCTCAGGGATCGGGTCCAATAACTGAACGCGCAAGCAGAAAACCCGCGACATGCCCCCCTGGAAGACCCATAGTCTCAGGGATCGGGTCCAATAACTGAACACGCAAGCAGAAAACCGCGACATGCCCCCCTGGAAGACCCATAGTCTCAGGGATCGGGTCCAATAACTGAACGCGCAAGCAGAAAACCCGCGACATGCCCCCCTGGAAGACCCAAAGTCTCAGGGATCGGGTCCAATAACTGAACGCGCAAGCAGAAAACCCGCGACATGCCCCCCTGGAAGACCCATAGTCTCAGGGATCGGGTCCAATAACTGAACACGCAAGCAGAAAACTGCGACATGCCCCCCTGGAAGACCCATAGTCTCAGGGATCGGGTCCAATAACTGAACACGCAAGCAGAAAACTGCGACATGCCCCCCTGGAAGACCCATAGTCTCAGGGATCGGGTCCAATAACTGAACACGCAAGCAGAAAACTGCGACATGCCCCCCTGGAAGACCCATAGTCTCAGGGATCGGGTCCAATAACTGAACACGCAAGCAGAAAACCGCGACATGCCCCCCTGGAAGACCCATAGTCTCAGGGATCGGGTCCAATAACTGAACACGCAAGCAGACTGGTAGACTTCTTTTTAATGCCTCATGTAACAAAACTCCCTTCTTATGTCAAAGATACGCTAGACCTGACGAAACGCCTAGATGGCTTACAAATTCCCCCTGATGCGTACTAGACATGTGCACAACAAAAAAAATCGTTTTTTTTTCGTTTCGTTTTTTTCGTTTCCGAAAAAAATTCGTTTTTTTTCATTTAGTTTTTTTTTTCGTTTCCGTCGATTCGTAACGATTCGTACATTCGTAAGTCGTCGGTGTTCGGATTCGTAACGATTCGTACATTCATAAAGCCCCCATACACACGGTCGGACTTTTTCATGGATTCTGTCCGATCGGACAATGTTGTTGAAAAATCAGACCGTGTGTATGCACCATCGGACAGTGTACGTCGGATTGTCCGACGGACAAAGTCTTATCTCCTGCTGGAAAGATTTGCCGACAACACGGTCCGATCACACCAAATCCGATCGTGTGTACGGTTGTCCGACCGGACAAAGTGCTACGCATGCTCAGATCACATTACAAGACCAAAGCTATTGGCTACTAGCCTCTACGTAGTCCCGTCGTAGGCAACAAACGTCACCACGTTCAGAATGATCGGATTTTCCGACAACTTTGTCTGACCGTGTGTACGCAAAACCAACATCAGACAAAGTATGACGGACATGGTCCGACGGACCTGGTCCTCGGATAATCCGCGCGTGTGTATGGGGCTTAAGAGTTATTTTTTCGTTGATTCGTTTTTTTCGTTAGTTTAATTTTCGGACGCAATCGTATTTATTCGTACATTCGTAACATTCGTCACATTCGTAGATTTGTAATCGGAGCATAATTCATAATTTGATGTAATGTGTATGCTATTATTACATTTTAATAATTTACGAATCGAAAAAAAAAGAGTTACGAATCGAAAAAAAAGTTACGAATCGAAAAAAAAAAAGTTACGAATCGAAAAAAAAAAGTTACGAATCGAAAAAAAAAAGTTACGAATGTACGAATTTTTTGGTTCAATAGAGACACGGAAAATTACAAATCGAAAAAAAAAAAAAAAAAAAAAAAAAAAAAGTTACGAATCGAAAAAAAAAGTTACGAATCGAAAAAAAAGTTACGAATGTACGATTTTTTTTTGTTCAATAGAGACACGGAAAATTACAAAATAAAAAAAAAAATAAAAAAAAGTTGCGAATCGAAAAAAAAAAAAGTTACGAATACAAAAAAAAAGTTACGAAAAAAAAAAAAGTTACGAATCGAAAAAAAAGTTACGAATGTACGAATTTTTTGGTTCAATAGAGACACGGAAAATTACAAATCGAAAAAAAAAAAAGTTACGAATTGAAAAAAAAAAAGTTACGAATCGAAAAAAAAAAGTTACGAATCGAAAAAAAAAAAGTTACGAACGAAAAAAAAAAAGTTACGAATGTACGAATTTTTTTGTTCAATAGAGACACGGAAAATTACAAATCGAAAAAAAAAAAAAAAAGTTACGAATTGAAAAAAAATTTACGAATCGAAAAAAATAAAAGTTACGAATCGAAAAAAAAGTTACGAATGTACGAATTTTTTGGTTCAATAGAGACACGGAAAATTAAAAATCGAAAAAAAAAAAAAAAAAAGAATAAAGAATTGAAAAAAAAATTATGAATCGAAAAAAAAAAAAGTTACGAAAAAAAAAAAAGTTACGAATCGAAAAAAAAGTTACGAATGTACGAATTTTTTTGTTCAATCCATTCGAAGCACGTTTAGCAGCACCATTGTAAGGGACACGGAAAATTACCA
>CM053031.1:295021347-295156347 GCA_028564925.1 Lithobates sylvaticus | reverse complement strand
CCACAATGGATGCCAATCAGTGCCCACAATGGATGCCAATCAGTGCCCACAATGGGCATCACTGATTGGCATGCATTATTGTTTGGCACTGATTGGCATCCATCAATACAAAAAAATGCTGCCTATCCGCGCCACCTATCAGTGCCCATCCGTGCCACCTATCAGTGCCCATCCATGCTGCCTATCAGTGCCCATCCATGCTCATCTGTGCTGCCTATCCATGTCCATCTGTGCCGCCTATCCATGCCCACTCCTCTGGAGTTTGGCATAGACTATGACATTGGTGGTCAAACTGTGCCCCTCCAGCTGTTGCAGAACTACCCAGTCCCATCATGCCTCTGTCTTTGGGAGTCTTGCTTGTAACTGCCAGCCTTGCAGTGCCTCATGGGACTTGTGGTCATTGGAAAAAAAAAAATCCTTTACATTTGTGGTCATGCGAAATAAGGCAGCCTTTACAGTGGTTGTCACAATGCAATCCCTATAGATGGCTCAAATGATTGTTAGCTTCATGCAACTGGCTTTACGAAGTGGTGTTGACCCCAGAACTATGCGGACATCTTAAGATAGGAGGTCAATCAGCCACAGCTCAAGGGACCCCAAGCAACCTTTGGAGGAACCCTAGAGTTTCAAGGAACCCTGGCTGAGAATGGCTGATCTAGATAATTGAGCAGATGTGTACCCGTAAAATGATATAGAATGATTCATCCCTTACGAAGATATCATTAGGTTTGTTCATAAAACAACGTGATGTATACATTTAGCAATTGTCTACATTTTATAGAACACATATTCTACTGACACACACTGGGATCGTTCACCAATACATAACTTACTGGAGGCCACAAGTGGATGTGTATTTATATGAGCTTAATATTTGATCATAATTTGTATAAAGGTGTCTTAACAAATTGTATACAAACTACAGACAGCACATCGATGCATAATGTGTGCTAAGGTGCTATCATTTATTATAATAGACACTTAATCTGAATACCATATCATTAAGTCATTAGGCAGAGCAATTTAATTAAGATAAAGAGACTACAGTGGAACCTCGGATTTCGAGTAACGCGGTTAACGAGCGTTTCGCAATACGTAGCACTGTATTTTTTAAAATCGTAACTCGGTTTGCGAGTCTTATCTCACGAAACGAGCATGATTCAGGCCAAAGCGTGTGCAGTACCGCGTTTGGCCTGAGGTGGGGGGGGGATCTATTATAAGGGATGTAAACATCCCTTGTAATAGAAAAAAAAGCATGACAGGTCCTCTTAAATATGAGATCTGGGGGTCAAAAAGACCTCACATCTCATAGTTACACAAAAATGCAAAAAAAAAAAAAAACAAAAAAAAAATTGTCATTTAAAAAAAAAAAGGGCCCTTTAAGAGGTATGGGCGGAAGTGACATTTTGACGTTGCTTCCACCCTGCAATGATATGGTGACGGGTGGGGGCCATCTTCCCCTCACTCGTCTTCATACCCAGCCAGCAGAAGGACCTGGAACTGGGCCGCAGGGCAGTATTCAAACATGATAACCACCTCAAAAACGCCTCCAAGATGACCACTGCCTTGTTAAAGAAGCTGAGGGTAAAGGTGATGGACTGGCCAAGCATGTCTCCAGACCTAAACCCTATTGAGCATCTGTGGGACATCCTCAAACGAAAGGTGGAGGAGCACAAGGTCTCTAACATCCACCAGCTCCGTGATGTCGTCATGGAGGAGGGGAAGAGGACTCCAGTGACAACCTGTGAAGCTCTGGTGAGCTCCATGCCCAAGAAGGTCAAGGCAGTGCTGGAAAATAATGGTGGCCACACAAAATATTGACACTTTGGGCCCGATTTGGAGATTTTCACTTAGGGGTGTACTAACTTTTGTTGCCAGCGGTTTAGACATTAATGGCTGTGTGTTGAGTTATTTTGAGGGACAGCAAATTTACACTGTTATACAAGCTGTACACTCACTACTTTACATTGTAGACAAGTGTCATTTCTTCAGTGTTGTCCCATGAAAAGATAGAAATAAATATTTACAGAAATGTGAGGGTGTACTCACTTTTGTGAGATATTGTATATGAAAATCTATCAATCTTGATGTACTGATGGCGTATCACATTTCTTGAGACCCTAAAATGCCAAGACAGTATTACATGACCCCTTCTTTTTTTTTTGGGGGGGGGGGGGATGAAGAAGAGTAGCAGAGGGAAGAGGAGAGGAGAGAAGGGAAATGAATGGGTGGATTAGGGGAAGAGAGGTTGACAGGAAACTGGAGGGGGGGACAGGAGTAGAAGGGGGAATGGGTAGGATGCTAGAAGAGTAGAGGAAAATATGAGAAGGAGGAGAGGTGGAGAAGGGTGGGGGAAAAGAAAGAGGGGATAAGGGGAAGGAAAAAACGAGGAGGGGAAGAGGGAAAAGGGAAGAGGAATAGGCAGAGATAGAGAAAGGAAGAGGAAGAGGGGAAGAGGGAAAGGAAGAGGAAGGGGGGAAGAGAGAAAGGAAGAGGAAGAGGAAAAGGGAAAATAATTGGAGGGGGAGAGATAGAGGAGAGGAAGACAGAAAAATAGAGGGGAGAGGGACAGGAGTGGAAGGGGGAATGAATAGGATGGAAAAGTAGAGGAGGATAGGAGAAGGATGAGAGTTGGAGAAGAGGGGAAGAGGAAAAAAAAAAGAGGAAGAGGGGTTATAGAGATAGGAAGAGGGAGGGGAAGAGGGAAAGAAAAGAAAAAAGGGGAAGAGAGAAAGGAAGAGGAAGATTGGCGAGAAGGAGGAAAAGGAAGGAGGGGGACAGGAGTGGAAGGGGGAATGGATAGGATGCAAACGTAGAGGAGAATAGGAGAAGGAGGAGAGGTGGAGAAGAGGGGAAGAGGGAAAAAGAAAGAGGAAGAGGGGAGAGAGAGATAGGAAGAGGGAGGGCAAGAGGGAAAGAAAAGGAAGAGGGGAAGAGAGAAAGGAAAAGGAAGATGGGGAGGATGAGGAAAAGGAAGGAGGGGGACAGGAGTGGAAGGGGGAATGGATAGGATGGAAATGTAGAGGAGAATAGGAGAAGGAGGAGAGGTGGCGAAGGGTGGAGACGAGGGGAAAAAGAAAGAGGAAAAGGAAGAGGGAAAGGGCGAAAGACAAGGAAGAGGGGGAGAGGAAGATGTAGAGGAAGAGGAGAGAAATAAGAGAAGTTAATTGGAGGGGGAGAAGGGGAGTGATAGAGGAGAGGATGACGGAAAACTAGAGAGGAGAGGGGGCAGGAGTGGAAGGGGGAAAGGATAGGATGGAAGAGTAGAGGAGGTTAGGAGAAGGAGGAGAGGTGGAGAAGAGGAAGAGGGGAAGTGGGGTGGGGAAGAGGAAGCGGGGAAGAGGGGGAAAAAGGAAGAGGAAGAGAGGGAGGGGAAGAGGAAAAGAAGAAGAAAGAGGGAAAGGAAGAGGAAGATGGAGAGGAAGAGGTAGAGGAAAAGGGAAAATATTTGGAAGGGGAGAAGCGGAGAGATAGTGGAGAAGAAGACAGAAAACTAGAGGGGAGAGGGGGCAGGAGTGGAAGGGGGAATGGATAGGATGGAAGAGTAGAGGAGGTTAGGAGAAGGAGGAGAGGTGGAGAAGAGGAAGAGGGGAAGTGGGGTGGGGAAGAGGAAGCGGGGAAGAGGGGGAAAAAGGAAGAGGAAGAGAGGGAGGGGAAGAGGAAAAGAAGAAGAAAGAGGGAAAGGAAGAGGAAGATGGAGAGGAAGAGGTAGAGGAAAAGGGAAAATATTTAGAAGGGGAGAAGCGGAGAAATAGTGGAGAAGAAGACAGAAAACTAGAGGGGAGAGGGGGCAGGAGTGGAAGGGGGAATGGATAGGATGGAAGAGTAGAGGAGGCACGATAAAGGAAGATAGGTGGAGAAGAGGAAGAGGGGAAGAGGAAGAGGGTAAAAAGAAAGAGGAAGAGAGGGAGGGGAAGAGGAAGATGGAGAGGAAGAGGTAGAGGAAAAGGGAAAATAATTTGAGGGGGAGAAGCGGAGAGATAGAGGAGAGGAAGACAGAAAACTAGCGGGGTAGGAGTGGAAGGGGGAATGGATAGGATGGAAGAGTAGAGGAGGTTAGGAGAAGGAGGAGAGGTGGAGAAGAGGAAGAGGGGAAAAAGGAATAGGAAGAGAGGGAGAGGAAGAGGTAGAGGAAGAGGAGAGGATGAAGAAGGGAAGAGGAAAGGATAAAGGAGAGGATGAAAGACAGGAATATTTAAATTTTAAAGTGAACGTGGCAGAGATTTGGACAATACAAACTGAACATTTGATTAAGAGTGAAGGATAGACGTAGAAATAAAAGCACTCACAGCTTTCCCTGGATCTGTTCCAGAGAATGTATTGTTCATCAACCTCCATGCCCTTTGGTTCTCCCCCCACCCTTCAATGACTTTCAGCGCTCTTCCATACAGCAGTGTCTTTCCCGCCCAGTGAAAGGAGGTTTTATGAACACTGAAGATGGTAAAACTCTTCATTGATTTATCTCCGATGTTTATTTTCAATTTCAGTATTTATAATGGCCGTGGTAATTAGCGATGATTATTATTTTAGCATTTATTTTTGTTAACACTTTGGCTGTTTTTTTCTGTTTGCGAGTTTATCCAACAATAGGATACTTAGTACATAAATATGATATGCAAAGATAGATAATCCCATAAAATGTGTTTTCTGACTGGTTGATATTTTGTACCTTGACCACCATACAAACAATTAACAATAATTTAATAATAATATTCTTTCTCTTGCAGCCTGCAGTGATTTAGAGGCGGGGGACCTCCCGGACCGGCACGTAGTGGAGGGGCTTATGAACCAGCACATTACATTGCCATGCTCCTTCATCATCCCAGACAATTGCAAAGGCCAAGACATTCACGTTATTTGGTACAAAAACTTTACTGACAAATTGCTGGACTGCCTGGTGAGGGATGGAAAGACTCCGGAGTGCCAGAAATCTACAGACTCATCCAGAATTCAGCTCTCCTGGAAATTCCTGGGAAACGCAGACATGGACATTTACAGATTCCAGGAATCCGACGAAGGACCGTACCAATGCTGGGTTATCTTCGATGAGGCATATCAAAGACAGGACACCTTGCTCCGATTTCACAGTAAGACCCGATTGTGCTGTTCAAAAGGACAACACCATACAAAAATCATCCCCCATTATGGGTTGGGTGGATCCAAATGTCACTCTTTATGGGGTCTTCAGAACCCTAGTAAGGAACATCACTTCTGGGTCAGCCTCTCAGTGTCCCCCGGCTAGCTTAGCCAGGAAGGAATGTTTTGCAATGCGATCTCCATTGCAAAACATTCAGTGGAATCCAAGCACATAACCCCCCCCCAAAAATGAACGCATGCTTTGGGGGCGCCTATGCGGGAAGAAGTAATTTGCAATACAAATGTTACATATCACTGTGCCTGTAGCTGCAGACATCATTCAGATAAGTGGTTAAGGAGGGGGTCTCGTTGTGTGTGGCCAGTGGCCGCAACGTCCGGCGGCTGCAATGTCCACCAGCCACCCGCGATCGCAGGAACGAGAGCCAGAACGGGGATCTGTCAATGTAAACAGACCGAACCCTGTTCTGACAGGAGAGTTAGAGAGAGATCTGCTGTTCCTAGTGATTAGGAACAGCGATCTCTCTCCTCCTCCAGTCAGCCCACCCCCCCCCACAGTTAGAAACACCTCCCTAGGGAACACACTTAATCCCTTGATTGCCCCCTAGTGTTAACCCCTTCCATTTCAGTGACCTATATATAGTGATTAGTAGCTTTTTTTAGCACTGGTCACTTTATAAATATCACTGGCCTCAAAAAAGTGTCAACAGTGTCCGATTTGTCTGCTGCAATGTCGCAGTCCCGCTAAAAAAAAATAAAAATGCCTTAAATCTATCCCCTATTTTGTAGACGCTGTAACTTTTTTGCGCAAACCAATCAATATACACTTATTGCTATTTATTTTACCAAAAATATGTAGAAGAATACGTATCGGCCTAAACTGAGAAAAAAATCGTATTTTTTTTACATTTGGGGGAAATTTATTATAGCAAAAAGTAAAAAAATATAATTTTACACGTAACACTTTTTCTATTAAATGTGCACGTCACTTAGCACTGTGCTAATCACATTGGCACATACTGTGTAGTTGATGCTAGCACAAACATTTATATGGTTTATCTTTTCGAGATATATACATTAGGTGATTTTACCTTTTGGCCCAAGTGATTACTATTGAGCTAAATCACATTAGGCCAGTTTCTGCTTCTCTCATATGGTTTATTTATCACGTCTTGAATATTGACCTTTTTTCGCATATTGGTGGCTATTATAGCAGTTTATAATCTAATTTATGTTTGACACTTTAGTCATTATCTATTACAATTAGGTGACGCACTTTATACTACTTATACACTCATAATACAGGTAGCGCCTGACCCCAGTATCACCAATTAATTTGAGTCCAGCGATGTCGGCACCGCAGCCGATGTTTCCATCAGCTGCCGGGTGCTGCCACCGCCGGGAACCCTACTACGCATGCACGAGGCCCCGCTCCTGTCTCCTACTGGCGCAGCGACAGTGGGAGGGGGAGAGAGCCCACTTTTGGGTGGAACTCCACTTTAAGTTGGCCATAGATGGTGTGACGGATCCTGTACTCAAGGTGTCCGCCGTAAATGCTTCCTAAGTCCTGGAACATGAGTCCAATGGATCTGGTTATAGGAACCCCCAAGAATTAGACAGCACTAGTTCTTGGAGTACATCAGGAATTAACTTTATTTGCGATGTCACACACATATATACAGCCAGATGACTAAAACCTAACCTAATTAGCATGAGCTAATTATCTTAATCAACACTGGACTCCTTCATTCAATTGCAGGGTTAATTAGCACATACAACAATAGGTAAAACACTCCTTTAGAATCTGTGTCAAGCCAGACCAGCCTCATCTACATTACACAAGACAACAGACAGACAGGCTGGCTGGAGTTGACGACATTAGCATCTGACAGTGTGTGTCTTGGGGGGGCCAGCATGGTCCTAAATCCAAGTAAAACCAGCTCAGCGGTCCCCAGGCATATAGCTCACAAAGAGCACCGTTCCCCCAAATGCCAGGGCCCGTAATCACAAGGCAAGAAGCTTGCATTCAGTCCCCTCCAACAGCCTCAGTCCCGGCTAGGTCTGTCACAGATGGGTACACAAATGAGGTGGATGAAGGACTCTTCCCCCTGCTGAGACATTATCTTCTACCAGCTGGACTCTCCATTGTCAGAATACACTGATCAGTGGCGGCAGCCAATCGGCAAAAGTTTTCCAAATTGCCATTCCCAAAAAGTTGATCTAACAATCGCTCACGCATGGACTGATATTCAGCCAGTCCCTGCTGAACCTGCCAAATTTTGACTCATCAATGGCCAGCTTTACACCCTTGTCAAGTTTACACTCAAGGAACCAGCTCCGCCCTCAATGATCTGGCATGCATTGGGAAGACTGTGGTTTGGCAATGCAGGTATGGAGCCGAACAGGAGCTCAAAAATCTTATAAAGTGCTGTGCCAGCCTATAAAGCCATAGGGTGTGGGGTTCAGAACCAAGGACTGATGCTAAAACTGCTTGTGCAGAGGCGGCTCTCTAATTAGGCAAATTAGGCGGTCGCCTAAGGCCTCGCACACTCACATGGGCCTCGCGGCCTCCTAATTTGACTGTGCTCAATCACTGATTCTCTCTCTCCCCCCCTCTTTATCTCACCCTCTTTTCTGTGTGCTTGTATTTTTTTTCCTATTATGGGCGTGAGTGGGGCCTCGTGTGTAAGTTTTGCCTAAGGCCTCACAAAGCCTAGAGCCTCCTCTGTGCTTGTGGATAGGGATGAGCGGAACATGATTTTCATAGACTTCTAACAACTTGTCCTCTGTGTGATTGTTATTTATTATATCGTTTAATACATACTATATATATATATATATATTTTTTTTTTTTTAATTAAAATACCACATTTCTTTTCTGTAGGTGACATCACTGGCAGACAGGATGCATCTCTTTTTCGGGGATTTACTGGCTGGTATTCCATATTGGTGGTGTCTACATGGAATGTTCTTCTACTCAGTGGATGGCCCTTTGCCCTTTTCCTTGGCTGGATCCTCTTATCTCAGAGACGCCACAACCAGAGAACGAGGAAATCTATTAACATCTAACTGAACCCAACCGAGATCTATGCAGATATATGTTGCACTTACCAGACAATGCCCTCAAACCCCCGGAAAATGTGGAAAAACCACAACGCTTTGGGTTGTTTTTGCACATTAGTCACCCTCAACTAAGAACATATCTTTGGTTTTGCTCTATACTTATACATTTTGAATGTGAAATCCATCTCAGTATGCATTGCTGGGTACACAGATTGGGTGCCCCGTACCACCTTCCTGTCTGCAAAAGAGGGAACGGCAGCGAAGGGACATCTGATATGTACCGTTTCATCAGACCTAAATAATGATCCTGTCCAACTGGACAAAGGGGCGGACTGACCATTCGGCCACTCGGGCACTTCCCGAGGGCCCCCGGGCCACTAGTGGGCCCCATCAGGGTTGCCAGCCTCAGTAAAACCAGGGACAGTATGTAAAAATCTGTGTTTTTTTTTTAAATCTGTTTCTGAAATATCCCTTACCGACATCCTTTTGGTCTAAAAATCCAGAGATTATAGCTGCCCCACCTCTCCAGTACCTTCTCAGCCAATAGAAACATGTCTGTGTATACTGTGTGTACATGTCTGTGTATACTGTGTGTACATGTCTGTGTATACTGTGTGTACATGTCTGTGTATACTGTGTGTACATGTCTGTGTATACTGTGTGTACATGTCTGTGTATACTGTGTGTATGTCTGTGTATACTGTGTGTACATGTCTGTGTATACTGTGTGTACATGTCTGTGTATACTGTGTGTACATGTATGTGTATACTGTGTGTACATGTCTGTGTATACTGTGTGTACATGTCTGTGTATACTGTGTGTACATGTATGTGTATACTGTGTGTACATGTCTGTGTATACTGTCTGATTGTATACTGTGCAGGGCCGGGACAAGGGGTGGGCAGGAGGGGCGGCTGCGGCTGCCCCTGGCGCAATGGTATATTGCAGGGGTAGGGGGCACCATGAGCCTAACCCTAAGGGAAAGGGGGGCGCAGTTTGGCATCTTTGCCCTGGATGACCTTGTCCCGGCACTGATACTGTGTGGCCCCATAATCTCTGATTGTCTGGGGGCCCCATAATCTCCTATTGCCCGGGGGGCCCCATGAGTTGTCAGTCCGCCCCTGCTCCAGAACCCCTTGCACTATGAATGACTTTTGTGGTTCTGAGCTTGAATCTTCTCATATGTATTTCTTCTTCTTCTTCTGGAATTCCTACCCCAAGAATTGAACACTTGGTTACAACTCAGGGAATGTTCTGTAACCTGAAATGTATACAACATGGACCATTCAGAAAGATCTGAAGTCTTTTGGAATCCCGAGGACAATGTTTATATGTTTTAACTTGGTTATAGTTGACTTTGAATTTTAAAAAATATAAACAATTTGAATTGTCTGTTGGAATGAACTGCGTTTGGCTGTTTAGAAGGTTTGTTATAGCGATCAGGATGACCCTATAATCTAGAAATTGCATTGTCCCGGCTTTCAGAATGAAGACTCTCATCGTCTCTGAGATAATATAGTCACAGTCAGTGAATAGAACACATGTACAGATCATGTGGGAACAATGAGTACATTGTAATGATACATTCTATTATTTGATTTACCGTATATACTCGAGTATCAGAGGCGGCTCTCTAATTAGGCAAATTAGGCGGTCGCCTAGGGCCTCGCACTCACATGGGCCTCACAGCTGCCTAATTTGCCTAAGAGCCATCCATGAGGCTGTCCTACAGGGCACCCATGGATGGGACAAAGCCGCGCCTGTCACTCTCTGGCTCCTGTCACATTTGTAAAAGACACAGGCGCATGCGGGCATGGATTATCCTCCCTCACTCTCAGCTCTTTCTGGCGCTTCCACTCAGTGTGCTTCAATGCTGTCTGCAAAAATCTTACAAGGGAGGAGGTGGAGCTGCAGCTTGCTGAGATGGGAGTGAATGCTCATGGAGTGACGCTGAGTGCTTATTGCCCAAGATCAGAAATCCCCCCCTGTGCCCCCTCCTGCACATACCACTCACCCCTATTTACTCTGTGCCCCCTTCCTGCACATACCACCCACCCCTATTCACCCCGTGCCCCCCTTCTGCACATACCACCCACCCCTATTCACCTCGTGCCCCCCTCCTGCACGTACCACCCACCCCTATTCACCCTGTGCCCCCCTCCTGCACATACCACCCACCCCTATTCACCCCGTGCCCCCCTTCTGCACATACCACCCACCCCTATTCACCCCGTGCCCCCCTTCTGCACATACCACCCACCCCTATTCACCTCGTGCCCCCCTCCTGCACGTACCACCCACCCCTATTCACCCCGTGCCCCCCTCCTGCACATACCACCCACCCCTATTCACCTCATGCCCCCCTCCTGCACGTACCACCAACCCCTATTCACCCGTGCCCCCTCCTGCACATACCACCCACCCCTATTCACCCCGTGCCCCCCTTCTGCACATACCACCCACCCCTATTCACCTCATGCCCCCCTCCTGCACGTACCACCAACCCCTATTCACCCTGTGCCCCCCTCCTGCACATACCACCCACCCCTATTCACCCCGTGCCCCCCTTCTGCACATACCACCCACCCCTATTCACCTCATGCCCCCCTCCTGCACGTACCACCAACCCCTATTCACCCCATGCCCCCCTCCTGCACATACCACCCACCCCTATTCACCCTGTGCCCCCCTCCTGCACATACCACCCACCCCTATTCACCTCATGCCCCCCTCCTGCACGTACCACCAACCCCTATTCACCCCGTGCCCCCCTCCTGCACGTACCACCCACCCCTATTCACCCCCGTGCCCCCCTCCTGCACGTACCACCCACCCCTATTCACCCCGTGCCCCCCTCCTGCACATACCACCCACCCCTATTCACCTTGAGGTGGAGCATCTAACTACTGCTGCTGCTTGTATGAGTGGGATGTGTACTGTGCCAATCCTTGCTGATTCTCCTCACCTATTCATCACATGTGATTGGCACAGTACACATCCCACCCACACAAGCAGCAGCAGTAATAAGATGCTCGGCCTCCGGGTTCTTCCTTAACCCCTGCAAAGGGTGTGAGTGGGGCCTCATGTCTAAATTTTGCCTAAGGCCTCACAAAGCCTAAAGCCGCCTCTGTCGAGTATAAGCCGACCCGAATATAAGCCGAGGCACCTAATTTTACCACAAAAAACTTGGAAAACATATTGACTTATTGACTATAAGCCTAGGGTGAGAAATGCACAGCTACTGTAAGTGGAAAAGAGGGTCAACAATGCCCATTTGCAGCCTCACTGTGCCCATTTGCAGCCTCACTGTGTCCATTTGCAGCCTCACTGTTTCCATTTGCATGCCCCACTGTGCCCATTTGCAGTCCATAGGTCCCCTGAAATTCAAACTGGTATTTAAGGGTTCCTAGATGCCCCCCTAGCTGCAGCCAAAATTTGGGGTCTCTGGACCCAAAGGGTCCCGAAATGACATTGCTGCAGATAGACACAGTTGACTGACTTTGGGGCCCTGTATCTCGGATATTTGGATATTTGGATATGTTGTAGTGCTAGTTCCACTGGGTTTGCACACCAAATTTGGGGTTCCTAGCACCAAGCACCAAAAAAATGGGAAAGCTTATTGACTTGAGTATAAGCCTAGGGTGAGAAATGCGCAGCTACTGTAAGTGTAAAAGAGGGTCAACCATTCCCATTTTCAGCCTCACTGTGCCCATTTGCAGCCTCACTGTGCCCATTTGCAGCCTCACTGTGCCCATTTGCAGTCATAGGTCCCCTGAAATTCAAACTTGGTAGTTAAGGGTTCCTAGAGGCCCCCTAGCTGCAGCCAAAATGTGGGGTCTCTGGACCCAAAGGGTCCCGAAATGACATTGCTGCAGATGGACACAGTTGACCGACTTTGGGGCCCTGTATCTCGGATATTTGGATATGTTGTAGTGCTGGTTCCACTGGGTTTGCACACCAAATTTGGGGTTTCTATCACCAAGTGATACGAGA
The DNA here is from genome assembly GCA_028564925.1 of Lithobates sylvaticus. Classification (NCBI taxonomy): domain Eukaryota; kingdom Metazoa; phylum Chordata; class Amphibia; order Anura; family Ranidae; genus Lithobates; species Lithobates sylvaticus. Next base: position 295,144,196 of record CM053031.1, on the reverse strand, counting down.
TACGAGGCCCCAAAAGTCGGGTCGGAAAATGTCATTCTCTGCTGCAGAAATGTGCTTGACTCGAGTATAAGCCGAGGAGGGCATTTTCAGCACACAAAAAATGTGCTGAAAAACTCGGCTTATACTCGGCTCGACTCGAGTACGGTAATGGATTTAATGGATTAGAAGAACCATTGGAGCCTCCCAGTATACAGTGGTGTGAAAAAGTGTTTGCCCCCTTCCTCATTTCCTGTTCCTTTGCATGTTTGTCACACTTAAGTGTTTCGGAACATCAAACCAATTTAAACAATAGTCAAGGACAACACAAGTAAACACACAATGCAATTTGTAAATGAAGGTGTTTATTATTAAAGGTGAAAAAAAATCCAAACCATCATGGCCCTGTGTGAAAAAGTGATTGCCCCCTAAACCTAATAACTGGTTGGGCCACCCTTAGCAGCAACAACTGCAACCAAGCGTTTGCGATAACGTGCAATGAGGCTTTTACAGCGTCCTGGAGGAATTTTGGCCAACTCATCTTTGCAGAATTGTCCTAATTCAGTTACATTAGAGGGTTTTCGAGCATGAACGGCCTTTTTAAGGTCATACCACAACATCTCAATAGGATTCAGGTCAGGACTTTGGCTAGGCCACTCCAAAGTCTTCATTTTGTTTTTCTTCAGCCATTCGGTGGTGGACTTGCTGGTGTTTTTAGGATCATTGTCCTGCTGCAGAACCCAAGTTCGTTTCAGCTTGAGTACACGAACAGATGGTCGGACATTCTCCTTCAGGATCTCTTGGTAGACAGCAGAATTCATAGTTCCTTTTATCACGGCAAGTCTTCCAGGTCCTGAAGCAGCAAAACAGCCCCAGACCATCACACCACCACCACCATATTTTACTGTTGGTATAATGTTCTTTTTCTGAAATGCAGTGTTCCTTCTACGCCAGATATACTTGGACACACACCTTCCAAAGAGTTCCACTTTTGTCTCATCGGTCCACAGAATGTTGTCCCAAAAGTCTTGGGGATCATCAAGATGTGTTGTGGAGAAATTGAGACGAGCTTTGATGTTTCTTTTTGCTCAGCAGTGGTTTTCTCCTCTGAACTCTGCCATGCAGGCCATTTTTTTGCCCAGTCTTTTCCTGATGGTGGAGGCATGAACGCTGACCTTAACTGAGGCAAGTGAGGCCTGCAGTTCCTTGGACGTTGTTGTGGGGTCTTTTGTGACCTCTTGGATGAGTCGTCGCTGCGCTCTTGGGGTAATTTTGGGCGGCCGCCACTCCTGGGAAGGTTCACCACTGTTCCATGTCTTCGCCATTTGTGGATAATGGCTCTCACTGTGGTTCGCTGGATTCCCAAAGCTTTGGAAATGGCTTTATAACCCTTTCCAGACTGATAGATCTCAATTACTTTCTTTCTCAATTGTTCCTGAATTTCTTTGGGTCTCGGCATGATGTGTAGCTTTTAAGGATCTTCTGGTGGACCTTACTGTGTCAAGCAGCTCCTATTTAAGTGATGCCTTGATTGTGAACAGGTGTGGCAATAATCAGGCCTGGGTGTGGCTAGAGAAATTGAACTCAGGTGTGGACAACCACAGTTATAGTATGTTTTAACAAGGGGGGCAATCACTTTTTCACACAGGGCCATGATGGTTTGGATTTTTTTTCACCTTTAATAATAAACACCTTCATTTACAAATTGCATTTTGTGTTTACTTGTGTTGTCCTTGACTATTGTTTAAATTGGTTTGATGTTCCGAAACACTTAAGTGTGACAAACATGCAAAGGAACAGGAAATGAGGAAGGGGGCAAAACACTTTTTCACACCACTGTATGTTCAACCTTGGATCATCACCTTGGTACAAACACCGGCTATCTAAAGGTTCTTTGTAATTGACAAAAGTAATATTAAAGCCTAGCTGCCAAACAAACCTACTTTGTCTCTCTTATTAATACCTTGTCATACAGTCCCCGTCGGCTCTTCTCAACCTTTAACTCTCTGCTTCGTCCCCCACCCCTCTACCCACTAACTCACTCACTGCCCAAGAGATTGCCAATCACTTCAAAGACAAGATTGATGCAATTCGTGAGGATACCTCCACTGTGCGTACATCTTCCCCACCCAACATGCCTTGCCTATAGACACTTTCAACGCTCTCCTCCTTTGAATTGGCTACTATTGAAGAGGTTACAAAACGTTTCTCAGATGCCCGCCTAACCAATTGTCCCTTGGATCCTGTTCCCTCACAACTACTACGGTCACCCTCTTCTTCTATCCTATGCTCCCTCACTCACATCTTCAATCTTTCCCTCTCTAGTGGCACCTTCCCCTCCCCTCTAAAACATGCGCAGATCACTCCCATACTTAAAAAGCCCTCCCTGGACCCCACCAACCTGAATAACTTAAGGCCCATCTCATTGCTCCCATTCTCCTCTGAACTTCTAGAGCGCTTAGTCTACAACCGTCTTAGCTCCTACCTCAGTGAAAATAACCTTCTTGACCCTTTACAGTCTGGCTTTCCCTCCCAGCACTCCACGGAAACTGCCTTACTAAAACTCACCAACGATTTACTAACTGCTAAATCCGACAGCCAGTACTCCATACTGCTACTACCAGCCAGTACTCCATACTGCTACTACCAGCCAGTACTCCATACTGCTACTACCAGCCAGTACTCCATACTGCTACTACCAGCCAGTACTCCATACTGCTACTACCAGCCAGTACTCCATACTCCTACTACCAGCCAGTACTCCATACTGCTACTACCAGCCAGTACTCCATACTCCTACTACCAGCCAGTACTCCATACTGCTACTACCAGCCAGTACTCCATACTCCTACTACCAGCCAGTACTCCATACTGCTACCAACAGCCAGTACTCCATACTGCTACTACCAGCCACTACTCCATACTCCTACTACCAGCCAGTACTCCATACTCCTACTACCAGCCAGTACTCCATACTCCTACTACCAGCCAGTACTCCATACTGCTACTACCAGCCAGTACTCCATACTCCTACTACCAGCCAGTACTCCATACTGCTACTACCAGCCAGTACTCCATACTGCTACCAACAGCCAGTACTCCATACTGCTACTACCAGCCAGTACTCCATACTCCTACTACCAGCCAGTACTCCATACTGCTACTACCAGCCAGTACTCCATACTCCTACTACCAGCCAGTACTCCATACTGCTACTACCAGCCAGTACTCCATACTCCTACTACCAGCCAGTACTCCATACTGCTACCAACAGCCAGTACTCCATACTGCTACTACCAGCCAGTACTCCATACTCCTACTACCAGCCAGTACTCCATACTCCTACTACCAGCCAGTACTCCATACTCCTACTACCATCCAGTACTCCATACTGCTACTACCAGCCAGTACTCCATACTCCTACTACCAGCCAGTACTCCATACTGCTACTACCAGCCAGTACTCCATACTCCTACTACCTGACCTCTCTGCAGCCTTTGATACTGTTGACCACCCGCTCCTTCTCAATAAACTCCACTCCCTTGGCCTCCAAGATTCTGCTCTATCCTGGTTCTCTGCCTACCTATCACAGCGCTCCTTCAGTGTCACCTACAGCTCCGTCTCCTCCTCTCCATTGCCCCTTTCTGTGGGGGTCCCCCAAGGCTCTGTTCTTGGACCCCCTTCTCTTCTCTATCTACACCTCCTCCCTTGGTCACTTGATAAGCACCCACGGCTTCCAATACCACTTATACGCCGATGACACCCAAATCTATCTGTCTACTCCTCACCTCACTCCTTCAGTCTCCTCTCACATTACTAACTTACTAACTGACATCTCAGCATGGATGTCGCACCACTTCCTTAAATTAAATCTCTCTAAAACTGAGCTATTAATATCCCCCCCCCACCTGTGCCCCCCTCCATGACTTTTCCATCAACAATGCAACCATCAGTCCCTCCCCTCCCCCCGGGTACTCGGTGTAATCCTAGACTGGGACTTGTCATTTCAGCCTCAAGTCCAATCGCTGTCAAAAGTTTGTAGACTTCACCTCCGTAACATCTCTAAAATTTGCCCCTTTTTAACAAATGAAACCACCGAGATCCTCATTCACTCCCTTGTTATCTCTCGCCTTGACTATTGCAACTCCCTTCTCATTGGCCTGCCTCTCCATAGGCTCCTCCCCTCTTCAGTCTATCATGAATGCTGCTGCCAGACTTATCCACCTTACCAACCGTTCAGTGTCTGCCAACCCTCTCCTCCAATCCCTACACTGGTCTCCATTCAGTGTCTGCCAACCCTCTCCTCCAATCCCTACACTGGTCTCCATTCAGTGTCTGCCAACCCTCTCCTCCAATCCCTACACTGGTCTCCATTCAGTGTCTGCCAACCCTCTCCTCCAATCCCTACACTGGCTCCCAATCAGTGTCCACCAACCCTCTCCTCCAATCCCTACACTGGCTCCCAATCAGTGTCTGCCAACCCTCTCCTCCAATCCCTACACTGGCTCCCAATCAGTGTCTGCCAACCCTCTCCTCAAATCCCTACACTGGTCTCCATTCAGTGTCTGCCAACCCTCTCCTCCAATCCCTACACTGGTCTCCATTCAGTGTCTGCCAACCCTCTCCTCCAATCCCTACACTGGTCTCCATTCAGTGTCTGCCAACCCTCTCCTCCAATCCCTACACTGGTCTCCATTCAGTGTCTGCCAACCCTCTCCTCCAATCCCTACACTGGTCTCCATTCAGTGTCTGCCAACCCTCTCCTCCAATCCCTACACTGGCTCCCAATCAGTGTCCACCAACCCTCTCCTCCAATCCCTACACTGGCTCCCAATCAGTGTCTGCCAACCCCTCTCCTCCAATCCCTACACTGGCTCCCAATCAGTGTCTGCCAACCCTCTCCTCCAATCCCTACACTGGCTCCCAATCAGTGTCCACCAACCCTCTCCTCCAATCCCTACACTGGCTCCCAATCAGTGTCCACCAACCCTCTCCTCCAATCCCTACACTGGCTCCCAATCAGTGTCCACCAACCCTCTCCTCCAATCCCAACACTGGCTCCCAATCAGTGTCCACCAACCCTCTCCTCCAATCCCTACACTGGTCTCCATTCAGTGTCTGCCAACCCTCTCCTCCAATCCCTACACTGGCTCCCAATCAGTGTCCACCAACCCTCTCCTCCAATCCCTACACTGGCTCCCAATCAGTGTCTGCCAACCCTCTCCTCCAATCCCTACACTGGCTCCCAATCAGTGTCCACCAACCCTCTCCTCCAATCCCTACACTGGCTCCAATCAGTGTCCACCAACCCTCTCCTCCAATCCCTACACTGGCTCCCAATCAGTGTCTCCAACCCTCTCCTCCAATCCCTACACTGGCTCCCAATCAGTGTCCACCAACCCTCTCCTCCAATCCCTACACTGGCTCCCAATCAGTGTCTGCCAACCCTCTCCTCCAATCCCTACACTGGCTCCCAAACAGTGTCCACCAACCCTCTCCTCCAATCCCTACACTGGCTCCCAATCAGTGTCTGCCAACCCTCTCCTCCAATCCCTACACTGGCTCCCAATCAGTGTCTGCCAACCCTCTCCTCCAATCCCTACACTGGCTCCCAATCAGTGTCTGCCAACCCTCTCCTCCAATCCCTACACTGGCTCCCAATCAGTGTCCACCAACCCTCTCCTCCAATCCCTACACTGGCTCCCAATCAGTGTCCACCAACCCTCTCCTCCAATCCCTACACTGGCTCCCAATCAGTGTCCACCAACCCTCTCCTCCTCCAATCCCTACACTGGCTCCCAATCAGTGTCCACCAACCCTCTCCTCCAATCCCTACACTGGCTCCCAATCAGTGTCTGCCAACCCTCTCCTCCAATCCCTACACTGGCTCCCAATCAGTGTCCACCAACCCTCTCCTCCAATCCCTACACTGGCTCCCAATCAGTGTCTGCCAACCCTCTCCTCCAATCCCTACACTGGCTCCCAATCAGTGTCTGCCAACCCTCTCCTCCAATCCCTACACTGGCTCCCAATCAGTGTCCTCCAACCCTCTCCTCCAATCCCTACACTGGCTCCCAATCAGTGTCCTCCAACCCTCTCCTCCAATCCCTACACTGGCTCCCAATCAGTGTCCACCAACCCTCTCCTCCAATCCCTACACTGGCTCCCAATCAGTGTCTGCCAACCCTCTCCTCCAATCCCTACACTGGCTCCCAATCAGTGTCCACCAACCCTCTCCACCAATCCCTACACTGGCTCCCAATCAGTGTCTGCCAACCCTCTCCTCCAATCCCTACACTGGCTCCCAATCAGTGTCTGCCAACCCTCTCCTCCAATCCCTACACTGGCTCCCAATCAGTGTCCAACAACCCTCTCCTCCAATCCCTACACTGGCTCCCAATCAGTGTCCACCACCCTCTCCTCCAATCCCTACACTGGTCTCCAATCAGTGTCCACCAACCCTCTCCTCCAATCCATACACTGGTCTCCATTCAGTGTCCACCAACCCTCTCCTCCAATCTCTACACTGTCTCCCAATCAGTGTCCACCAACCCTCTCCTCCAATCCCTACACTGGCTCCCAATCAGTGTCTGCCAACCCTCTCCTCCAATCCCTACACTGGCTCCCAATCAGTGTCCTGCAACCCTCTCCTCCAATCCCTACACTGGCTCCCAATCAGTGTCCACCAACCCTCTCCTCCAATCCCTACACTGGCTCCCAATCAGTGTCTACCAACCCTCTCCTCCAATCCCTACACTGGCTCCCAATCAGTGTCCACCAACCCTCTCCTCCAATCCCTACACTGGCTCCCAATCAGTGTCTGCCAACCCTCTCCTCCAATCCCTACACTGGCTCCCAATCAGTGTCCACCAACCCTCTCCTCCAATCCCTACACTGGCTCCCAATCAGTGTCTGCCAACCCTCTCCTCCAATCCCTACACTGGCTCCCAATCAGTGTCTGCCAACCCTCTCCTCCAATCCTACACTGGCTCCCAATCAGTGTCCACCAACCCTCTCCTTCAATCCCTACACTGGCTCCCAATCAGTGTCCACCAACCCTCTCCTCCAATCCCTACACTGGCTCCCAATCAGTGTCCACCAACCCTCTCCTCCAATCCCTACACTGGTCTCCATTCAGTGTCTGCCAACCCTCTCCTCCAATCCCTACACTGGCTCCCAATCAGTGTCCACCAACCCTCTCCTCCAATCCCTACACTGGCTCCCAATCAGTGTCTGCCAACCCTCTCCTCCAATCCCTACACTGGCTCCCAATCAGTGTCTGCCAACCCTCTCCTCCAATCCCTACACTGGCTCCCAATCAGTGTCCACCAACCCTCTCCTCCAATCCCTACACTGGCTCCCAATCAGTGTCTACCAACCCTCTCCTCCAATCCCTACACTGGCTCCCAATCAGTGTCCACCAACCCTCTCCTCCAATCCCTACACTGGCTCCCAATCGGTGTCTGCCAACCCTCTCCTCCAATCCCTACACTGGCTCCCAATCAGTGTCAGCCAACCCTCTCCTCCAATCCCTACACTGGCTCCCAATCAGTGTCCACCAACCCTCTCCTCCAATCCCTACACTGGCTCCCAATCAGTGTCTGCCAACCCTCTCCTCCAATCCCTACACTGGCTCCCAATCAGTGTCTGCCAACCCTCTCCTCCAATCCCTACACTGGCTCCCATTCAGTGTCCACCAACCCTCTCCTCCAATCCATACACTGGTCTCCATTCAGTGTCTGCCAACCCTCTCCTCCAATCCCTACACTGGCTCCCATTCAGTGTCCACCAACCCTCTCCTCCCATCCCTACACTGGCTCCCAATCAGTGTCTGCCAACCCTCTCCTCCAATCCCTACACTGGCTCCCAATCAGTGTCTGCCAACCCTCACCTCCAATCCCTACACTGGCTCCCAATCAGTGTCTGCCAACCCTCTCCTCCAATCCCTACACTGGCTCCCAATCAGTGTCCACCAACCCTCTCCTCCAATCCCTACACTGGCTCCCAATCAGTGTCTACCAACCCTCTCCTCCAATCCCTACACTGGCTCCCAATCAGTGTCCACCAACCCTCTCCTCCAATCCCTACACTGGCTCCCAATCAGTGTCTGCCAACCCTCTCCTCCAATCCCTACACTGGCTCCCAATCAGTGTCCACCAACCCTCTCCACCAATCCCTACACTGGCTCCCAATCAGTGTCTGCCAACCCTCTCCTCCAATCCCTACACTGGCTCCCAATCAGTGTCTGCCAACCCTCTCCTCCAATCCCTACACTGGCTCCCAATCAGTGTCCACCAACCCTCTCCTCCAATCCCTACACTGGCTCCCAATCAGTGTCTACCAACCCTCTCCTCCAATCCCTACACTGGCTCCCAATCAGTGTCCACCAACCCTCTCCTCCAATCCCTACACTGGCTCCCAATCAGTGTCTGCCAACCCTCTCCTCCAATCCCTACACTGGCTCCCAATCAGTGTCCACCAACCCTCTCCACCAATCCCTACACTGGCTCCCAATCAGTGTCTGCCAACCCTCTCCTCCAATCCCTACACTGGCACCCAATCAGTGTCTGCCAACCCTCTCCTCCAATCCCTACACTGGCTCCAATTCAGTGTCCACCAACCCTCTCCTCCAATCCCTACACTGGTCTCCATTCAGTGTCTGCCAACCCTCTCCTCCAATCCCTACACTGGTCTCCATTCAGTGTCTGCCAACCCTCTCCTCCAATCCCTACACTGGTCTCCATTCAGTGTCTGCCAACCCTCTCCTCCAATCCCTACACTGGCTCCCAATCAGTGTCCAACAACCCTCTCCTCCAATCCCTACACTGGCTCCCAATCAGTGTCTGCCAACCCTCTCCTCCAATCCCTACACTGGCTCCCAATCAGTGTCTGCCAACCCTCTCCTCCAATCCCTACACTGGACTCCATTCAGTGTCTGCCAACCCTCTCCTCCAATCCCTACACTGGTCTCCATTCAGTGTCTGCCAACCCTCTCCTCCAATCCCTACACTGGTCTCCATTCAGTGTCTGCCAACCCTCTCCTCCAATCCCTACACTGGTCTCCATTCAGTGTCTGCCAACCCTCTCCTCCAATCCCTACACTGGTCTCCATTCAGTGTCTGCCAACCCTCTCCTCCAATCCCTACACTGGCTCCCAATCAGTGTCCACCAACCCTCTCCTCCAATCCCTACACTGGCTCCCAATCAGTGTCTGCCAACCCTCTCCTCCAATCCCTACACTGGCTCCCAATCAGTGTCTGCCAACCCTCTCCTCCAATCCCTACACAGGCTCCCAATCAGTGTCCACCAACCCTCTCCTCCAATCCCTACACTGGCTCCCAATCAGTGTCCACCACCCTCTCCTCCAATCCCTACACTGGCTCCCAATCAGTGTCCACCAACCCTCTCCTCCAATCCCTACACTGGTCTCCATTCAGTGTCTGCCAACCCTCTCCTCCAATCCCTACACTGCCTCCCAATCAGTGTCCACCAACCCTCTCCTCCAATCCCTACACTGGCTCCCATTCAGTGTCTGCCAACCCTCTCCTCCAATCCCTACACTGGCTCCCAATCAGTGTCTGCCAACCCTCTCCTCCAATCCCTACACTGGCTCCCAATCAGTGTCCACCAACCCTCTCCTCCAATCCCTACACTGGCTCCCAATCAGTGTCTACCAACCCTCTCCTCCAATCCCTACACTGGCTCCCAATCAGTGTCCACCAACCCTCTCCTCCAATCCCTACACTGGGCTCCATTCAGTGTCTGCCAACCCTCTCCTCCAATCCCTACACTGGCTCCCAATCAGTGTCCACCAACCCTCTCCACCAATCCCTACACTGGCTCCCATTCAGTGTCTGCCAACCCTCTCCTCCAATCCCTACACTGGCTCCCAATCAGTGTCTGCCAACCCTCTCCTCCAATCCCAACACTGGTCTCCATTCAGTGTCTGCCAACCCCTCTCCTCCAATCCCTACACTGGCTCCCAATCAGTGTCTGCCAACCCTCTCCTCCAATCCCTACACTGGCTCCCAATCAGTGTCTGCCAACCCTCTCCTCCAATCCCTACACTGGCTCCCATTCAGTGTCTGCCAACCCTCTCCTCCAATCCCTACACTGGCTCCCAATCAGTGTCCACCAACCCTCTCCTTCAATCCCTACACTGGCTCCCAATCAGTGTCCACCAACCCTCTCCTCCAATCCCTACACTGGCTCCCAATCAGTGTCCACCAACCCTCTCCTCCAATCCCTACACTGGTCTCCATTCAGTGTCTGCCAACCCTCTCCTCCAATCCCTACACTGGCTCCCAATCAGTGTCCACCAACCCTCTCCTCCAATCCCTACACTGGCTCCCAATCAGTGTCTGCCAACCCTCTCCTCCAATCCCTACACTGGCTCCCAATCAGTGTCTGCCAACCCCTCTCCTCCAATCCCTACACTGGCTCCCAATCAGTGTCCACCAACCCTCTCCTCCAATCCCTACACTGGCTCCCAATCAGTGTCTACCAACCCTCTCCTCCAATCCCTACACTGGCTCCCAATCAGTGTCCACCAACCCTCTCCTCCAATCCCTACACTGGCTCCCAATCAGTGTCTGCCAACCCTCTCCTCCAATCCCTACACTGGCTCCCAATCAGTGTCCACCAACCCTCTCCACCAATCCCTACACTGGCTCCCTATCAGTGTCTGCCAACCCTCTCCTCCAATCCCTACAGTGGCTCCCAATCAGTGTCTGCCAACCCTCTCCTCCAATCCCTACACTGGCTCCCAATCAGTGTCCACCACCCTCTCCTCCAATCCCTACACTGGTCTCCATTCAGTGTCTGCCAACCCTCTCCTCCAATCCATACACTGGCTTCCATTCAGTGTCCACCAACCCTCTCCTCCAATCCCTACACTGGCTCCCAATCAGTGTCCACCAACCCTCTCCTCCAATCCCTACACTGGCTCCCAATCAGTGTCTGCCAACCCTCTCCTCCAATCCCTACACTGGATCCCAATCAGTGTCTTCCAACCCTCTCCTCCAATCCCTACACTGGCTCCCAATCAGTGTCCACCAACCCTCTCCTCCAATCCCTACACTGGCTCCCAATCAGTGTCTACCAACCCTCTCCTCCAATCCCTACACTGGCTCCCAATCAGTGTCCACCAACCCTCTCCTCCAATCCTACACTGGCTCCCAATCAGTGTCTGCCAACCCTCTCCTCCAATCCCTACACTGGCCTCCCATTCAGTGTCCACCAACCCTCTCCTCCAATCCCTACACTGGCTCCCAATCAGTGTCTGCCAACCCTCTCCTCCAATCCCTACACTGGCTCCCAATCAGTGTCTGCCAACCCTCTCCTCCAATCCCTACACTGGCTCCCAATCAGTGTCAACCAACCCTCTCCTTCAATCCCTACACTGGCTCCCAATCAGTGTCCACCAACCCTCTCCTCCAATCCCTACACTGGCTCCCAATCAGTGTCCACCAACCCTCTCCTCCAATCCCTACACTGGTCTCCATTCAGTGTCTGCCAACCCTCTCCTCCAATCCCTACACTGGCTCCCAATCAGTGTCCACCAACCCTCTCCTCCAATCCCTACACTGGCTCCCAATCAGTGTCTGCCAACCCTCTCCTCCAATCCCTACACTGGCTCCCAATCAGTGTCTGCCAACCCTCTCCTCCAATCCCTACACTGGCTCCCAATCAGTGTCCACCAACCCTCTCCTCCAATCCCTACACTGGCTCCCAATCAGTGTCTACCAACCCTCTCCTCCAATCCCTACACTGGCTCCCAATCAGTGTCCACCAACCCTCTCCTCCAATCCCTACACTGGCTCCCATTCAGTGTCTGCCAACCCTCTCCTCCAATCCCTACACTGGCTCCCAATCAGTGTCCACCAACCCTCTCCACCAATCCCTACACTGGCTCCCAATCAGTGTCTGCCAACCCTCTCCTCCAATCCCTACACTGGCTCCAAATCAGTGTCTGCCAACCCCTCTCCTCCAATCCTTACACTGGCTCCCAATCAGTGTCCACCAACCCTCTCCTCCAATCCCTACACTGGTCTCCATTCAGTGTCTGCCAACCCTCTCCTCCAATCCATACACTGGCTTCCATTCAGTGTCCTCCAACCCTCTCCTCCAATCCCTACACTGGCTCCCAATCATTGTCCACCAACCCTCTCCTCCAATCCCTACACTGACCTCCCAATCAGTGTCTGCCAACCCTCTCCTCCAATCCCTACACTGGCTCCCAATCTGTGTCTGCCAACCCTCTCCTCCAATCCCTACACTGGCTCCCAATCAGTGTCCACCAACCCTCTCCTCCAATCCTACACTGGCTCCCAATCAGTGTCTACCAACCCTCTCCTCCAATCCCTACACTGGCTCCCAATCAGTGTCCACCAACCCTCTCCTCCAATCCCTACACTGGCTCCCAATCAGTGTCTGCCAACCCTCTCCTCCAATCCCTACACTGGCTCCCAATCAGTGTCCACCAACCCTCTCCACCAATCCCTACACTGGCTCCATTCAGTGTCTGCCAACCCTCTCCTCCAATCCCTACACTGGCTCCATTCAGTGTCTGCCAACCCTCTCCTCCAATCCCTACACTGGCTCCCAATCAGTGTCCACCAACCCTCTCCTCCAATCCCTACACTGGTCTCCATTCAGTGTCTGCCAACCCTCTCCTCCAATCCATACACTGGCTTCCATTCAGTGTCCACCAACCCTCTCCTCCAATCCCTACACTGGCTCCCAATCAGTGTCCACCAACCCTCTCCTCCAATCCCTACACTGGCTCCCAATCAGTGTCCGCCAACCCTCTCCTCCAATCCCTACACTGGCTCCCATTCAGTGTCTGCCAACCCTCTCTCCTCCAATCCCTACACTGGCTCCCAATCAGTGTCCACCAACCCTCTCCACCAATCCCTACACTGGCTCCCAATCAGTGTCTGCCAACCCTCTCCTCCAATCCCTACACTGGCTCCCAATCAGTGTCTGCCAACCCTCTCCTCCAATCCCTACACTGGCTCCCATTCAGTGTCCACCAACCCTCTCCTCCAATCCCTACACTGGCTCCCAATCAGTGTCTACCAACCCTCTCCTCCAATCCCTACACTGGCTCCCAATCAGTGTCCGCCAACCCTCTCCTCCAATCCCTACACTGGCTCCCAATCAGTGTCTGCCATCCCTCTCCTCCAATCCCTACACTGGCTCCCAATCAGTGTCCACCAACCCTCTCCACCAATCCCTACACTGGCTCCCAATCAGTGTCTGCCAACCCTCTCCTCCAATCCCTACACTGGCTCCCAATCAGTGTCTGCCAACCCTCTCCTCCAATCCCTACACTGGCTCCCAATCAGTGTCCACCAACCCTCTCCTCCAATCCCTACACTGGCCTCCATTCAGTGTCTGCCAACCCTCTCCTCCAATCCATACACTGGCTTCCATTCAGTGTCCACCAACCCTCTCCTCCAATCCCTACACTGGCTCCCAATCAGTGTCCACCAACCCTCTCCTCCAATCCCTACACTGGCTCCCAATCAGTGTCTGCCAACCCTCTCCTCCAATCCCTACACTGGCTCCCAATCAGTGTCTGCCAACCCTCTCCTCCAATCCCTACACTGGCTCCCAATCAGTGTCCACCAACCCTCTCCTCCAATCCCTACACTGGCTCCCAATCAGTGTCTACCAACCCTCTCCTCCAATCCCTACACTGGCTCCCAATCAGTGTCCACCAACCCTCTCCTCCAATCCTACACTGGCTCCCAATCAGTGTCTGCCAACCCTCTCCTCCAATCCCTACACTGGCTCCCAATCAGTGTCCACCAACCCTCTCCACCAATCCCTACACTGGCTCCCAATCAGTGTCTGCCAACCCTCGCCTCCAATCCCTACACTGGCTCCCAATCAGTGTCTGCCAACCCTCTCCTCCAATCCCTACACTGGCTCCCAATCATTGTCCACCAACCCTCTCCTTCAATCCCTACACTGGCTCCCAATCAGTGTCCACCAACCCTCTCCTCCAATCCCTACACTGGCTCCCAATCAGTGTCCACCAACCCTCTCCTCCAATCCCTACACTGGTCTCCATTCAGTGTCTGCCAACCCTCTCCTCCAATCCCTACACTGGCTCCCAATCAGTGTCCACCAACCCTCTCCTCCAATCCCTACACAGGCTCCCAATCAGTGTCTGCCAACCCTCTCCTCCAATCCCTACACTGGCTCCCAATCAGTGTCTGCCAACCCTCTCCTCCAATCCCTACACTGGCTCCCAATCAGTGTCCACCAACCCTCTCCTCCCATCCCTACACTGGCTCCCAATCAGTGTCAACCAACCCTCTCCTCCAATCCTACACTGGCTCCCAATCAGTGTCCACCAACCCTCTCCTCCAATCCCTACACTGGCTCCCAATCAGTGTCTGCCAACCCTCTCCTCCAATCCCTACACTGGCTCCCAATCAGTGTCCACCAACCCTCTCCACCAATCCCTACACTGGCTCCCAATCAGTGTCTTCCAACCCTCTCCTCCAATCCCTACACTGGCTCCCAATCAGTGTCTGCCAACCCTCTCCTCCAATCCCTACACTGGCTCCCAATCAGTGTCCACCAACCCTCTCCTCCAATCCCTACACTGGTCTCCATTCAGTGTCTGCCAACCCTCTCCTCCAATCCATACACTGGCTTCCATTCAGTGTCCACCAACCCTCTCCTCCAATCCCTACACTGGCTCCCAATCAGTGTCCACCAACCCTCTCCTCCAATCCCTACACTGGCTCCCAATCAGTGTCTGCCAACCCTCTCCTCCAATCCCTACACTGGCTCCCAATCAGTGTCTGCCAACCCTCTCCTCCAATCCCTACACTGGCTCCCAATCAGTGTCCACCAACCCTCTCCTCCAATCCCTACACTGGCTCCCAATCAGTGTCTACCAACCCTCTCCTCCACTCCCTACACTGGCTCCCAATCAGTGTCCACCAACCCTCTCCTCCAATCCCTACACTGGCTCCCAATCAGTGTCTGCCAACCCTCTCCTCCAATCCCAACACTGGCTCCCAATCAGTGTCCACCAACCCTCTCCACCAATCCCTACACTGGCTCCCAATCAGTGTCTGCCAACCCTCTCCTCCAATCCCTACACTGGCTCCCAATCAGTGTCTGCCAACCCTCTCCTCCAATCCCTACACTGGCTCCCAATCAGTGTCCACCAACCCTCTCCTCCAATCCCTACACTGTCCTCCATTCAGTGTCTGCCAACCCTCTCCTCCAATCCATACACTGGCTGCCATTCAGTGTCCACCAACCCTCTCCTCCAATCCCTACACTGGCTCCCAATCAGTGTCCACCAACCCACTCCTCCAATCCCTACACTGGCTCCCAATCAGTGTCAGCCAACCCTCTCCTCCAATCCCTACACTGGCTCCCAATCAGTGTCCACCAACCCTCTCCTCCAATCCCTACACTGGCTCCCAATCAGTGTCCACCAACCCTCTCCTCCAATCCCTACACTGGCTCCCAATCAGTGTCCACCAACCCTCTCCTCCAATCCCTACACTGGCTCCCAATCAGTGTCTGCCAACCCTCTCCTCCCAACCCTACACTGGCTCCCAAGCAGTGTCCACCAACCCTCTCCTCCAATCCCTACACTGGCTCCCAATCAGTGTCTGCCAACCCTCTCCTCCAATCCCTACACTGGCTCCCAATCAGTGTCCACCAACCCTCTCCACCAATCCCTACACTGGCTCCCAATCACCCACCGAATTAAATTCAAAATACTAACCACAGCATACAAAGCCATCCACAGCTCTGCCCCGAGCTACATCACCAATCTTGTCTCCAAACATATCCCAAACCGTCCTCTCTGCTCTTCTCAAGACCTCCTCCTGTCAAGCTCTCTCGTCTCCTCCTCCCATGCTCGTCTCCAGGATTTCTGCAGAGCCTCTCCCATCCTCTGGAACTCGCTGCCTCAACCGGTCCGGCTATCCCCTACTCTTGCTACCTTCAGGCGATCCCTGAAAAACTCATCTCTTCAGGGTAGCCGATCACGTCTCCAACTAATCTTCTACCACTTCCATCAGCTCATTCCCCACAGCTACAACCTTTTGTACCACCTCCCCCACCCTATTAGATTGTAAGCTCTTCTGAGCAGGGCCCTCCTAATCCTCTTGTATTTTATTGTATTATAACTGTATTGTCTCCTTTTTTATATTGTAAAGCGCTGCGTAAACTATTGGCGCTATATAAATCCTGTAATAAATAAATAAATAAAATAGTACACACCACTCGTTTCTTTTTTTCTGTTCCACCCAGCAGGTTGAAATAAATAAAAAAAAGACTTACAGCTCAGGTCGGAGTCGCTGTACTAACAAGCCGATGTCGGTGCAGAGATCTCCCCTACTGTGCTATTGTTTTCTCCCCCCCCCCCCACCAGAACACTCTGGTCAGCAGACCTTTTTCGGTCATGAGCCTTCAACAGGAGCCAGCTGAATGACCAGCTTCTGTCTGACCGGCTGCCGTACACGTCGTCCGGTTTCTAATTGAATCGGCCGATGCCGGCCAACATTTAGTTCTGTGTGCACTAGGCTTAAAGCGGAGTTCCGCCCCCCCCTTCAAAAATTTTAAGTCAACAGCTACACATACTGTTGCTACTGACTTTTAATATTAGGACACTTACCTGTAAGGGAATAAAGCAATGTCAGCACATCAGCCGATGTTTCCATTGGCTGGTGGGTGCTGCCGCCGCCATTGCCGGTGAGGGAACCCGGCAGTAAAGTCTTGAGGCTTCACAGCCAGGTCCCTACTGTCCATACGCGACCATCTGAATGGTTAAGTGGCGGGGGGAGGAGGAGGTGGGGGGACTGCTGACAGACACAGCCGCGGCAGCGTCCGTCCGAAAGTGGGGACGGGTCCACCTGTCAAAAACGGGTACCTGCTCCCCCCGAAAGGTGCCAAATGTAGCCCTGGAGGGGGGGGGGGGGAGATCAGATAAGCGGAAGTTCCACATTTGGGTGCTCTGCTTTAACCACTTCCCGACCAGCGCACGACGATATACGTCGGCAGAATGGCATGTACAGGCAGGAGGGTATATATATAAGTCCCTCCTTAATGCCTGTCCGTACCATCGGGAGCGGCGCACTACCGCGTCGGTCGGGACCCCCGTGAGGCCGGTCGCGGGTCCCGCGGACTCGATCGCCGCGGGGACATCCGTGATCGTCTCACGGGAAGGCTGAACGGGAGATGCCGAGATAAACAGCAACTCCCCGTTCTGCCTAGCAACTAGTGACGCCGATCTCGGCTCCCTGTGATTGGAGCAGAGATCAGCATTCACTAGCTGACAGCCACGCCCCCCCACAGAAAGAAACACACCCCTAGGCCTACATAACCCCTACACTGCCCCCTTGTGGTAAACCCCTTCACTGCCAGTGTCATTTTTATACAGGAATCAATGCATTATAAATAGCATTGATTGCTGTATAAATGACAATGGTCCCAAAAAGTGTCAAAAATGGCCGATGTGTCCCGCCATAATGTCGCAGTCACAATAAAAATCGCTGATCGCCGCCATTACTAATAAAAAAAACTATTAATAAAAATGCTATAAAACTATCCCCCTATCTTGTAAACGCTATAACTTCTGCGCAAACCAATCAATAATCGCTTATTGCGATTTTTTTTACCAACGATATGTAGAAGAATACGTATCGGCCTAAACTGAGGAAAAAAAATTTTTTTTTATATATTTTTGGGGATATTTATTATAGCAAAAAATAAAAAAGAATGTGTTTTTTTTTTCAAAATTGTCTCACTTTTTTGTTTATAGCGCAAAAAATAAAAACCGCAGGGGCGATCAAATACCACCAAAAGAAAGCTCTATTTGGTGGAAAAAAAGGACGTCAATTTTGTTTGGGAGCCACGTCGCACGACCGCGCAATTGTCAGTTAAACGGACGCAGTGCCGAATCGCAAAAGGGGCCTGGTCCTTTGGCTGCCAATTGGTCCGGTCTGAAAGTGGTTAAGTAGCAACAAATACAGAAATATAAACAGATCCGCAGCTTCTCCCAAAACCGGCCTCTCCTGCACATCCTGGGTGTCGGCCATCACAGTCCGTCTCCACTCTTCATTGAAAATAGGAAAAAAAATATCATCTGCTCTCCAATTAGCTCTTCTTGCAGTATTTTTTAATAATCAGTGAATTGACTGCATACAGTGATGTCTCCAACCCAAAACCAACCCTCCTTGACGCGTTTCGCCAACACATGGTTCCCTCCTCTATCCCTGTGAGTAGGCTAATGTGGTGAAACGCGTCAAGCAGGGTTGGTTTTGGGTTGGAGACATCACTGTATGCAGTCAATTCACTGATTATTAAAAATATTGCCAGGAGAGATAATTGGAGTGCGGATATTTTTTCCTAAATACAGAAATATGGTATTTATTGACTCTTCCATATAGTCATGTCAATCACACACAAACAAAAACCTTTAGATTACTTCTTTACAATTGGAACTCATCTTTTATATTTGTGAATATTCTAAATGGATAAAAGTTGAAATGAGTTTGACAGCTATGGAGGTATGGTGGACAGAGATCTGCCTGACACTGACATCGGGGGGGGGGGGGAGGTCACTTGTCCATCTTTGAATAAGTAAGCCGTGTTTCACGACGATGGTGACATCGGATCACATGCAGTGATTGGACATCCTCGGTTCTATCCCTGTGTGATTGCCATAGCCACTCTTGCACATGGCCAGGACAAGGGGTGGGAAAGTGTTGAGAGGGGGGTGGGAGAAGATGATTTGTGCTAGGTGGGGGGGGATTTGTGTTGGGAGGAGGGTGGGAGAAGATGATTTGTGCTAGTGGGGGGGATTTGTGTTAGGAGGAGGGTGGGAGAAGAGGAGTTGTGCTAGGTGGGGGGGGGGATTTGTGTTGGGAGGAGGGTGGAAGAAGAGGATTTGTGCTAGGTGGGGGGGGGGATTTGTGTTGGGAGGAGGGTGGAAGAAGAGGATTTGTGCTAGGGGGGGGGGATTTGTGTTGGGAGGAGGGTGGGAGAAGATGATTTGTGCTAGGTGGGGGTGGGGGATTTGTGTTGGGAGGAGGGTGGGGGAAGATGATTTGTGCTAGGTGGGGGGGGGGGGGATTTGTGTTGGGAGGAGGGTGGGAGAAGATGATTTGTGCTAGGTGGGGGGGGGGGATTTGTGTTGGGAGGAGGGTGGGAGAAGATGATTTGTGCTAGGTGGGGGGGGGGGATTTGTGTTGGGAGGAGGGTGGGAGAAGATGATTTGTGCTAGGTGGGGGGGGGATTTGTGTTGGGAGGAGGGGTGGGGAGAAGATGATTTGTGCTAGGTGGGGGGGGGGATTTGTGTTGAGAGGGGGGTGGAAGAAGAGGATTTGTGCTAGGTGGGGGGGGGGATTTGTGTTGGGAGGAGGGTGGGAGAAGATGATTTGTGCTAGGTGGGGGGGGGGATTTGTGTTGGGAGGAGGGTGGGGGAAGATGATTTGTGCTAGGTGGGGGGGGGGATTTGTGTTGGGAGGAGGGTGGGAGAAGAGGAGTTGTGCTGGGGGGGGGGGGGTATTTGTGCTGGGAGGGGGTATTTGAAGTGGAGGGTGATGTTTAGTAGGAGGGGAAATTTTAGGGGTAGAGGGTTTGTGCTAGGAGGGAAGATTTTATTTACTTTTTCTGGGGGGGGGGGGGGGGCATCTGAACGAGGGAGATTTTGGGGGTTGGTGGGGGATTTCAGCAGGAGGGTGGATTTGTACTGGGAGGAGGGGGTTTTATGCTTAGGGGGTGAGCATGCAGATTAGTGTTTTTGTGGGGAGATTTTTGCTGACACATAATATACACCATATCTTGGTAGGGGACCTTGTCCCGGGCACTGCTCATTGAACTGTAAGCTCTGAAGATCAGCGCCCCCCCCCCCCCCCAGTTTTTCCTCCAATAGGTACCTGGTGTTGATTCCTGTAGGATGATTTTGTTATTTCCCGTGGCTGGAATGTAACGTGGAACCTTTTGCACTATACAAACAATTTTAAGAAGAAGATATTATTCCTCGGGGAAAGTCCTCGTCACCGAAGATACAAAGAGACCGTCTGCAGTAATGAAACAAACACCCTTCTGCCGTCACAAACCAGAAGAAAAATAATGTTTTTACTGGGCAATATAAAGGTAACCAAAGGGCCCAACATATAAATATACACTATACTGTATAATACCTAATAAAATACAGCAACAAACACTATGAAAATATATTGTATTTTGCTCCATAAGACACACCGAGGTTTTAGAGGAGGAAAATAAGAAAAAAATATTCTGAACCAAAAGGTGTACTAAAATATTTACCAGTGCCCATACAATGCAGCCTGGCTGTGCCATACAATGCAGCCTCACCTGTGCCATACAATACAGCCTGTCTGTGCCATACAATGCAGCCTCACCTGTGCCATACAATACAGCCTGTCTGTGCCATACAATGCAGCCTCACCTGTGCCATACAATACAGCCTGTCTGTGCCATACAATGCAGCCTGGCTGTGCCATACAATGCAGCCTCACCTGTGCCATACAATACAGCCTGTCTGTGCCATACAATGCAGCCTGGCTGTGCCATACAATGCAGCCTGGCTGTGCCATACAATGCAGCCTGACTGTGCCATACAATGCAGCCTGACTCATGCTATACAATGCAGCCTGACCCATGCCATACAATGCAGCCTCACCTGTGCCATACAGTGCAGCCTGTCTGTACCATACAATGCAGCCTGTCTGTGCCATACAATGCAGCCTCACCTGTGCCATACAATGCAGCCTGGCTGTGCCATACAATGCAGCCTGACTCATGCTATACAATGCAGCCTCACCTGTGCCATACAATGCAGCCTGTCTGTGCCATACAATGCAGGCTGTCTGTGCCATACAATGCAGCCTGACTCATGCTATACAATGCAGCCTCACCTGTGCCATACAGTGCAGCCTGTCTGTACCATACAATGCAACCTGACTCATGCTATACAATGCAGCCTCACCTGTGCCATACAATGCAGCCTGTCTGCCATACAATGCAGCCTGACTCATGCTATACCTCACCTGTGCCATACAATGCAGCCTGTCTGTGCCATACAATGCAGCCTCACCTGTGCCATACAATTCAGCCTGTCTGTGCCATTCAATGGAGTCTGACCTGTGCCATACAATGCAGCCTCACCTGTGCCATACAATTCAGCCTGTCTGTGCCATACAATGCAGCCTGACCTGTGCCATACAATGCAGCCTCACCTGTGCCATACAATTCAGCCTGTCTGTGCCATACAATGCAGCCTGACCTGTGCCATACAATGCAGCCAATACAATGTCTGCCCCCCTCACACCTGTATATATGCCAGCCCCCCTTACACCTATATATGTAGGTAGGTATATATATATATATATTAATATATAGATATATATATATATATATATATATATATATATGTCAGCCTCCCCTCACACCTGTACATATGGCAGCCCCCCCCCCCCCCTCACACCTGTATAAATGCCAGCTCCCCCCTCACACCTGTATATACTGTATGTCAGCACCCCCCTCACACCTGTGACATGGGAATTTATAGATAGGCAACTCCTATCCTCATATTGATTAGTGGTTCCAAATTAATAATAACTACTGCAGTAGGGAACAGACACAAAGGATACGCTCAGCATCTTTCCAAATAACCGCTCTCCTTTATTATGACGCAATTGAAGGTTTTTATACACATGATTACGTAGGTATCACATTAATATTACAATTGTACGTTTATGGTAACAAGGGGCGTATCATAGGCCGGCTAATTCTAATCAGGACTCGAAAGAATGTAAACATGTACTGAAACATTATTAGTGCCGTGTGCACAGTGAGGGCCGTGTGCAATACATACAAAATAGAATACATTTATATACAGAACTTACAAATTTCCATTACACCTGTATATATGTCAGCTCCCCCTCACACCTGTATATATGTCAGCCCCCCCTCACACCTTGTATATATGTCAGCTCCCCCCTCACACCTGTATATATGTCAGCTCCCCCCTCACACCTGTATATATGTCAGCCCCCCCACACTTGTATATATGTCAGCTCCCCCCTCACACCTGTATATATGTCAGCTCCCCCTCACACCTGTATATATGTCACCCCCCCCACACTTGTATATATGTCAGCCCCCCCTCACACTTGTATATATAGTCAGCGCCCCCTCACACCTGTATATATGTCAGCTCCCCCCTCACCTGACAGATATGTCCCGCCCCCCGCCCCCCCCCAAACCTTATATATGTCACTCCCCCCTCACACCTGTATAAAATTCACCCCCCCTACCCTCCCCACCCCCGCCCCCCCCCGCCCCCGCCCCCTCAGTCCCAAATTCAGCCCGCCCCATGTCTCCCCCCACCCCCCCATGCCCACTTCCGGCCCCGCCCCCGCAAGCCCCCACCCCACCCCCCCCCCCCCCCCCCCCCATTCACCTGTATATATGTCAGCCCCCCCCCCCCCACACCTGTATATATGTCAGCTCCCCCCTCCCACCTGTATATATGTCAGCCCCCCCCCACACTTGTATATATGTCAGCTCCCGCCTCACACCTGTATATATGTCAGCCCCCCCCTCACACTTGTATATATGTCAGCTCCCCCCTCACACCTGTATATATGTCAGCTCCCCCCTCACACCTGTTTATATGTCAGCTCCCCCCTCACACCTGTATATATGTCAGCCCCCCCCACACTTGTATATATGTCAGCTCCCGCCTCACACCTGTATATATGTCAGCCCCCCTCACACTTGTATATATGTCATCTCCCCCCCCCCACACTTGTATATATGTCAGCCCCCCCTCACACTTGTATATATGTCAGCGCCCCCTCACACCTGTATATATGTCAGCTCCCCCCTCACACCTGTATATATGTCAGCTCCCCCCTCACACCTGTATATATGTCATCCCCCCCCCCCACACTTGTATATATGTCAGCTCCCGCCTCACACCTGTATATATGTCAGCCCCCCCTCACACCTGTATATATGTCACTCCCCCCACACACCTGTATATATGTCAGCCCCCCCCCACACTTGTATATATGTCAGCTCCCGCCTCACACCTGTATATATGTCAGCCCCCCTCACACTTGTATATATGTCAGCTCCCCCCCCCCACACTTGTATATATGTCAGCCCCCCCTCACACCTGTATATATGTCAGCCCCCCTCACACCTGTATATATGTCAGCTCCCCCCTCACACCTGTATATATGTCAGCTCCCCCCTCACACCTGTATATATGTCAGCTCCCCCCTCACACTTGTATATATGTCAGCCCCCCCCACACTTGTATATATGTCAGCCCCCCCTCACACCTGTATATATGTCAGCCTCCCCCCTCACACCTGTATATATGTCAGCTCCCGCCTCACACCTGTATATATGTCAGCTCCCGCCTCACACCTGTATATATGTCAGCCCCCCCTCACACTTGTATATATGTCAGCTCCCCCCCACACTTGTATATATTTCAGCCCCCCCTCACACCTGTATATATGTCAGCCCCCTTCACACCTGTATATATGTCAGCTCCCCCTTCACACCTGTATATATGTCAGCTCCCCCCTCACACTTGTATATATGTCAGCCCCCCCCCACACTTGTATATATGTCAGCCCCCCCTCACACCTGTATATATGTCAGCTCCCCTCCTCACACCTGTATATACTGTATGTCAGCCCCCCCACACACCTGAATATATGTCAGCCCCCCACACTTGTATATATGTCAGCCTCCCAACACCTGTATATATATCATCCCCCTCACACCTGTATATATGTCAGCCCCCCCACACTTGTATATATGTCAGCCTCCCAACACCTGTATATATATCATCCCCCTCACACCTGTATATATGTCAGCTCCCCCCCTCAGTCCTGTATATACAGTATGTCAGCTCCCCGCCCCCACACCTGTATTTATATATATATATATATATATATATATATATATATATATATATATGTCAGCTCTAGGGTTGCCACTTTTTCTTCAAGCCAAACCCAAACACTTTAGCACCTCACGGAAAAAAAAATTAGCATACACTATAGGATTATAACAGACCTGGGTCACCTTTGGGCAATCCAAAGAGAATAGTAATGTGGCGTGCATAGTGCCCCCTCACCTTCCTATCAGGCCCTGTTCTGAGTCACATTCCTGTCTGAATATTGTGTCTGGGTTTCAGGCAGACTTGGTGGGAATCAAAAAGAGAAAATGATAAGCTGCTTGGAGTTATGAGTTCCTTCAAAGTGAGCACTGCTTGCACAAGAGAACAGATTGCCATGGACTCTGCAACAAAATTACTAAAGTAGGCAGTGCTTAAAATGGTTGTAAACCCTTACAAACCACTTTGACCTGCAGGTAAGCCTAGATTAAGGCTTACGTGTAGGTCCAAGAAATATTTGCAAAAAAACAGTCACCGCTGTCTATGGCGCGCACTGAGCGCGCCGCTGCTAACGGCGATATGCCGCGAGTGGCGGCTCCCGTCCGGATGCGCAGGAATCGCGGCGCCGGCAAATCACAGCGCCGGCAAATCACAGCGCAGGTGCCTCGAGACCCGGAAGTCACTCTTGGCTCATGGCAGCGGTGGAGAAGAAGAAGGAGGGTCGCTTTGGGGGCTTCGTTCTCAGGTAAGTTATTCATAATGAGCTGTATGCTATGCATACTAGCTCATTATGCCTTTCCCTTGCAGGGTGCATTTTTATTTTTTTTAATTGGCTTTATTTCCTCCTTAAATGTCTAGCACGTACGTCCTTGTTTATCCTTGCTATCCAGGATACAAATAGACCATCTACAGTAATGAAACAATGACAAACATGCTTCTGCAGTGACAAACCAGACTAAAAATATGTTTTTATTGGGCAATATAATGGAAACCAAAGGGCCCAACATATAAATATACACTATACTGTATAATACCTAATAAAAAAACTACCACAAACTCAATCATTTTACCTTATGCAAATATACGGTAAGCAATGACTTGTGTGTTTTACATAAAAAAGTAACAAAATGTACATTAACATCAATAAATATACATTTAAACATTCCTTTACATGCAATCCTCTTGTGCAAACAGTGTTGTCTTGGAAATAATTTAAAGAAAAACTAAGCTATTTAAAAACTCTCTTTTTATGATTTCCAGAAAACTGTGTACAATGAACAGTGATCCTTATTCATGTGCTCCATCACCTCTGTCCCCCCCCCCCCCCCTCTCCAGGTTGACTCACCAGTAGAGTTGGACTGAACACCCCCCCCCCCCCCCCCCCCTGGTTAGCGCCAGAACTCTCCAACATCGCAAAAGTTCAGACTCGAAATTCTGAACCCTATTAAAGTCTATAGGACCAGAACTTGAGAAATCAAAAGTGCCCATTTTGAGGGCTTATATGCATGTTATTGCCCATGAAAAGGGTATGGGGGCTCTGGGTACTGCCCTGGGGGACATGTTTCAATGCATTTTTTTTTCTTTAAAAGGATCGGTGATTCTAATGATGCTTAAAGTGAAACAAATAAAAATGAAAAATTCCTTCAAATATATAGTGCCTTGGGGGGTCCCCTTAGTCTGCCTGTAAAGTGGCACATCTGTACTGTGTATAGAAACTACTGCAGCAAAACTGATATTTCTAAAGAAAAACACATTTAAACTGAAATGGGAAGTTTTCAAAAAGACTGTATGCGAACTCACTGCAAAGTATATTCCCATGGGCAATATGTTTAAAATGCTAAGAATAAAATGTGGCTCATGGCAAAAGTTAAAAAAAGCTATAAATAATAGGAAAAAAACCTTTAAGAAATATTAAAATGAAGGAACACTATCATCGTTTAAATGTGACAAAGAATTTAACAGAATACAACAGCATGGGGGTCCCCCCAATCCATACCAGTCGCTTTGGGTCTGGTATGGATTTTAAGGAGAACCCCACACCACCATTATTAAAAAATTGACGCGAGCCCCCTCCCCCCCCCCGGGCGCCCCACCCCTCCCCCCGAACCATACCAGGCCACATGCCCACGAAGGCTAAATCGCAGACTGCAGGCTCTGCCGTTTGACAGTTGGTATTCTTTGATAGTTTGAGAGTAAGGGGCGGGGCCACCTGGCGACATCACCTGGTGTTACCTCACTGCCCCCATGTGACGTCACCGACCAGTGCTGTTTAGGCATTCAGATGGAAAAATTAGCATTTTTTTATTTCACAGATTCAGTTTTCACTAAAATCCAGGACAGTTCAGCTCATCCCTACTTTCACTGCTGATTCCTAATGTGACCTTGGCTAGTTCCTGACCACGGCTTATCCCTTCTGATTCCCAGTGAGATTTCAACTAGATCCAGACCTCAGGTTGTCCCTGCTGATTTCTGGTGTGACCTTGGCTTGTTCCTGACCACAGCTTCTGCTGCTGATTCCTGGACTGACCCCCAGCTATTTTCTGATCTTGGCTTATCTGCTAAATCATGGTGTGACCTTGGCTAATTCCTGACCCCAGATGGTCTCTGCTCATTCCTGGTGCGACCTTGGCTAGATCAATTTAAAACTAGGTTTAGAACAGGTGTTGGTTGTTCAAGCATTTAGATGGAAATCGTGCATTTTTAATTTCACAGATTTGGAGTAAATCAAACCCAGGACAGTTCAGCTCATCCCTACTTATCCCTGCTGGTTTCTGATGTGATCTTGGCTAGTTCCTAACCACGGCATGACTCTGCTGATTCTTGGAGTGACCTCAACTAATTTTTGACTTTGACTTGTCTCTGCTGATTCATGGTGGGACCTTGGCTAGTTCCTGATCATGGCTTGTCTCTGATGATTCATGGTGGGACCTTGGCTAGTTCCTGACCAAGCTTGTCTCTGATGATTCATGGTGGGACCTTGGCTAGTTCCTGACCATGACTTGTCCCTACTGATTTCTAGCATGATCTCAGC
The DNA here is from genome assembly GCA_028564925.1 of Lithobates sylvaticus. Classification (NCBI taxonomy): domain Eukaryota; kingdom Metazoa; phylum Chordata; class Amphibia; order Anura; family Ranidae; genus Lithobates; species Lithobates sylvaticus. Next base: position 295,117,254 of record CM053031.1, on the reverse strand, counting down.
TAGTTCCTGACCTCAACTTGCACTGCTGATTCCTGCTGTGGCCTTTACTACTTCTTGACTATGACTTGTCTATGCTAATTCCTAGAGTGACCTCAACCAGGGCAGCCATCAGAAATGTTTGGGCCCCATACACATCTTTAGGCTTGCCCCCCCCCCCCGAGACTGACCACCAACATTCCCCAGAGCCTGCCTATGGGCCATCTCACCGAATACGCACTCAGCCCCCCCTCACACCTCACATCTGCATATATGTAAGCCCCCCTCACACCTGTATATGTCAGCCCCTCTCACTCCTGTACACACTTAGCCCCCCTCACACCAGTACGCACTCAGCCCCCCCCCACAATCCTGTATATATAAGCCCCCCTCACACCTGTATATGTCAGCCCCTCTCACTCCTGTACACACTTAGCCCAACTCACACCAGTACGCCTGTATATATGTCAGCTCCCACCTCACACCTGTATATATGTCAGCCCCCCACACCTGTATATATATCATTCCCCCTCACACCTGTATATACTGTATGTCAGCCCTCCCTCACACCTGTATATATGTCAGCTCCCACCTCACACCTGTATATATGTCAGCTCCCCCCTCACACCTGTATATATGTCAGCTCCCACCTCACACCTGTATATATGTCAGCTCCCCCCTCACACCTGTATATATGTCAGCTCCCCCCTCACACCTGTATATATGTCAGCACCCCCTCACACCTGTATATATGTCAGCCCCCACACTTGTATATATGTCAGCCTCCCCCCACCTGTATATATATCATCCCCCCTCACACCTGTATATATGTCAGCTCCCCCCTCACACCTGTATATATGTCAGCTCCCCCCTCACACCTGTATATATGTCAGCTCCCACCTCACACCTGTATATATGTCAGCCCCCCACACTTGTATATATGTCAGCCTCCCCCACCTGTATATATATCATCCCCCTCACACCTGTATATATGTCAGATCCCCCCTCAGACCTGTATATGCAGTATGTCAGCTCCCCGCCCCAAAAGAGAACAGTTTGCCATGGACTCTGCAATAATACAAAAGTAGGCAGTGCTTAAATGTCTAGCTTAAATGTATTTTGCACATACATCCTTGTTTCATAGTCGCATGAAGTGAAAGGATTGACCATGTGGTATATTATTAGGTAGCGTGTATAAATAAGCCCCAGGCACTCTTTGTAGTATACTTTTGATTACATTGCAAAATATTTGGCACCACAGCTAGAGGTGATCATATAAAACAGCATTTCTCAACCTTTTAACCCCAGAGGAACCCCTTAAATAATATTCAGGTCTGATAAACCCATTACATTACGGATTGGTGAGGAACATGACCGTGACATTGGTGGTCAGTAGGAAGCCTGCAACCCCTACAAGTGGTTTCAAAGAGATAAATAGAGTTATGCCGCGTACACACGATCGGAATTCTTGTCGGAAAAGCCTTGGATGTTTTTTCTGACGTAATTCCAACGGAATTCCGCTCAAGCTTGTGTTGCCTACACGCGGCCACACCAAATTCCGACCGTCAAGAACGCGGTCACGTACAATACTACGACGAGTCGCAAAAATGTTCAATGCCTCTGAGCATGCGTCAAATTGTTTCCGAGCATGCGTCAAATTGTTTCCGAGCATGCATCGGAATTTTGCGCATATTCCATCTTTTCTTTCTTTCTTTCATTCTCTCTTTCTTTCCTTTTGTTTCTTCTTTCTTCCCTTCCCTCTTTCTTTCTTTCCTACCATCTTTCCTTTCTTTTTTTCTTTATTTCCTTCCACCTTTCCTTCGTTTATTTCTTTCTTTCTTTCTTTCCTTTCACCTTTGCTGTCTTTCTTCCTTTCTTTCTTTCCTTCCATCTTTTCTTTCTTTCTTTCTTTCTTTCTTTCTTTCTTTCTTTCCTTCCATCTTTCCTTCTTTCCATCTTTCCTTTCTCTCTTTCTTTCTTCCACCTTTCCTTTCTCTCTTTCTTTCCGTCCACCCTTCCTTCCTTTATCTTTCTTTCTTTCTTTTCTTTCTTTCTTTCTTTCATATTTTCTTTCTTTCTTTCCTTCCACCTTTCCTTTCAGGATATTACCCCCCCCCCCATAACAGGATATTACCCCCCACATAACAGGAGATTACCACCTCCATAACAGGATAATACCTCCCCACATAACAAGATATTACAGTGTAGGCATCCAGTGCGGTCTTCTCTTTTTATTTGAAGTGTGAAGATGCAGGAATTGGGGTGATCTGAGGTCTGATAGATCAGGTATTGGAGTGATCTGAGGTCTGATAGGTCAGGAATTGGGGTGATCTGAGGTCTGATAGGTCAGGAATTGGGGTGATCTGAGGTCTGATAGGTCAGGAATTGGGGTGATCTGAGGTCTGATAGATCAGGTATTGGGGTGATCTGAGGTCTGATAGGTCAGGAATTGGAGTGATCTGAGGTCTGATAGGTCAGGAATCGGGGTGATCTGAGGTCTGATAGATCAGGAATTGGGGTGATCTGAGGTCTGATAGATCAGGAATTGGGGTGATCTGAGGTCTGATAGGTCAGGAATTGGGGTGATCTGAGGTCTGATAGGTCAGCAATTGGAGTGATCTGAGGTCTGATAGGTCAGGAATTGGGGTGATCTGAGGTCTGATAGATCAGGTATTGGGGTGATCTGAGGTCTGATAGGTCAGGAATTGGGGTGATCTGAGGTCTGATAGATCAGGAATTGGGGTGATCTGAGGTCTGATAGGTCAGGAATTGGGGTGATCTGAGGTCTGATGGGTCAGGAATTGGGGTGATCTGAGGTCTGATAGATCAGGTATTGGGGTGATCTGAGGTCTGATAGGTCAGGAATCGGGGTGATCTGAGGTCTGATAGGTCAGGAATTGGGGTGATCTGAGGTCTGATAGGTCAGGAATCGGGGTGATCTGAGGTCTGATAGGTCAGGAATTGGGTCTATGGTGCCCTATTGGTCACTGGCAAACCAACTCCCTCCAGCGCGCCCCGTCATCTATTTATAGAGCTCTGAATGTCCGGGGAGTGGGAGGATCAGCAATCATGTAGTCACAGTCTATCAATGACATTATTGTAAGGAAAATAAATCTTTTTTTTATCACTGCTGGTGAAATGAGCCCTCACTTCCTGTTCTGACTGAGAGCTGTACACAAACGTTTTACCACTACTTCTCCAATCGATTGAAAGCTGAACTCTGGGATAAGTAAATATGGGATAAATACAGGTGTTGTGTAGGAATCCATTGTGAAGGAGACTTCCTGTAATAAAGACCGCCCACTGCTGCCCTCTCACCTTGTGCAGTGACTGGTCTTGTCTCCGCCCCCTTCTGTCGTTTCCTGCCGGGTCCCCTCCACAGCTCTCCTCCCTGCACAGGGAATGTACATCACTGTGATGATGTCACTGACACTTTTACAGGATAATAGCTGCCCACAGACGGCATTACTATGTTGTGTGAGTACTGAAGAATATTTTTGAGAATACCTTATTGTCTCTGGGGTTGTCTAGTGTTGGATTTTTCTTACAAGACATAATTGTTAGGTTTTTGTTGGGTCACATGACTGTGAATGAAAAATAGGGTCAAGCACAAATAGGGTCGCCACCTGTCTGGAGACCTGTAATAGGTCCGGCTGAAACCCGGACACATTTATTTAGACAGGAATGTGTCTGACCGGAGGGCGAGGGGGCACTATGTGCACCGCATAACTATTCATTTTGGAATGCCCAAAGCCAGTAGCGGTGCGTCCATAAGGGACGCACGGGCGCCGCCCCCTCTCTCCAGCCACCCCCTCTATCACCAATAGATAGATTCATGCATTGCATGAATCTATCTATTTTCGCCGCTGCCACCCCTATTGAGGCACCCGGCCCTTTTTCGCCTGAATTACAGCGGCAGTTTTTTTTTTTAAGCACTTGATTAGAGCCATAGGCTCATATAGGCTTTAAAAAAGGTAACCTGCAAGCGCCATGCTGGGCACTCGAAAAGCCACTCAGCTGTGTTAGAAAAGCGAATGAATATTAGTTTTCCTAACACTAAACCGCCTCTCCGCCAATCAGGTGCTTGGATCTGTTACCCGTCACCTGATTGGCTGAAACAACAGGCACTGTGATTGGACTCATATCAGGCATCCAATCATAGCAGAGGACGGGAAGAGAGGACGGGAGAAGACATCGAGGAGCATCCAAGAGCTGTCCAGGGTAAGTGCAGATGGTGGGCGGGGGGCACACTGGCAGCATTTAATATTGTACAATGGCTGCATTTGATGGGCACAGTGGCGGCAATTGATGGGCACAGTGGCTGCGTTTAATGCCACAGTGGCAGCATTTGATGGGCACAGTGGCAGCATTTGATGGGCACAGTGGCAGCATTTGATATGGTACAGTGGCTGTGTTTGATGGCACAGGGGAGGCAATTGATGGGCATAGTGGCTGCGATTAATGGGCACAGTGGCTGCATTTGATGGGCACAGTTGCTGCGATTGATGGGCACAGTGGCTGCTATTGATGGGCACAGTGGCTTCGTTTGATGGCACAGTGGCTGCGTTTGATAGGCACAGTGGCAGCATTTGATGGCACAGTGGCAGCATTTGATATGGTACAGTGGCTGTGTTTGATGGCACAGGGGAGGCAATTGATGGGCATAGTGGCTGCGATTAATGGGCACAGTGGCTGCGTTTGATGATACAGTGGCTGCGTTTGATGGGCACAGTTGCTGCGATTGATGGGCACAGTTGCTGCGATTGATGGGCACAGTGGCTGCGATTGATGGGCACAGTGGCTGCGATTGATGGGCACAGTTGTTGCGATTGATGGGCACAGTTGCTGCGATTGATGGGCACAGTGGCTGCGATTGATGGGCACAGTGGCTTTGTTTGATGGGCACGGTTGCTGTGTTTGATGGCACAGTGGTGACGCTTGATGGCACCATGGTGGCAATTTATGGGCACAGTGACAGCGTTTGATGGCACATTGGCTGCGTTTGATGGGCACAGTGGCTGCGTTTGATGGCACACTGGTGGCAATTAAAGTGGTGTTGCCACCAAAAAAAAAATTGGGCTTAAAAATCATAAAGAAAAAAAAATAATTGGAAAATTATTATTTTTTTACTCACCTCTAAATGCCTCTTGCTAGGGGGTCCCTCGTAGTCTGCCTCCTTCATTGCCCGGGCAATGACGTCACTTCCACTAGGCGCCGACCTGTCATGTGTCCCAGATGAGTGAGCGTCGAATCACGGCGCCGCTCGCGCATGCGCAGTGGGTTCCCGGCTGTGGCCCACATTAAGAATGCTGGCGCCGCGAGCGGAGCGGGGAACGAGGGGGGGTCTCGTTCCCCTGCATCGCTTGACCCTGGGACAGGTAAGTGTCCGATTTATTAAAAGTCAGCAGCTGCAGTATTTGTAGCTGCTGACTTTTAATTTTTTTTTTTTTAATGGGGCACCCCACTTTAATGGGCACAGTGGCTGCGATTGATGGGCACAGTGGCTGCATTTTAATGGTACAGTGGCGGCATTTGATGGGTAAAGTTGCTGCGTTTGATGGCACAGTGGCAGCATTTGATGGCACCATGGTGGCAATTGATGGCCACAGTGGCTGCGTTTGATGGGCACAGTGGCTGTGTTTGATGGCACAGTGGCTGCATTTGATGGCACACTGGTGGCAATTAATGGACAGAGTGGCTGTGATTGATGGGCACAGTGGCTGCGTTTTATGGTACAGTGGCTGCATTTGATGGGCACAGTTGCTGCGTTTGATGGCACAGTGGCAGCGTTTGATGGCACCATGGCGACAATTGATGGGCACAGTGGCTGCGTTTGATGGGCACAGTGGCTGCGTTTGATGGCACAGTGGCTGCATTTGATGGCACACTGGTGGCAATTAATGGGCACAGTGGCTGCGATTGATGGGCACAGTGGCTGCGTTTTATGGTGCAGTGGCTGCATTTGATGGCACAGTTGCTGCGTTTGATGGCACAGAGGCGGCAATTTATGGCACAGTGGCTGCATTTTATGGCACAGTGGCTGCGTTTGATGGCACAGAGGCGGCAATTGATGGGGTTTTTTTTCAGAATTTTTCAGTTTGTTTGCGCCCCCCCAAAAATTTTGAGCACCAGCCGCCACTGATCAAAGCTGTCCTAGGTCCGTTATCTTATAGTGTATACTAAAAGAATAAAAATGAATTTGCTGTGCCCCGCTAAAGTATTCAGGTTTGGCTTGAAGAAAAAGTGTTATACCAGATGGAATACCACAATGGCGCAGATTCCTTTGAGAACATGGTTTGTGATTAATGAGGCACGTTAGAAGTTCTTGAATTGACTGTAAACTTGAATATTACAGGGTAATAGAAATTCTCCTTAGAAATCACCTCCTCTATGTAGGGCTATCAGGCCATAGCTGGGTGGAGGAGATGAGGATATAATGATATACAGTATATGATCAGATATAACAATGACTGGAGATATTTGCGGCTGTCTCTGTGATCAGGTGTAGCACACTGCCATCTTGTGGCTGATAAGAAATTCACACACTCTGTATCTGCAATGCCATGTGCATTGGTATGTATCGGTGACGATCATTGTGGACGGCGTCCCAACACTCCTTCTCAATGCACCTGCATGGCTACATACCATGATGCACATTAACACACTCACCGAACTTGGTGCATAGCTAATTCTTGGTCCACGGCGGTACTTTGACAGCCCATTCAAATTACTAGGCTGCCTAAAGGCCGAGCCTCTTTTTTAGATGGGGTGTTTAAAAACAATTTTATTGCTAGAAAATTACTTAGAACCCCCAAACATTATACATTTTTTTTCTAAAACCCTAGAGAATAAAATGGCGGTCGTTTCAATACTTTTTGTCACACCGTATTTGCGCAGCGGTCTTACGAGCGCACTTTTTTCTTTTTAAATACACTTTTTTGAATAAAAAAATAAGATAACAGTAAAGTTAGCCCAATTTTTTTTAATATTGTGAAATATAATGTTACGCTGAGTAAATTGATACCCAACATGTCAACGCTTCAAAATTGCGCCCCGCTCGTGGAATGGCGACAAACTTTTACCCTTAAAAATCTCCATGGGCGACATTAAAAAAAATTCTACAGGTTGCATGTTTTGCGTTACAGGGGAGGTCTAGGGCTATAATTATTGCTCTCGCTCTACCGATCGCGGCGATACCTCACATGTGTGGTTTGAACACTGTTTTCATATGCGGGCGCTACTCAGGTATGCGTTCGCTTCTGCACGCGAGCTCGGCGAGACGGGGGGCGTTTAAAAACATTTTTTTTTCCTTATTTATTTTACCTTTTATTTTTAATTTTTACACTGTTTAAAAAAAAAAAATGTGTCACTTTTATTCCTATTACAATGAATGTAAACATCCCTTGTAATAGAAAAAAAGCATGACAGGTCCTCTTAAATATGAGATCTGGGGGGGTCAAAAAGACCTAAAATCTCATATTTACACTAAAATGCAATAAAAAATAAAATAAAAAAATTTGTAATTTTAAAAAATAAAATGGTGCTTTAAGAGCTAAGGGCGGAAGTGACGTTATGACGTCGCTTCCGCCCTGCAGTGTCATGGAGACAGGTGGGGGGCCATCTTCCGCTCACTCGTCTCCATGCACAGCGCTGAGAAGGATCCAATCGCCTCTGCCGCTGCTGACGGCTCCGGATTGAGGGGGGGGGGGGGCTTAACCACTAGCCGACCAGTCACCATCATTATACTGCGGCAGGTTGGCTCGTTCCCGCAAATCGCTGTAGCTGTACGTAAACCCTTTAAACAGCTATAGCAGGCACGTTCTCGCCCGCTGCACGGCGGGGGGACCCGATGCGCGTGGCCAGTGGGGGCGTGATGTCCACCGGCTGCGCGCAATCGCAGGCACGAGAGCCTGAACGGGGATGCGTGTGTGTAAACGCTCACATCCCCATTCTAACAGGAGAGGAGAGACAGATTGTCTGTTCCTACTAGTTAGGAACAGCGATCTGGCTCCTCCTCTAGTCAGTCGTATCCCCATACAGTTAGAAACACACATGAGGGAACACATTTAACCCCTTGATCGCCACCCTAGTGGTTAACCCCTTCCCTGCCTGTGACATTTACACAGTAATCAGTGCATTTTTATAGCACTGATCGCTGTATAAATGTCACTGGTCCCAAAAATGTGTCAAAAAGTGTCCGATGTGTCCGCCATAATGTCGCAGTCCTGCTAAAAATGCAGATCGCCGCCATTACCAGTATAAATATGCTATAAAAACGCCATAAATCTATCCCCTATTTTGTAGACGCTATAACTTTCGCGCAAACCAATCAATGTACGCTTATTGCGATTTTGTGGAATATATATCGGCCTAAACTGACCGAAAAAAAAAATTACTTTTTTGGGCGGATATTTATTATAGCAAAAAGTAAAAAAATATAGTTTTTTTTTTTTTCAAAATTATAAAAACAGGTAGGTATCTGCGCTACTGAAAAAGGTACTAATATTGGAAGCGGAAAGCAGCCAGCACTATTTGTTGATAAGCAAATATAAAAATATAAAAAGTCCACTTGTGGCACTAATAAAAAGCAACAGTCTTTGAAGTATTGAAAGTGGAAAAGATGATAATCCCTCCACCAGTGTGTATAGGAAGCACCACGTGAGGATCAAACCTACTTACCAGATATCAGCAAGTGATAGGCATTGATTAATAACTTCCCAAGGGATCACATCTGAACTCGTCAATCACCAGTAAGTAGATGGTTAACCACTTGCTTACTGGGAACCTAACCCCCCTTCTTGCCCAGACCAATTTTCAGCTTTTAGCGCTGTCACTCTTTGAATGACAATTGCGCGGTCATACAACACTGTACTCTAATTTCCTTTTTTTTCATTTTATTCCCACAAATAGAGCTTTCTTTTGGTGGTATTTGATCACCTCGGTTTTGGTTAAAAAAATAAAAAAAGACCAATTGTACGCCGCTGATGAGGCTGCACTGATGGGCACAGATAGGCTGTATTGATGGGCACTGAGAAGGCGACACTGATGGACACTCATAAGGTGGCACTGGTAAGGCGGCACTGATGGGCACTAATAGACGGCACTCGTGGGCACAGATGAGGTGGCACTGGTGGGCACTGATAGGTGGCATTGATGGGTGGCACTGAGGGGGGCACTGACGGGCATTTATAGGTGGCACTGATAAGGTGACACTGATGGGCACTGGTAAGGCAGCACTGATGGGCACTAATAGGCGGCACTGGTGGGCCCTGATAGGTGGCATTGGTGGGCACTGAGAGGTGTCACTGATGGGTGGCACTGAAGGGCATTGATAGGTGGCACTGTAGGGCACTAATAGGTGGCACTGATAGCTGGAACTGATGGGTGGCAGTGATGGGCACTGATGGGTGGCAGTGATGGGCACTGATCGGCACTGGTAGATGACACTGAGAGGCAGCACTGATAGTTACATAGTTACATAGTTAGCTAGGCCGAAAAAAAGACACAAGTCCATCCAGTTCAACCATAAAAAAAAAAAAATAATAAATAAAAAAAAAATATATCGTACAATCCAATATACCCCATTCTATACTCACAGTTGATCCAGAGGAAGGCAAAAAAAAAACCCAAAAGAGCATGATAGGCACTGATTGGCACTACTGGTGGGCACTGATAGGTGGCACTGATTGCTGGCACTTACATACTGTGGGCACTGTGGGCACTGATTTGTGGCACTGGCAGGTGGTACTGGTGGGCACATATGAGGCTCTTCCTCTTCAGGACCGATGTCCCTTTAAACAGAAGCCAGTGAACGGCTTTTTTCCTCTTCATGCTGTCAGCGTGAGAAGAAAACAAAACTATTACAGATCCTCTGTTTACATCACGTAATCATCTGTCATTGGCTAACAGCTGATCACGTGGTAAGGGGACGGGATTGGCCCCTTACTCCGATCTGTGATCACCCGAGTCTCATTGATTCAGGTGATCACAGCGTGCGCTCTTCAGGGGGCGTGGCGAGCCTGCAAAGGGGAGGACGTCAATAGACGTAGTCTGGGCAAAGCAGATCCGCGCTGTATCCGTCATTCAGCTATAGTGCGGATCTGAAGCAGTTAAAATACACGGCAAAGCTTTCATCCATTCACTTGTCCCACCATCCATTCACTTGTCCCACCATCCATTCACTTGTCCCACCATACATTCACTTGTCCCACCACCCATTCACTTGTCCCACCATCCATTCACTTGTCCCACCATACATTCACTTGTCCCACCATCCATTCACTTGTCCCACCATCCATTCACTTGTCCCACCATCCATTCACTTGTCCCACCATCCATTCACTTGTCTCACCATCCATTCACTTGTCCCACCATCCATTCACTTGTCCCACCATCCATTCACTTGTCCCACCATCCATTCACTTGTCCCACCACCCATTCACTTGTCCCACCACCCATTCACTTGTCCCACCACCCATTCACTTGTCCCACCACCCATTCACTTGTCCCACCACCCATTCACTTGTCCCACCATCCATTCACTTGTCCCACCACCCATTCACTTGTCCCACCATCCATTCACTTGTCCCACCATCCATTCACTTGTCCCACCACCCATTCACTTGTCCCACCATCCATTCACTTGTCCCACCACCCATTCACTTGTACCACCACCCATTCACTTGTCCCATCATCCATTCACTTGTCCCACCACCCATTCACTTGTCCCACCATCCATTCACTTGTCCCACCACCCATTCACTTGTCCCACCACCCATTCGCTTGTCCCACCATCCATTCGCTTGTCCCACCATCCATTCACTTGTCCCACCACTCATTCGCTTGTCCCACCACCCATTCACTTGTCCCACCATCCATTCACTTGTCCCACCATCCATTCACTTGTCCCACCACCCATTCACTTATCCCACCATCCATTCACTTGTCCCACCATCCATTCACTTGTCCCACCACCCATTCGCTTGTCCCACCACCCATTCGCTTGTCCCACCATCCATTCGCTTGTCCCACCATCCATTCACTTGTCCCACCACCCATTCACTTATCCCACCACCCATTCACTTGTCCCACCATCCATTCACTTGTCCCACCACCCATTCACTTGTCCCACCACCCATTCGCTTGTCCCACCATCCATTCGCTTGTCCCACCATCCATTCACTTGTCCCACCACTCATTCGCTTGTCCCACCACCCATTCACTTGTCCCACCATCCATTCACTTGTCCCACCACCCATTCGCTTGTCCCACCACCCATTCACTTGTCCCACCATCCATTCACTTGTTCCACCATCCATTCACTTGTCCCACCATCCATTCACTTGTACCAGCCAGCAACAAAAGCAGTAAACTTACAGTGTCTCGCCCAATCGAGGGGATATCCTCACCATGTTTGGGGGTTCTACGGAATTTTCTAGCAAGAAAAAAATGTTGTTAACTTGTAAATAACACATCTAAAAAAGAGGCTCGGTCCTTTTTAAGTATTGACAGAGGTATTGCCAAATAAACAGACCTGTAGCAAAAATGAAACAAAAAAATGTCTCACAAATTGTTAAGGTGTGAGAGTGGAAGGGGTTAAGTCCTATCGCTGTGTGTTTTGGCATTAAGCTGATGTGAGCGATCGTACACCTCTCCGCCCAGCGCGGATTGTTCTCCTACAGACCGTGTCACTAGGAGGTGACTTCCGCCTCACGGGGGACAATATACCGACGGAGACCCTCAGCCTCCTCCCACCAATACAAGGTAATATTGACCAGAATCTCACTACTCAACACTCGGAGGGGGGAGGGCGGAACATATGATCATTACACAGGATAGTCATTCAATAATATGGGAAATAATGTCCCTGTGTTGCATGTCATGTGCCCTCTATTGGGTTATTCTGCATTATACCGTGTCTGGAATATGTTCTCTGCAAGGAGGAGAACGATTGTGTGCTACATATGAAGCAATGTAGGGAGATATACTACAGGAGACTGTCAGAGACTAGACATATACTACAGGAGACTGTCAGAGACTAGAGATATACTACAGGAGACTGTCAGAGACTAGACATATACTACAGGAGACTGTCAGAGACTAGAGATATACTACAGGAGACTGTCAGAGACTAGACATATACTACAGGAGACTGTCAGAGACTAGAGATATACTACAGGAGACTGTCAGAGACTAGAGATATACTACAGGGGACTGTCAGAGACTAGAGATATACTACAGGGGACTGTCAGAGACTAGAGATATACTACAGGAGATGGTCAGAGACTAGAGATATACTACGGAGACTGTCAGAGACTAGAGATATATTACAGGAGGTGGTCAGAGACTAGAGATATACTACAGGAGACTGTCAGAGACTAGAGATATACTACAGGAGACTGTCAGAGACTAGAGATATACTACAGGAGATGGTCAGAGACTAGAGATATTCTACAGGATATGGTCAGAGACTAGAGATATACTACAGGAGACTGTCAGAGACTAGAAATATACTAAAGGAGACTGTCAGAGACTAGAGATATACTACAGGAGACCGTCAGAGACTAGAGATATACTACGGGAGACTGTCAGAGACTAGAGATATACTACAGGAGACTGTCAGAGACTAGAGATATAGTACAGGAGACTGTCAGAGACTAGAGATATAGTACAGGAGACTGTCAGAGACTAGAGATATACTACAGGAGACTGTCAGAGACTAGAGATATACTACAGGAGACTGTCAGAGACTAGAGATATACTACAGGAGACTGTCAGAGACTAGAGATATACTACAGGAGACTGTCAGAGACTAGAGATATACTACAAGAGACGGTCAGAGACTAGAGATATACTACAGGAGACAGTCAGAGACTAGAGATATACTACAGGAGACTGTCAGAGACTAGAGATATACTACAGGAGACTGTCAGAGACTAGAGATATACTACAGGAGACTGTCAGAGACTAGAGATACACTACAGGAGACTGTCAGAGACTAGAGATATACTACAGGAGACTGTCAGAGACTAGAGATATACTGCAGGAGACTGTCAGAGACTAGAGATATACTACAGGAGACTGTCAGAGACTAGAGATATACTACAGGAGACTGTCAGAGACTAGAGATATACTACAGGAGATGGTCAGAGACTAGAGATATACTACAGGAAACTGTCAGAGACTAGAGATATACTACAGGAGGTGGTCAGAGACTAGAGATATACTACAGGAGACGGTTAGAGACTAGAGATATACTACAGGAGACTGTCAGAGACTAGAGATATACTACAGGAGACAGTCAGAGACTAGAGATATACTACAGAAGACTGTCAGAGACTAGAGATATACTACAGGAGACTGTCAGAGACTAGAGATATACTACAGGAGATGGTCAGAGACTAGAGATATACTACAGGAGACTGTCAGAGACTAGAGATATACTACAGGAGACTGTCAGAGACTAGAGATATACTACAGGAGACTGTCAGAGACTAGAGATATACTACAGGAGACTGTCAGAGACTAGAGATATACTACAGGAGACTGTCAGAGACTAGAGATATACTACAGGAGACTGTCAGAGACTAGAGATATACTACAGGAGACGGTCAGAGACTAGCGATATACTACAGGAGACGGTCAGAGACTAGAGATATACTACAGGACACTGTCAGAGACTAGAGATATACTACAGGAGACTGTCAGAGACTAGAGATATACTACAGGAGACTGTCAGAGACTAGAGATATACTACAGGAGATGGTCAGAGACTAGAGATATACTACAGGAGGTGGTCAGAGACTAGAGATATACTACAGGAGACGGTTAGAGACTAGAGATATACTACAGGAGACTGTCAGAGACTAGAGATATACTACAGGAGACAGTCAGAGACTAGAGATATACTACAGGAGACATTCAGAGACTAGAGATATACTACAGAAGACTGTCAGAGACTAGAGATATACTACAGGAGATGGTCAGAGACTAGAGATATACTACATGAGACTGTCAGAGACTAGAGATATACTACAGGAGACTGTCAGAGACTAGAGATATACTACAGGAGACAGTCAGAGACTAGAGATATACTACAGAAGACTGTCAGAGACTAGAGATATACTACAGGAGACTGTCAGAGACTAGAGATATACTACAGGAGACTGTCAGAGACTAGAGATATACTACAGGAGATGGTCAGAGACTAGAGATATACTACAGGAGACTGTCAGAGACTAGAGATATACTACAGGAGACTGTCAGAGACTAGAGATATACTACAGGAGACTGTCAGAGACTAGAGATATACTACAGGAGACTGTCAGAGACTAGAGATATACTACAGGAGACTGTCAGAGACTAGAGATATACTACAGGAGACTGTCAGAGACTAGAGATATACTACAGGAGACTGTCAGAGACTAGAGATATACTACAGGAGACTGTCAGAGACTAGAGATATACTACAGGAGACGGTCAGAGACTAGCGATATACTACAGGAGACGGTCAGAGACTAGAGATATACTACAGGACACTGTCAGAGACTAGAGATATACTACAGGAGACTGTCAGAGACTAGAGATATACTACAGGAGACTGTCAGAGACTAGAGATATACTACAGGAGATGGTCAGAGACTAGAGATATACTACAGGAGGTGGTCAGAGACTAGAGATATACTACAGGAGACGGTTAGAGACTAGAGATATACTACAGGAGACTGTCAGAGACTAGAGATATACTACAGGAGACAGTCAGAGACTAGAGATATACTACAGGAGACATTCAGAGACTAGAGATATACTACAGAAGACTGTCAGAGACTAGAGATATACTACAGGAGATGGTCAGAGACTAGAGATATACTACATGAGACTGTCAGAGACTAGAGATATACTACAGGAGACTGTCAGAGACTAGAGATATACTACAGGACACTGTCAGAGACTAGAGATACACTACAGGAGACTGTCAGAGACTAGAGATATACTACAGGAGACTGTCAGAGACTAGAGATATACTACAGGAGACGGTCAGAGACTAGCGATATACTACAGGAGACGGTCAGAGACTAGAGATATACTACAGGAGACTTCAGAGACTAGAGATATACTACAGGAGACTGTCAGAGACTAGAGATATACTACAGGAGACTGTCAGAGACTAGAGATATACTACAGGAGATGGTCAGAGACTAGAGATATACTACAGGAGGTGGTCAGAGACTAGAGATATACTACAGGAGACTGTCAGAGACTAGAGATATACTACAGGAGACTGTCAGAGACTAGAGATATACTACAGGAGACTGTCAGAGACTAGAGATATACTACAGGAGACTGTCAGAGACTAGAGATATACTACAGGAGACTGTCAGAGACTAGAGATATACTACAGGAGACAGTCAGAGACTAGAGATATACTACAGGACACTGTCAGAGACTAGAGATACACTACAGGAGACTGTCAGAGACTAGAGATATACTACAGGACACTGTCAGAGACTAGAGATACACTACAGGAGACTGTCAGAGACTAGAGATATACTACAGGACACTGTCAGAGACTAGAGATACACTACAGGAGACTGTCAGAGACTAGAGATATACTACAGGAGACTGTCAGAGACTAGAGATATACTACAGGAGACTGTCAGAGACTAGAGATATACTACAGGAGATGGTCAGAGACTAGAGATATACTACAGGAAACTGTCAGAGACTAGAGATATACTACAGGAGGTGGTCAGAGACTAGAGATATACTACAGGAAACTGTCAGAGACTAGAGATATACTACAGGAGGTGGTCAGAGACTAGAGATATACTACAGGAGACTGTCAGAGACTAGAGATATACTACAGGAGACTGTCAGAGACTAGAGATATACTACAGGAAACTGTCAGAGACTAGAGATATACTACAGGAAACTGTCAGAGACTAGAGATATACTACAGGAGACGGTTAGAGACTAGAGATATACTACAGGAGACTGTCAGAGACTAGAGATATACTACAGGAGACAGTCAGAGACTAGAGATATACTACAGAAGACTGTCAGAGACTAGAGATATACTACAGGAGACTGTCAGAGACTAGAGATATACTACAGGAGACTGTCGGAGACTAGAGATATACTACAGGAGACGGTCAGAGACTAGAGATATACTACAGGAGACGGTCAGAGACTAGCGATATACTACAGGAGACGGTCAGAGACTAGAGATATACTACAGGAGACTGTCAGAGACTAGAGATATACTACAGGAGACTGTCAGAGACCAGAGATTTACTACAGGACACTGTCAGAGACTAGAGATATACTACAGGAGATGGTCAGAGACTAGAGATATACTACAGGAAACTGTCAGAGACTAGAGATATACTACAGGAGACTGTCAGAGACTAGAGATATACTACAGAAGACTGTCAGAGACTAGAGATACACTACAGGAGACTGTCAGAGACTAGAGATATACTACAGGAGATGGTCAGTGACTAGAGATATACTACAGGAGGCGGTCAGAGACTAGAGATATACTACAGGAGACTGTCAGAGACTAGAGATATACTACAGGAGACGGTCAGAGACTAGAGATATACTACAGGAGACTGTCAGAGACAAGAGATATACTACAAAAGACTGTCAGAGACTGGAGATACACTACAGGAGACTGTCAGAGAATAGAGATACACTACAAGAGATGGTCAGAGACTAGAGATATACTACAGGAGGCGGTCAGAGACTAGAGATATACTACAGGAGACTGTCAGAGACTAGAGATATACTACAGGAGACGGTCAGAGACTAGAGATATACTACAGGAGACTGTCAGAGACTAGAGATATACTACAGAAGACTGTCAGAGACTAGATATATACTACAGGAGACTGTCAGAGACTAGAGATACACTACAGGAGACTGTCAGAGACTAGAGATATACTACAGGAGACTGTCAGAGACTAGAGATATACTATAGGAGACAGTCAGAGACTAGAGATATACTACAGGAGACGGTGGGAGACTAGAGATATACTACAGGAGACAGTCAGAGACTAGAGATATACTACAGGAGATGGTCAGAGACTAGAGATATACTACAGGAGACTGCCAGAGACTAGAGATACACTACAGGAGACTGTCAGAGACTAGAGATATACTACAGGAGACTGTCAGAGACTAGAGATATACTATAGGAGACAGTCAGAGACTAGAGATATACTACAGGAGACTAGAGATATACTACAGGAGACGGTGGGAGACTAGAGATATACTACAGGAGACAGTCAGAGACTAGAGATATACTACAGGAGACCGTCAGAGACTAGAGATATACTACAGGAGATGGTCAAAGACTAGAGATATACTACAGGAGACTGTCAGAGACTAGAGATGCACTACAGGAGATGGCCAGAGACTAGAGATATACTACAGGAGACTGTCAGAGACTAGAGATATACTACAGGAGACGGTCAGAGACTAGATATATACTACAGGAGACTGTCAGAGACTAGAGATATACTACAGGAGACTGTCAGAGACTAGAGATATACTACAGGGGATGGTCAGAGACTAGAGATATACTACAGGAGACTGTCAGAGACTAGACATATACTACAGGAGACTGTCAGAGACTAGAGATATACTACAGGGGATGGTCAGAGACTAGAGATATACTACAGGAGACTGTCAGAGACTAGACATATACTACAGGAGACTGTCAGAGACTAGAGATATACTACAGGAGACTGTCAGAGACTAGAGATATACTACAGGAGACCGTCAGAGACTAGAGATATACTACGGGAGACTGTCAGAGACTAGAGATATACTACGGGAGACTGTCAGAGACTAGAGATACACTACAGGATACTGTCAGAGACTAGAGATACACTACAGGAGACTGTCAGAGACTAGAGATATACTACAGGAGATGGTCAGAGACTAGAGATATACTACAGGGGACTGTCAGAGACTAGAGATATACTACAGGAGGTGGTCAGAGACTAGAGATATACTACAGGAGACTGTCAGAGACTAGAGATATACTACAGGAGACCGTCAGAGACTAGAGATATACTACAGGAGACGGTCAGAGACTAGAGATATACTACAGGAGACTGTCAGAGACTAGAGATATACTACAGGAGACTGTCAGAGACTAGAGATATACTACAGGAGACCGTCAGAGACTAGAGATATACTACAGGGGACTGTCAGAGACTAGAGATATACTACAGGAGACCGTCAGAGACTAGAGATATACTACAGGAGACGGTCAGAGACTAGAGATATACTACAGGAGACTGTCAGAGACTAGAGATATACTACAGGAGACGGTCAGAGACTAGAGATATACTACAGGAGACTGTCAGAGACTAGAGATATACTACAGGAGACCGTCAAAGACTAGAGATATACTACAGGAGACGGTCAGAGACTAGAGATATACTACAGGAGATGGTCAGAGACTAGAGATATACTACAGGGGACTGTCAGAGACTAGAGATATACTACAGGAGGTGGTCAGAGACTAGAGATATACTACAGGAGACTGTCAGAGACTAGAGATATACTACAGGAGACCGTCAGAGACTAGAGATATACTACAGGAGACCGTCAGAGACTAGAGATATACTACAGGGGACGGTCAGAGACTAGAGATATACTACAGGAGACTGTCAGAGACTAGAGATATACTACAGGAGACTGTCAGAGACTAGAGATATACTACAGGAGACGGTCAGAGACTAGAGATATACTACAGGAGACCGTCAGAGACTAGAGATATACTACAGGAGACTGTCAGAGACTAGAGATATACTACAGGAGACCGTCAGAGACTAGAGATATACTACAGGAGACCGTCAGAGACTAGAGATATACTACAGGAGACGGTCAGAGACTAGAGATATACTACAGGAGACTGTCAGAGACTAGAGATATACTACAGGAGAAGGTCAGAGACTAGATATATACTACAGGAGACGGTCAGAGACTAGAGATATACTACAGGAGACTGTCAGAGACTAGAGATATACTACAGGAGATGGTCAGAGACTAGAGATATACTACAGGAGACTGTCAGAGACTAGAGATATACTACAGGAGACTGTCAGAGACTAGAGATATACTACAGGAGACTGTCAGAGACTAGAGATATACTACATGAGACTGTCAGAGACTAGAGATATACTACAGGAGACTGTCAGAGACTAGAGATATACTACAGGACACTGTCAGAGACTAGAGATACACTACAGGAGACTGTCAGAGACTAGAGATATACTACAGGAGACTGTCAGAGACTAGAGATATACTACAGGAGACGGTCAGAGACTAGCGATATACTACAGGAGACGGTCAGAGACTAGAGATATACTACAGGAGACTTCAGAGACTAGAGATATACTACAGGAGACTGTCAGAGACTAGAGATATACTACAGGAGACTGTCAGAGACTAGAGATATACTACAGGAGATGGTCAGAGACTAGAGATATACTACAGGAGGTGGTCAGAGACTAGAGATATACTACAGGAGGTGGTCAGAGACTAGAGATATACTACAGGAGGTGGTCAGAGACTAGAGATATACTACAGGAGACTGTCAGAGACTAGAGATATACTACAGGAGACTGTCAGAGACTAGAGATATACTACAGGAGACTGTCAGAGACTAGAGATATACTACAGGAGACTGTCAGAGACTAGAGATATACTACAGGAGACAGTCAGAGACTAGATATATACTACAGGACACTGTCAGAGACTAGAGATACACTACAGGAGACTGTCAGAGACTAGAGATACACTACAGGAGACTGTCAGAGACTAGAGATATACTACAGGAGACTGTCAGAGACTAGAGATATACTACAGGAGATGGTCAGAGACTAGAGATATACTACAGGAAACTGTCAGAGACTAGAGATATACTACAGGCGGTGGTCAGAGACTAGAGATATACTACAGGAAACTGTCAGAGACTAGAGATATACTACAGGAAACTGTCAGAGACTAGAGATATACTACAGGAGGTGGTCAGAGACTAGAGATATACTACAGGAGATGGTCAGAGACTAGAGATATACTACAGGAAACTGTCAGAGACTAGAGATATACTACAGGAAACTGTCAGAGACTAGATATATACTACAGGAGGTGGTCAGAGACTAGAGATATACTACAGGAGACTGTCAGAGACTAGAGATATACTACAGGAGATGGTCAGAGACTAGAGATATACTACAGGAGGTGGTCAGAGACTAGAGATATACTACAGGAGGTGGTCAGAGACTAGAGATATACTACAGGAGACTGTCAGAGACTAGAGATATACTACAGGAGACGGTCAGAGACTAGAGATATACTACAGGAGACTGTCAGAGACTAGAGATATACTACAGGAGACTGTCAGAGACTAGAGATACACTACAGGAGACTGTCAGAGACTAGAGATATACTACAGGAGACTGTCAGAGACTAGAGATATACTACAGGAGACTGTCAGAGACTAGAGATATACTACAGGAGACAGTCAGAGACTAGAGATATACTACAGGACACTGTCAGAGACTAGAGATACACTACAGGAGACTGTCAGAGACTAGAGATATACTACAGGACACTGTCAGAGACTAGAGATACACTACAGGAGACTGTCAGAGACTAGAGATACACTACAGGAGACTGTCAGAGACTAGAGATACACTACAGGAGACTGTCAGAGACTAGAGATATACTACAGGAGACTGTCAGAGACTAGAGATATACTACAGGAGATGGTCAGAGACTAGAGATATACTACAGGAAACTGTCAGAGACTAGAGATATACTACAGGAGGTGGTCAGAGACTAGAGATATACTACAGGAGGTGGTCAGAGACTAGAGATATACTACAGGAAACTGTCAGAGACTAGAGATATACTACAGGAGACTGTCAGAGACTAGAGATATACTACAGGAGACTGTCAGAGACTAGAGATATACTACAGGAGATGGTCAGAGACTAGAGATATACTACAGGAGACTGTCAGAGACTAGAGATACACTACAGGAGACTGTCAGAGACTAGAGATACACTACAGGAGACTGTCAGAGACTAGAGATATACTACAGGAGACTGTCAGAGACTAGAGATATACTACAGGAGATGGTCAGAGACTAGAGATATACTACAGGAGACTGTCAGAGACTAGAGATACACTACAGGAGACTGTCAGAGACTAGAGATATACTACAGGAGACTGTCAGAGACTAGAGATATACTACAGGAGATGGTCAGAGACTAGAGATATACTACAGGAAACTGTCAGAGACTAGAGATATACTACAGGAAACTGTCAGAGACTAGATATATACTACAGGAGGTGGTCAGAGACTAGAGATATACTACAGGAGACGGTTAGAGACTAGAGATATACTACAGGAGACTGTCAGAGACTAGAGATATACTACAGGAGACAGTCAGAGACTAGAGATATACTACAGAAGACTGTCAGAGACTAGAGATATACTACAGGAGACTGTCAGAGACTAGAGATATACTACAGGAGACTGTCAGAGACTAGAGATATACTACAGGGGATGGTCAGAGACTAGAGATATACTACAGAAGACTGTCAGAGACTAGACATATACTACAGGAGACTGTCAGAGACTAGAGATATACTACTGGAGACTGTCAGAGACTAGAGATATACTACAGGAGACCGTCAGAGACTAGAGATATACTACGGGAGACTGTCAGAGACTAGAGATATACTACGGGAGACTGTCAGAGACTAGAGATACACTACAGGATACTGTCAGAGACTAGAGATACACTACAGGAGACTGTCAGAGACTAGAGATATACTACAGGAGATGGTCAGAGACTAGAGATATACTACAGGGGACTGTCAGAGACTAGAGATATACTACAGGAGGTGGTCAGAGACTAGAGATATACTACAGGAGACTGTCAGAGACTAGAGATATACTACAGGAGATGGTCAGAGACTAGAGATATACTACAGGAGACGGTCAGAGACTAGAGATATACTACAGGAGACTGTCAGAGACTAGAGATATACTACAGGAGACTGTCAGAGACTAGAGATATACTACAGGAGACGGTCAGAGACTAGAGATATACTACAGGAGACGGTCAGAGACTAGAGATATACTACAGGAGACTGTCAGAGACTAGAGATATACTACAGGAGACGGTCAGAGACTAGAGATATACTACAGGAGACTGTCAGAGACTAGAGATATACTACAGGAGACTGTCAGAGACTAGACATATACTACAGGAGACGGTCAGAGACTAGAGATATACTACAGGAGATGGTCAGAGACTAGAGATATACTACAGGAGACGGTCAGAGACTAGAGATATACTACAGGAGACTGTCAGAGACTAGAGATATACTACAGGACCCCTTGTCATGTACCTGTATGCGGAGCCTCCTGCACAATTCCTGTCTGGATGCCGAGACAAGGATTGTAGGTGTGAAGATAAGGCACAACAAGCACCAAGGTGTAGAACGGACTTTCTCAGCCTTTTCAACACAGAGGAACCCTTGAAATAACTTTCCAGTCTCATGGAAACCCTGCTAAGAATTACCGTATTTATCGGCGTATAACACGCACTTTTACCCCCTGAAAATAGGGGGCAAATCACGGGGGCGTGTTATACGCCAATAGCGTACCTCGGAGGGGTAGGGGGGGACGAGCGCCACCAGAATTCACGAGCCGCCATCTCATCTCCACTCGGCTTTCACGTCACACACACAGTCCAGCCTCTGCCACCGGCATTGGACCAGTGTTCTGTCTATCACAGGAGCTGGTCCAATGCCGATGGCGGAGGCGGGACTGTGTATGTGACTGCCGAGTATACAGGAGATGACGGCGCTGTGATTTCCTGCATTGAAAGATGGTGAGGCTTAATCAGGCAGCTGCATTGATGGGGGAGATGGGCGCAGATCATGCTGCAGATGAGTGCAGATCGGGCTGCAGATGAGCGCAGATAAGGCTGCAGATGGGCACAGATAAGCCTGCAGATGGGCGCAGATAAGGCTGAAGATGGGTACAGATTAGGATGCACTGAAGCTGCAGATGGATGCAGATCAGGCTGAAGATGGGCGCAGATCAGGCTGCAGATGGGCGCAGGTGGTGTGCAGATTAGGCTGCAGATGGGCACAGATCAGGCTGCACTGAAGCTGCAGATGGGCGCAGATCCGGCTGCACTAAAGCTGCAGATGGTGCACAGATCAGGCTGCAGATGGGCACAGATAAGGCTGCAGATGGGCGCAGGTGGTGTGCAGATCAGGCTGCAGATGGGCACAGATCAGGCTGCACTGAAGCTGCAGATGGGCGCAGATAAGTCTGCAGATGGACGTAGATAAGGCTGCAGATGGGCACAGATCAGGCTGCACTGAAGCTGCAGATGGGTGCAGATCAGGCTGCAGATGGGCACAGATCAGGCTGCAGATGGGCGCAGATCAGGCTGCAGATGGGCGCAGATCAGGCTGCACTAAAGCTGCAGATGGTGCACAGATCAGGCTGCAGATGGGCACAGATAAGGCTGCAGATGGGCGCAGATGGTGTGCAGATCAGGCTGCAGATAGGGTTGCCACCTTCTCTTCAAGCCAAACCCGAACACTTTAGAGGCGCACGGCATGGCACCCCAACCGCGGTGCTATTTTGCAGCGATTGTCACCCGACAAATCGCGGGAAAATCACGTAAACAGAATTGTGGGATGCCTTTGTGATTGGGGTGCCATTATCCCCATTCTCTCCTATTACAAATTTCATTTCCCTACCAGCACAAATCCTCCTCCTTCCAATACCCCCATGGCAGCCGACAGGGGGTATCACGGGGCCCCAGTACACAGGGGGATCCAGACAGCAGAGGGTTCGGAGTGGGGGACAACTACAGAGGAGGGGGACAATTACAGAGATTGATGGGGGAAATTACAGAGGAGGGGTGCAAATACAGAGGAGGGGTTAATTACAGAGCTAGGGGGCAAATACAGAGATAGGGAACAATTACAGAGGAAGAGGAGTGCAAATACAGGAGGAGGGGGTGACAATTACAGAGGAGGGGGTGACAATTACAGAGGAGGGGAGACAATTACAGAGGAGGGGAGACAATTACAGAGGAGGGGAGACAATTACAGAGGAGGGGGGGTGCAAATACAGAGGAAGAGGATGCAAATACAGGAGGAGGGGGTGGCAAATACAGTGGAGGGGGTGGCATATACAGAGGAAGAGGAGACAATTACAGAGGAGGGGGTGGCAAATACAGGAAGAAGAGGATGCAATTACAGAGGAGGGGGACAATTACAGAGGAGGGGGTGCAAATACAGACAAGGGGGGGGAAATTACAGAGAAGGGGAACAATTACAGAGGAGGGGTGACAAATACAGGAGGAGGAGGGGGGGTGGCAAATACAGGAGGAGGAGGGGGTGGCAATTACAGAGAAGGGGAGACAATTACAGAGGAGGGGAGACAATTACAGAGGAGGGGGGGTGCAAATACAGAGGAAGAGGATGCAAATACAGGAGGAGGGGGTGACAAATACAGTGGAGGGGGTGGCATATACAGAGGAAGAGGAGACAATTACAGAGGAGGGGGTGCAAATACAGACAAGGGGGGGGAAATTACAGAGAAGGGGAACAATTACAGAGGAGGGGGTGACAAATACAGGAGGAGGAGGATGCAATTACAAAGGAGGGGGGACAATTACAGAGAAGGGGAACAATTACAGAGGAGGGGTGACAAATACAGGAGGAGGAGGGGGTGACAAATACAGGAGGAGGGGGTGACAAATACAGGAGGAGGAGGGGGTGGCAAATACAGGAGGAGGGGGTGACAAATACAGGAGGAGGAGGGGGTGGCAAATACAGGAGGAGGGGGTGACAAATACAGGAGGAGGAGGGGGTGGCAAATACAGGAGGAGGGGGTGACAAATACAGGAGGAGGAGGGGGTGGCAAATACAGGAGGAGGGGGTGACAAATACAGGAGGAGGAGGGGGTGGCAAATACAGGAGGAGGAGGGGTGGCAAATACAGGAGGAGGGGGTGGCAAATACAGGAGGAGGGGGTGACAAATACAGACAAGGGGGGGAAATTACAGAGGAGGGGGTGACAAATACAGGAGGAGGGGGTGGCAAATACAGGAGGAGGGGGTGACAAATACAGGAGGAGGGGGGAAAACACAGAGGGGGGGGGAACACAGAGGAGTCAAAACATAAGAGAGAGAGGCGACAGGCAGCTACTGGTGCAGAAGTTTTTAATAAAATAAATGCTTAAAAACAATCCACTCACTGTCCATGTCAGAGCTGTATATGTCAGTCTGTGAAGTCGGCTGTCCCATCCTCCCCTCCAATCAACGCTGCTGTTATCACTGGAGGAAACAGAGAGCCACGGGAAACTCATGTGAACTGTCAGCCTCTGATGATGGAGGCGTGGTTAAGCCTCCGGAACGCTCTGATTGGTCACAGCATCCCAGGCTGACAGCTCACTGCAGTCTCCCCGCAGCTCTGTGTTATTGGCTTTCTCAAGCGATTCAGTAATAACAGCATTGTGGATTGGAGGGGAGGATGGGACAGCCGACTAAGTTCACAGACTGACAGTGAGTGGATTGTTTTTAAGCATTTACTTTATTAAAAACTTCTGCACCAGCAGCTGCCTGTCGCCTCTCTCTCTGTTTTCATTGCTCTGTATTTGCTCCCCCTGCCCGCCGCTACAATCCCCCTGCTGTCCGGGTCCCCCTGTGTGCTGGGGCTTGTAAAAGGCGGCCCCATGGTAACCCCTGTGAGCTGGAAATGGTGTCCGGGTGTGAGGCAGAGGGAAACCCGGGCACAGCCTCCTAAACCCGTACTGTCCGGGTCAAAACCGGACAGGTGGCAACCCTAGCTGCAGATGGGCACAGATCAGGATGCACTAAATCTGCAGATGGGCGCAGATCATGCTTCAGATGGACACAGATAAGGCTGCAGATGGGCACAGATCAGGCTGCACTGAAGCTGCAGATGGTGCACAGATCAGGCGGCAGATGGGCACAGATAAGGCTGCAGATGGGCGCAGATCAGGCTGCAGATGGGCACAGATCAGGCTGCACTAAAGCTGCAGATGGTGCACAGATCAGGCTGCAGATGGACGCAGATGGTGTGCAGATCAGACTGCAAATGGGCACAGATCAGGATGCACTGAAGCTGCAGATGGGCACAGATTAGGCAGCAGATGGGCACTAATCAGGCTGCATTGATGCTCACTGACTATTATTTTGCTTCAAAGTAGTTTATTTAAAAAAAAAAATGTTATTTCCTGAAACTTCCCTTAAATTGGGGTGCTCGTTATACACCGATAAATATGGTACAACTCATGATACATTAGTGTGATGTCAGTGGGAAGAATGCTTCTTACACTTGTGGTCACTGGGAGGAATTACACCCTTACAGATAGCTAAGCAGGTCAATGGTGTCAGTGGGAACTTATCTGAGAGGCAGAAATTGCTCTTTGCTCAAGGAACCCCCAGCAACCTCTGGAGGAACCGTAGGGTTCCATGGGACCCTGTCTGAGAAACCCTGGTGTAGACACTGACTGTGACCAGAAACTTGATATCTGATGAGCACTGGCACAGCTGGTGAGGCACTGTGGAAACACCAAGTCCTGTTGATGGCGGAGTCAGATCTAGGGTCGCCACCTATCCAGGATTCACCCGGACACATTATTCAGACCGGACTGTTGCTTCCCAAGTAATGGACAGTCACAGAAAAATCTGTTGCCGTCCGGGGGCTCCGTGCCGCTGTCTGGGGGCAAGTTCAACATCACTGGGGGGGGGGGGGGTGATGATGTCAGCAAGAGCAGTTTGGCCACACCCACTGTTTGCCACAATGCAAATAGTTACTAGACATGTGCACTGCCAATACATTTTTTCATTTTCGCTTCATTTGTTTTTTTTTCGTTTTCCGGGTCATTCGTATTTGATCGCAATCAGTAAATTCGTCCCCTCAAAATAACTCAACACACAGCCATTAATGTCTAAACCGCTGGCAACAGAAGTCAGTACACCCCTAAGTGAAAATGTCCAAATTGGGCCCAAAGTGTTAATATTATGTGTGGCCGCCATTATTTTCCAGCACTGCCTTAACCCTCTTGGGCATGGAGGTCACCAGAGCTTCACAGGTTGTCACTGGAGTCCTCTTCCCCTCCTCCATGATGACATCACGGAGCTGGTGGATGTTGGAGACCTTGCGCTCCTCCCCCTTCTGTTTGAGGATGTCCCACAGATGATCAATAGGGTTTAGGTCTGGAGACATGCTTGGCCAGTCCATCACCTTTACCCTCAGCTTCTTTAGCAAGACAGTGGTCATCTTGGAGGTGTGTTTGAGGTGGTTATCATGTTGGAATACTGCCCTGCGGCCCAGTCTCTGAAGGGAGGGGATCAGCTCTGCTTCAGTATGTCACAGTACATGTTGGCATTCATGGTTCCCTCAATGATCTGTAGCCCCCAGTGCCGGCAGCACTCAGGCAGCCACCGACCATGACACTCCCACCACCATGACACTCCCACCACCATGCTTGACTGTAGACAAGACACACTTGTCTTTGTCCTCCTCACCTGGTTGCCCCCACACACGCCTGACACCATCTGACACCAAATACGTTTATCTTGGTCTCATCAGACCACAGGACATGGTTCCAGTAATCCATGTCCTTAGTCTGCTTGTCTTCAGTAAACTGTTTGCGGCTTTCTTGTGCATCATCTTTAGAAGAGGCTTCCTTCTGGGACGACAGCCATGCAGACCAATTTGATGCAGTGTGCGGTGTATGGTCTGAGCACTGACAGGCTGACCCCCCCCCCCACAACCTCTGCAGCAATGCTGGCAGCACTCATACGTCTATTTCCCAAAGACAACCTCTGGATATGACGCTGAGCACGTGACCTCAACTTCTTTGGTGGACCATGGCGAGGCCTGTTCTGAGGGGAACCTGTCCTGTTATACCGCTGTATGGTCTTGGCCACCGTGCTGCAGCTCAGTTTCAGGGTCTTAGCAATCTTCTTATAGCCTCGGCCATCTTTATGTAGAGCAACAATTATTTATTTTTTCAGATCCTCAGAGAGTTCTTTGCATGAGGTGCCATGTTGAACTTCCAGTGACCAGTATGAGAGAGTGAGAGCGATAACACCAAATTTAACACACCTGCTCCCCATTCACACCTGAGACCTTGTGAGACTAAGGAATCACATGACACCGGGGGAGGGAAAATGGCTAATTGGGCCCAATTTGGACATTTTCACTTAGGGGTGTACTGACTTTTGTTGCCAGAGGTTTAGACATTAATTCCTGTGTGTTGAGTTATTTTGAGGAGACAGCAAATTTACACAGTGTGTGTGTGTGTGTGTGTGTGTGTGTGTGTGTGTGTATATATATATATATATATACACATACATACACACATATATATGTATATATATACACACACACATATACATACTATATCGTCTGTCTAGGAAAATGTCTCAGCTTTGCCTAACCATCCAGCCTAGGGGCCACTTCACACCACATGCAGTCCAGTGCGTTTTTTTTTTTCTGTATCAAAAACGCATGGAAAGTAGGTTATTTGGTTTTCAATGGCATAGTTCACACCAGTGCTTGCAGTTCCAGTTCCAGAAAAAAAAGTAGAACACGTTGCATTTTTCCTGCATTGGAACGCTGTAAAATGCATCAAAAATGCACCGCCTGGTTGTGTTCCAGATGCATTCCAGTTTGGTTTTTGGTGCATTTTTGATGCAGCCCCCCCCCCCTTTTTTCTTCTTAATCTTAAATAAGGACATGCCTGTTTCAGTGCGTTTTTTTGTGCATTTCTGTGCGTTTCTGATGTGTTTTACAGTACAGAACAAAAATGCAGCTTGTTCTACCTTTTTTTTTTTTTTTATTTATTTTTTTCCTGGAACTGACTGGTGGAACTGGTTTGAACTATGTCATTGTAAACCATATAACCTACATACCTAAATATAGATTTAATCTCAAGTTCCTTTCTCTACAGGAAACCTGTGACATTACCTTCAGACTTTTCACCATTTACCGTATATACTCGAGTATAAGCCGAGTTTTTTCAGCACATTTTTTTGTGTGTTGAAAGTGCCCCCCTCGGCTTATACTCGAATCAAGCATTTTTCTGCAGCAGAGAATGACATTTTCCGACCCAACTTTGGGGCCCCGTATCTCGGGGGCCACTTGGTGCCAGGAAGGAACCCCAAATTTGGTATGGACCTATAACACATCCAAAGATGGGGTTCCTAGTACCAAGTGGCCCCGAGATACGGGGCCCCAAAGTCGGTTCGGAAAATGTCATTCTCTGCTGCAGAAAAGTGCTTGACATTTTCTGAAACCGACTTTGGGGCCCCGTATTTTGGGGCCACTTGGTGCTAGGAACCCTATCTGGATATATTTTAGTGCTAAGTCCTCTGGGTTTGCACACCAAATTTGGGGTTCCTAGCACCAAGTGGCCCAGAGATACGGGGTACCAAATTCGGGACCCTGTCATTTCGGGACCCTTTGGGTCCAGAGACCCCAAATTTTGGCTGCAGGTAGGGGGGCATCTAGGAACCCTTAACTACCAAGTTTGAAGTTCGGGGGACCTATGGCTGCAAATGGGCACAGTGAGGCTGCAAATGGGCACAGTGAGGCTGCAAATGGGCACAGTGAGGCTGCAAATGGGCATTGTTGAACTTCTTTTCCATTTACAGTAGCTGCGCATTTCTCACCCTAGGCTTATACTCGAGTCAATACATTTTCCCATTTGTTTGTGGTAAAATTAGGTGCCTCGGCTTATATTCAGGTCGGCTTATACTCGAGTATATACAGTGATATGATTTTTTTTTTTTTACCAGTGTTGCATAACAAGAAAATGAGCAAAAAAAAAACCCCAAAAAACACCTTTTTAGTTTTCAAATAACTTTGTCATGCTTTGTACCACATCATTTTGTGTCCTTTTGAATAGACATGTGCACTGCTGAGAAATTAGTTTGTTTTTGTTTCATTCGTTATGATTGCAATCCGTAAATTCAAAAAAATGTGTAAATTTGAAAATCTGAAATAATTACCTAATAATAACTTAACTATTACTAACTATTAAATTATAGGTATTGGAATTTCCTTTTCAAATTTGGCTGTCAGTGAACGTAACGAATACGAATTCATCCAAAGTTATGAATTATCCGAAATAACAAATGTCGTATCTAAACAAATGCAACTAAACAAATTGATAATAATACATTTTCAATGTATTATTGCTCATGCTCAATACAATCCCAGACACGAACCGCAAGCTGCAGTTAAAAATTGCAGACTTGGAGGATTGTTCTCATCGGAATAACTAGACATGTGCAATTAGTTTCGTCCCAAATTAGTTTTTTGACAAATTTCGACAAATTCGTTAATTTGGAAACATCAGAATTACCAAAAACCCCTTTAACGAATATTCGAAATTTCGGAAATTACGAAAAATCTGAAATAATGACTAACTATTAAAATTATAGTTATTGGAATTCCCTTTCAAATTTGGCAGTTAGTGAATACCAATTTTTCTGAAGTTATGAATTATCCGAAACAACGAATCCTGTATCTAAACGAATGGAAAGTATTTAATTAATAATAATAATAAATTACATTAATACAATTATTATTATTAATATTTATTATTAATTTGTTCCGTTCCATTTGTTTAGATTGTTAAATTTGATTGTTAAATTTTGTTTGTTTTTTGTTTCATTCGTTTTATTTTTGGGTCATTCGTTATGATCACAATTCGTAAATTCGAAAATTCGTAAATCTGAAAATAAGAAAGGAAATCCCAACATTTGAAAAAATAACTAATAATAACTAACAATTAAATTATAGGTATTGTAATTTCCTTTTTAAATTTGGCTGTTAGTCAACGAAATGAATAAAAAAATGTATATAAGTGACAATTTATCCGAAATAATGAATGCCGTAAACAAATGGAACGGATTGAATTAATAATAAAAAATAATAAAATGTTTTTTATTATTTTTTTTGTTTAATATTAATTCATTACGTTCCGTTTGTTTAGATGCAGCATTTGTTGCTTCAGATAATTCGTAACATCGGATACATTTTTTATTCGTTACGTTCACTAACAGCCAAATTTAAAAAGGAAATTACAATACCTATAGTTTAAGCCTGGGTTCACACCATTGCGTTTTGAATTTTATGTTCAGCGTTACTGCGCACTAAACCGTCCGTTGTTCTGCGGTTTGTCAGCGTTTTAGGTGCGAATCAGCTGCGAACATAAATTCGCAACTCATTGTACTACTTCTGAGGGGGAAATCCACGCCAAATATAAAAAAAAAAAAAACGGCATGGATTCCCCCTCCAGGAGCATACCAGGCCCTTAGGTCTGGTATGGATTTTAAGGGTAACCCCCTATGCCGAAAAAACACGTGGGGGTCCCCCCAAAATCCATACCAGACCCTCATCCGAGCACGCAGCCTGGCAGGTCAGGAAAGGGGGTGGGGACGAGTGCCCCCCCTCCTGAACTGTACCAGGCCGCATGCCCTCAACATGGGGGGTGGGTGCTTTGGGGAAGGGGGCGCCCTGCGGCCCCCCCACCCCAAAGCACCTTGTCCCCATGTTGATGAGGACAAGGGCCTCTTCCCGACAACCCTGGCCATTGGTTGTTGGGGTCTGCAGGTGGGGGGCTTATCGGAATCCGGGAGCCCCCTTTAATAAAGGGGGCCCCCAGATCCCGGCCCCCCACCCTATGTGAATGAGTATGGGTTACCCCTACCCATTCACCTAAGGTGTAAAAGTGTAAATAAAAAAAACACACAATTTTTTAAAGTATTTTATTGCACAGCTCCGGGGTCTTTTTCCGTCTTGGGGGGTCTTCTCGCCGGACTCCTCCGCTCTCTTCTGCTCTTTTACCTAGCTCTTTCACGAGTGGAGGAGCCCGGCTTTCTTCTTTATCGCCGCCCACATATGATGTCACAGTCCCAGCATCCTCCGGGACTGTGACATCATATGTGGGTGGGTCACCATGTGACATGAGCATGTGACCCCGCCCCTTGTCCCTATATAAGTCACAGCACCACGTGTCTCTGCCATTCCGGCCAGAGAGAGCGACGAGCCAACATCGGAAGAAGAAGAAGGATCTGGGGGCCCCATTATTAAAGGGGGCTCCTGGATTCCGATAAGCCCCCCCCCGCCTGCAGACCCCAACAACCAATGGCCAGGGTTGTCGGGAAGAGGCCCTTGTCCTCATCAACATGGGGACAAGGTGCTTTGGGGTGGGGGGGCCGCAGGGCGCCCCTTCCCCAAAGCACCCACCTCCCATGTTGAGGGCATGCGGCCTGGTACGGTTCAGGAGGGGGGGGGCGCTCGCTCGTCCCCACCCCCTTTCATGACCTGCCAGGCTGCGTGCTCGGATAAGGGGCTGGTATGGATTTTTGGGGGACCCCCACGCCGTTTTTTCGGCGTAGGGGGTTACCCTTAAAATCCATACCAGACCTAAGAGCCTGGTATGCTCCTGGAGGGGAATCCATGCCGTTTTTTTTTTTTTATTATTTGCCATGGACTTCCCCCTCAAAAGTAGTACAATGAGTTGCGAATTTTTGTTCACAATGCAAGCCAGCTGCAAATCAGATGCGTGCCCATAGAAGATAATGGGCCTGAATTCGCACCTGAGCCGCACCGCACTGCCCAAAAGACCCACACGTTCTTTCTGCAATGCGCAGTGCGGATGCACTGCAGATATGTGAACATGCCTCATTAAAATCAATGTATTTTGAAATGTCCTGCGAATTCGCAGTGTTTTAAGCCGCAGCGAATTCGCATAGGTGTAAACCCAGGCTAATTGTTAGTTATTATTAGTTAGTTATTCTTTCAAATTTTGGGATTTTTTAACTAACTAATAATAACTAACAATTAAATTATAGGTATTGGAATTTCTTTTCAAATTTGGCTGTTAGTAAACATAACGAATAAAAAATGTATCCGAAGTTACGAATTATCCGTAGCAACAAATGCTGCATCTAAACAAATGGAACGTAATGAATTAATAATAGTAATAAACAAAAATAATAATAAGTAAAAACAAAAATTTTATTATTTTTATTAATATTAATTTGTTCCGTTCCATTTGTTTATGGCATTCGTTATTTCGGATAATTCGTAACTTCGGATAATTCATTACATTCACTAACAGACAAATTTGAAAGGAAATCCCAATACCTATAATTTAATAATTAGTAATAGTTAGGTTATTATTAGTTAGTTATTATTTCAGGTTTCGGATTTACCAATTTACAAATTTAAAAAAAAAAATCCTTATTTCTGAATTTTTTCTAATTTACGATTTTTTTTCTTCTGAATTTTTACAAATATTTACAAATATTTGGAAAAGTTTGTTAAGCGAGTTTTCGTTAATTCTGATATTTTCAAATTAACAAAATTTGTCAAAATTTAGAACGAAACGAATTGCACATGTCTACTTTTGAATATGACACATTTTAGGATAAAATGTATATATATATTTTTTTTTTTCAATAGATTTTTATTTGTATCTATCAATAACATAGAAAGACAATGTATACATTGTACAACGTTTACAGAAAGTTGCAGGCTAATATATAGTTTTTATTTACAATAAAACGTCAAGAAATACAAAATAGAAAAAAAAATATAGAAAATTAAAACCTCTTTTGCAAAACAATATTGCCACAAAAAAAAAAGCAGTCACTCCCCTCCTAAAAAAAAACAAAAAAAAAAAAAAACAATGTATACAGTATATTACTTTGTTTTAAGATACAGTTATTTAACCACTGTGGATATGTAGGATTGGCTGTGGTCCATAAAGGGGGTGGGGGTGAACCGGTATGAGTGCCAAAGAGGTTAACCACTTTCAGACCGGACCATTTTGCTGGCCAAAGACCAGAGCACTTTTTTTGCGATTCGGCACTGCG
The DNA here is from genome assembly GCA_028564925.1 of Lithobates sylvaticus. Lineage (NCBI taxonomy): Eukaryota > Metazoa > Chordata > Amphibia > Anura > Ranidae > Lithobates > Lithobates sylvaticus. Next base: position 295,083,290 of record CM053031.1, on the reverse strand, counting down.
TCGCTTTAACTGACAATTGCACGGTCGTGCGACGTGGCTCCCAAACAAAATTGACGTCCTTTTTTTTCCCCACAAATAGAGCTTTCTTTTGGTGGTATTTGATCACCTCTGCGTTTTTTATTTTTTGCGCTATAAACAAAAAAAGAGCGTCAATTTTGAAAAAAACACAATATTTTTTACTTTTTGCTATAATAAATATCCCCCCAAAAATATATAAAAAAACATTTATTTTCCTCAGTTTAGGCCGATATGTATTCTTCTTCTACATATTTGTGGTAAAAAAAATTGCAATAAGCGTTTATTGATTGGTTTGCGCAAAAGTTATAGCGTTTACAAAATAGGGGATAGTTTAATAGCATTTTTATTAATCATTTTTTTTTTTTTACTAGTAATGGCGGAGATCAGCGATTTTTATTGTGACTGCAACATTATGGCACATGGACATTTTTGACACATTTTTGGGACCATTGTCATTTATACTGCAATCACTGCTATACAAATGCATTGATTCCTGTGTAAATGACACTGGCAGTGAAGGGGTTAACCAGGGGGTGGCTGTGTAGGGGTTAAGTGTGTGGAAGGGGCGTGTTGCTAACTGTGGGGGGCGTGGCTGTGTGTGACAGTCACTGATCTCTGCTCCAATCACAGGGAGCAGAGATCAGTGTCACTTGTTGCTAGGCAGAACGGGGAGATGCTGTTTACAACGGCATCTCCCTGTTCTTCCTCCCCGTGGGACGATCGCGGGTATCCCGGCGGCGATTGAGTCCGCGGACCCCGCGACCCGACTCACGGCAGTCCCGACCGGCGCGCAATGGTACGGCGACAAATTCAAAGGGACCTACCTGTACGCCATTCTGCCGACGTATATGTGTGTGCGCCGGTCGGGAAGCGGTTAAAACAGATCACTGTAGTAATTAAAAATTGCCTTGTCTGGACTTCCCTTTACATTTTGCTGTGCAGAGAGACTCTGTCTCCATTTTCTGTTCCTGCAGCAGAGGAAGACAGAAGAACACTGCAACCATCTGAGAAAAAAAAACGAAAATTCTCCGGTCGCAGATTTATGACCTCCCAGCCATGAAGGGGTTAATGCCTCTCCCTGCCAGCCAATGATTGGCACACAAAGTGCAGTTGCAGCATTTGCTGAATGTTGTAATATGTGACTGTCTGATCTCCCCCCAGGCTCAGTAACGACCAGCGATGGGTCTGTTCAAGAAAGTGATGGTGGGGATCTTCTCCAGAGAGTCCGATGAGACGTTCCGCTGGCTCATCGACCTGCTGATATCGCCGCGGTTCCGGTCAGTGGTCCAAGATGTCCGTCCAGTCCTTGTGTCCAACACCATGTGCGGTGACTCCGATAAGTGCCACTTCGCCATTCTGTATCACACCAAGAAGAGAGGACGGCTGAACGTCACCGACGTCATCGACTCCTTGTATGACGAGGAGCTGAGACATCTGTCCAAGAAACTGGGTGAGGCATGAGTGCTGATACTGAGAATTACAGAGAGGGAAGTGGTACTGTGCAGAGTCCATACATACAGAATAAGAACAGATACCGAGAATTACACCCGACATACAGGACAAGAGAAGTGGTACTGTGCAGAGTCCATACATACAGAATAAGAACAGATACCGAGAATTACACCCGACATACAGGACAAGAGAAGTGGTACTGTGCAGAGTCCATACATACAGAATAAGAACAGATACCGAGAATTACACCCGACATACAGGACAAGAGAAGTGGTACTGTGCAGAGTCCATACATACAGAATAAGAACAGATACTGAGAATTACACCCGACATACAGGACAGGAGAAGTGGTACTGTGCAGAGTCCATACATATAGAATAAGAACAGATACTGAGAATTACACCCAGGATACAGGACAAGAGAAGTGGTACTGTGCAGAGTCCATACATACAGAATAAGAACAGATACCGAGAATTACACCCGACATACAGGACAAGAGAAGTAGTACTGTGCAGAGTCCATACATACAGAATAAGAACAGATACCGAGAATTACACCCGACATACAGGACAAGAGAAGTAGTACTGTGTAGAGTCCATACATACAGAATAAGAACAGATACCGAGAATTACACCCGACATACAGGACAAGAGAAGTGGTACTGTGCAGAGTCCATACATACAGAATAAGAACAGATACTGAGAATTACACCCGACATACAGGACAGGAGAAGTGGTACTGTGCAGAGTCCATACATATAGAATAAGAACAGATACTGAGAATTACACCCAGGATACAGGACAAGAGAAGTGGTACTGTGCAGAGTCCATACATACAGAATAAGAACAGATACGAGAATTACACCCGACATACAGGACAAGAGAAGTAGTACTGTGCAGAGTCCATACATACAGAATAAGAACAGATACGAGAATTACACCCGACATACAGGACAAGAGAAGTGGTACTGTGCAGAGTCCATACATGCAGAATAAGAACAGATACTGAGAATTACACCCGACATACAGGACAAGAGAAGTGGTACTGTGCAGAGTCCATACATACAGAATAAGAAGAGATACTGAGAATTACACCCGACATACAGGATAAGAGAAGTAGTACTGTGCAGAGTCCATACATGCAGAATAAGAACAGATACTGAGAATTACACCCGACATACAGGACAGGAGAAGTAGTACTGTGCAGAGTCCATACATACAGAATACGAACAGATACCGAGAATTACACCCAACATACAGGGCAAGAGAAGTGGTACTGTGCAGAGTCCATACATACAGAATAAGTCCAGATACTGAGAATTACACCCGACATACAGGACAAGAGAAGTGGTACTGTGCAGAGGGTGTGGCTGCTTGTGGTGCTGAGCTCCTCTGATGTCTGGTACAAGCCCAGGGTTGGGCTCCCCTGGGCGGGGATGTCTCCCAGGAGAGTCCCAGGCTTCCTGGCCTACACAAGGACTGTCAGGTGAAGCTGTGGTTGGTGGTAGGGTTGCCACCTGTCCAGGATTCACCCGGACAGTTTGGGTTTGGAATCATTTGTCCGGGTTTCAGACTGCCTGACACATTATTTAGACTGGACTATGGCTTCTCAGCAGGGTTGCTGGCTGCAGTTGTTGAAGCTGAGAGTGTCTGTTACACTCTTTCACACTGCCCAAAGCCAACACTAACAACCCCCCCCCCCCCCACACACACAGAGAGGAGAGAGGGCTCGATCTGCTCCTCTTCCCCCCCCACCCCTCTGTGTCTGCCCCACACTCCAATACCCAGGGCTGTGTCTCAGAGAAGGAAAGTTGGGGCTGAAAATTTGAAGTCCACCAGCCTTAGATACATCTGGATGAGAGGTGCTGACTGCCAAGGGGTGAGTGAGCTCACCATCCATCCCTGTCTGTGACTGAAGTCTCCCCCCTTCTCTCTCCTGCCTCTGAGTGAGTACACTAAGGCAAATCAGGGTTCTCAGAGCACCCCTTACATCAGAGTTCCCCTTTACATCAGAGGCCACAGTGTTCCCCCTTACATCAGAGTCTTCTCTGTACATCAGTAAATAAATATAAAGTGCGGCGCTCCTAAAGTGTTTCAAAAAATTAATATTTGAACAGGAAAATAAATAAAACTATTAGAATATAGATTGTGAATGAGTAGTGAAAAATCAATATATGCTGAAAATTATTGATAATAAATATGCTGAAGGATATTAATAATAAATATTCATAATCAATTAGAAGTGATTATATGAGACAATAATAAAAAGCAACAATATTACACCACAAATAGTGACATAGGTGTGTGCAAAATATTATAAAGTGACTTGTGCGGCTTGTCTGAAGTTTTCAATCACCAACTGGACAAAAGGCTTTACCGACTTTCGTGGACTCAGTCGGCTTATGCCGTGTCAGTCAAACGTGCTGAATGGTGTTTAGACCACACCTAGATGAGCAGCTCTTCCAGGATTATGATGCAGTGAAGACCACGGATAAATGCAGACAGTGGACGCTTAACCACTTGCCGACCGGCGCACGACGATATACGTCGGCAGAATGGCACGTACAGGCAGGAGGGCGTATATATACGTCCCTCCTTTAGCCTGTCCGTGCCATCGGGAGCGCGCCGGGAGCGGCACGCTCCCGCGCTGGTCGGCACCCCCGTGAGTCCGGCCGCGGTCCCCGCGGACTCGATCGCCGCGGGGACACCCGCGATCGTCTCACGGGAAGGCTGAACGGGGAGATGCCGAGATAAACAGCATCTCCCCGTTCTGCCTAGCAACTAGTGACGCCGATCTCTGCTCCCTGTGATTGGAGCAGAGATCAGCATTCACTAGCTGGCAGCCACGCCCCCCCACAGTAAGAAACACACCCCTAGGCATACTGCCAGTGTCATTTATACAGAAATCAATTTTTTTTTTACCAAAAATATGTAGAAGAATACGTATCGGCCTAAACTGAGGAAAAAAAAAATGCTTTTTTTATATATTTTTGGGGGATATTTATTATAGCAAAAAATGAAAAATAATGCGTTTTTTTTCAAAATTGTCGCTCTTTTTTGTTTATAGCGCAAAAAATAACAACCGCAGGGGCGATCGAATACCACCAAAAGAAAGCTCTATTTGTGGGAAAAAAAGGACGTCAATTTTGTTTGGGAGCCACGTCGCACGACCGCGCAATTGTCAGTTAAAGCGACGCAGTGCCGAATCGCAAAAAGGGGTCCTGGTCCTTTGGCTGAAAGTGGTTAATGGAAGCCCAAATTGGTCCGGTCTGAAAGTGGTTAATTTATTTTTAAAAAAGCAGATGGGTACTCACATGTGCAGAGAAAATGCAAGCATATATGGAAAGAATTGGCAGCAGTGGCATCAGCAAATTAGTCTCCCGACATGTTTCGCCTTATAGAGGCATCATCTGGGGGGCCCATCATCTGGGTATCTCTCCATATGGCAGGTAGTATTGTAGCCACTACTTAATCCATTTTTCTCTGGTCTCAGCCAACCCCCACTTGGTGGCACTCCGATTGTACTTCAATTTTGCTTTCCTAACACTCGACCAGTGAACCATTTCGGTTGTTCTTGGATACAGCAGGTCTGTACCCCTAGGTTAGCGGGCTGTTGCTTGCAAACCTCCGACTCTTTTCCCAGACCCCTATCAACCTCCCCTACGCACCCACGTGATCTCCCCTATTCCCAATCCCTAGTGTCCTGGGACCTACCACCCACCCTCCATCCCCCTAACCGCACACTTCAGACTATACCTTTTTGGACCCTATAAACCTGATACTTTTCACTGAATAACTGGTACTGTGCGACTTCGTGTCACCCTCCTCGATTACCCTGCGAACCCCACATAGTTCATACTCAACACGAATCCAGTTGTAGACTGAACGTTGCGTTCTCACACACCATGCCTGGACCCAGTAGGTGCTCGCCCAAACTAGAGATGTCTATTGTTTCTCTCAACACTCGTGGGCTTAACACGCCCGAAAAACGGTCTCAAGTCCTTTTATCCCTCCACAGACAAAAGGCTAGTTTTGCCTTCCTTCAGGAGACCCATTTCAGATCCGACTCGATCCCGAAACTCGCAAATGCACGCTTCCCAACATCCTTCCATGCCACCAACCATGCTGCAAAAACCAAAGGTGTATCTATCCTCATTGAAAAAAACTGCCCGTTCCTTGTCAAAGAGACTTGCATTGATGCAGAGGCTCGCCTCCTATTCACAAAGGGTTTGCTTCACGGTAAACCAGTTACTCTAACCAATGTTTACGCCCCCAACAAGGGACAAGTTTCCTTCTTTACTAACACTCTACACCGGCTGTCCTCATTCCAAGAAGGTATGCTAATCCTTGGAGGGGATTTTAATATCCCCCTCAACCCGTCTCACGACACATCGTCGGGCACCTCCACTTTGCCATTCAGGGCACTTAGATAAATTAAGACACGTCTACAAGAACTATCCCTTCATGACACGTGGCGTACACTCAACCCGAACGTTAAGGACTACACATTCTATTCTACCCCACATAATCGTTACTCCAGATTGGACTACCTCTGTATTTCCCAAGCTGACTTACCCACACTGACGTCCGCCGTGATTCATCCCATGTACGTCTCTGACCACCACCCGATCTCGATCACCTTGAACACTACACACTCTTCCCCCAGATCGCGCATTTGGCGCCTGGACCCGTCCCTCCTCACTGATGTAACCGTCTCATCCGCCATAACAGAACGTCTGGCTCTTTACTTCAGAGAAAATATCTCTCCAGAGATCTCCCCTATGGTGCTTTGGGAAGCCCACAACTATACGGGGGGAACTCATCGCGATCTCGGCCAAACAGAACAAAGACAGAAAGGCACATATTACCACACTATCGAACACTATACGGGCGTTAGAACGAGCGCACAAACGCTCCCTCGCTCTAGACTCTCTTCCCGAACTACTCCAAGCACGCAAGGAACTGCTAGACACCTTAAACAAACAAATTAGAAGAAACTATATTCTTTCCCAAAAAACTTTCTATGAATACGGTAACAAATCCGGTAAGCTTCTAGCTAGAGCACTTAGGATGAAAAAAGTCTCCTCGACTATACACTCCATTACAGATTCACAAGGACACCAGTCGGCGGACAACAAACGAATAGCTCTCCAATTTGTACGGTATTATACACAACTTTACAACCTACACCCCATTGATCCCCACAAAGAAGACACTTCGCGGAGGGAAATCCTGCGGGAATTTCTTGCTAAATACTGCCCTCGCTCCCTTACTGACGTTGATGCCACTAGCCTAAATCAACCTATTTCTTCCACTGAAGTAGACGCTGTACTCAAACAACTCAAACCCGGTAAAAGTCCTGGCCCGGACGGACTGACGACGGCGTACTATAAGACCTTTGTTGACACACTAAAACCCCACTTCCTAAACGCCTTTAATTCCATCTCATCCGACAATCCTCCACCCCGAGACCTTTTATCGGCCCACATAACAGTAATCCCAAAACCAAACAAGGATACGACGTTAGTGTCTAATTATCGGCCAATATCCCTTCTCAACGTCGACTTGAAAATCTATGCTAAAATTCTCGCCAACCGTCTCTTGCCTCTCTTACCCAACCTCATCTCGCTCGATCAAGTAGGATTTATACCTGGTAGAGAGGCAAGAGACAACACTATTAAAGCCATCAACATCCACCACTGGCTATCTACCTCTAAACAGCAGGGCTTTTTCCTTTCCCTGGATGCGGAGAAGGCGCAGTGGCCTGGGACTACATGGAGGAAACTCTCAAAATGATTGGGATCCATGATCGCATGCTCCAATTTATCATGGCCCTGTACTCCTCCCCCACCGCAAAAGTACGAATTAACGGCCATCTGTCGGACGCCTTCTCCATATCCGATGGAACCCGCCAGGGTTGTCCCTTGTCACCTCTAATATTCATGCTTACCTTGGAACCCCTTCTCCAACGCCTTCGGGCTAACGCAGACATCAAAGGTGTACAAATTTCGAACGACACATACAAACTCTCTGCATTTGCAGATGATGTCCTCTTATTCCTTACGGACCCTCATACCACCCTACCCAACTTACTGGCGGACTTCAAGACATTCCACTCTCTATCCAACCTCCAAATAAATTTTTCAAAATCCATAGCCCTAAACATCTCCTTAACTCATGAGAGCGTCTCACTTTGTCAAGCTAACTACCCATTCAAGTGGAACCGAAACGCCATTACCTACCTAGGGATTTCCCTCCCCTCCCATTTATCTAACCTGTACGCCACAAACTATGTCCCCATTCTACAACGTATTCAACAGCATCTCTTGTCATGGTCCACGGGTATCTTCTCGTGGTTCAGCAGAGCTGCCATACTCAAAATGGAAGGAAGAACTTCTGTTCCGATTTGTTGTGAACAAGCACCATTTATCTGTGTGAAACCAGTCTACCGATGTTCCTGTAACGTCCTGTCTACGTCCTTTGGCACCTTGACAATAAAGTAACTATTCTACAGAAGTTCTTCCTTCCAAGATGTGTGACCAATCTTCTTTTTCTTCAATTACTATTGACAGTGGTGAGCCGGGGGCCAGCACCCACCAATAAATCTTTATCCACAGTCTGAGCCGTGTTACACTCTTTTTGGATTTTGATGCATATGTTGCAATTTTTTTATTAAAGACCCATGAACCATATTTTAGTCACATTTCTCTGGACACCGGGCGCTCCTTTCTTTTTATCTAAGTCTACATGCTGAAACAACCTTAAGGTCGCACAGAAAAGGCCGCAGCTCAATCCCCGAGAGGGCCCATCACCACCATCCATCACTGGGCACTTACCCACCTGAAGACATTTCTTCCTTCTACCCACTCAGGACCATGGACCTATCCAGTCAGTCCAGCTTGGTCCCCAACACAAGAAAGACATCAGATGGGATAAAAAGAGAATTTCCAGCAACCTAAGAACTTTGTAAGAAATTAGAGATTGTTTCCAACTTTGGAGATGCCCATTATCACTTAGAAAGTACAGGAGAACAATGGTCTACTTCCGATCAGCATTAAACGTATCCAGTTATGGAAGCAGCTAAAACAGGTTGCCAAATAATGACAACTCTTTGTCATGAACAGAGCTTAGGTGCAATTCAAAACCCCAGTTGGTGCCCCAATCCAAATTAATGGAAGGCCCAAAGTGGCTAAATTTTTGTTCTTTTCAATGCTCAGTGTTTGAAAAGTGCTTGCATGAGAATCAAGAATTGTGTTGGTGAGGCTCTTGTTGTTGTACCTCCATGAATTGTGTTCAGGGAATGGAGTACAATTGTGGTAATCATGTACTGCGCATTTCCAGGGAGGGAGAATGTGATCGTGGTAATTGACGATTTAGAAAATGCCAGTGATGAGGTGAAGGCCCGGATTCTGGAGACTCAGCCCAGCATTGGACACTATGCCCGGGATGTCTTCCTATTCAACGCTACACGTGATAAAATAAATTCACCAAACTCCCAGAAGAATCTCAAAGAGATCAAACACATCATAAAAGGTAAAGCAAAATCAACCAGTCATTGGGGCTTTATTGGGTCATCATCTCAGATCGATGCACATTTTTACATGCTTGCTGCTCCATATTAAATAATGAAATTTCATATGTAAAGCCCAATTACATTTGCAGTTTAAATTATCATTATACATTCTAGGGGCCTCAAAACAAAAAGGTGTGCAAAGTCTTAACATGGTTTTGGTTTTGGAAAGCAGGCAAATCTTGAGTACAAAATCCTGGTCCCTCCCTAGATGCTAAACCAGGGGTAGGCAACCTCGGCCCTCCAGCTGTTTTGAAACTACAAGTTACATGAGACATTGCAAGACCCTGACAATCACAGGCGTGACTCCTAGAGGCAGAGGCATAATGGGATTTGTAGTTTCACCACAGCTGGAGTGCCGAGGTTGCCTACCCCTGTGCTAAACCCTCCCCTAAAGGCGAGATATGACATACTGGAGATCTCTAGTCAGCAGGCAACATGAGCTTTGCTTATTGGATAGCTGAAACTCTTACCTCACCAGGGGTGATCTTTGCAGAGAGACCACTGCTTGGACAGAGAGAGCAAGGATCCTTCTCTACAATGCTGTCAGGGGACATGCTTATCTAGCTAACAATTGAAGCAATTATCCGGTTAATCCTCATTTAGCCTACAATTACTGACAATAGCAAAACAGTCTGCTCAGGTATTCAGCATTCTATATACAAGACATTCATCTGAATTGAGTTATTGTGGTTATTCTGACATTTGACATTATATTTAATTTTATATATTCATTTTCTGTTTTTGTTTGTTGCAGCTCAAAATAGAAGACTGCAGGTAAGTACGGAAGAATATACAAGGTGTGCATTCTTAAGCAGGGTCAACCATGGCTGAGTCACCCACACTCTCCACTAGGGGTGCTGCCTCAGAAGAGGACTGAATAAGACCTAAACACACCGGCCGCTGACAGTCCACAGCCCAGGCAGAACTCTGTTTCTGCCTAATGTGAAGGAATGGCAGGTTCTAAATCTTTCGGTCATCATTCTCCTGGTCACCATTAGCAATGACCCACCAATGGCTGGGGATCCTCCTTTTGAAAGGTCTTACATCTTCTCCATGGTTACAGGATAGGCCTCTGATCATAAGGCAACACAGTCCAATGAACACCTGAGGCCCATGTGACAAGAGGACCCAGGTCACTTGCCGTGTGCTACATGGAGGAGGTCAGTTCCTCTCCGACAAGGGTGACTTCATCCCCTGCCCCAACCCAACCAGGTTTGGACTAGTGTAATTTCCCTTCAGGATCCATGTCAGGCTGGAGGGATCTACAGGTCAGGCCTATGGTACCTCCACTTGATTCTAGAAGTTTGGAGAAGATTCTAGAAGCTAGTTTGTGGAGGCGAGGAGGCTGAGATCTGCATATTCATGGGAATCTGACCAATCCCCAGGGAGGAGACCTGTCAGGGTGGTTCGGTCAGCCCATAAATATTGTGGAGCCTGGCCAGTTGGGATAGTTGTGCTTTGGTCGGGTGGAAGATGGAGTGCTGGGGCTGTGTCGTGGAGCCTGGGAGGGGCCCCCAGAGCTGAGAGGACTCTGTGTCCAGACTGGGAGCTGAGGAAGGAGAGAAGATGTAGAGAGGGATCTCCACTACCCCTCAGTCTCATCCGGGAGATACTCTGGCTAGCCTGAGAGGACCTGGACAGCAGGAGGACTGAACAGAAGTCTTATCCAAAGCAGCCGGATTCAAGGGACAGTGTGAGAACCTTTACACCTACAGGGCCAAAAAGGGAGAAGACTACCAGATGCAATATCCAGCAAGCTTTCACAGGGTCAGTGTCATATCTAAACCTAATCCCTTGCTCTAGGACACCTTACAAGGCAGCCGGGTGGGCTGGTATTTTTAGTTAAGGGGACATAGAGCTCCTCCAAGCTTGGGACTTTTGCTAAATTCCACTAAGGGGACACAGAACTCCGACAAAAGGAATTTTTACTGCCAATTCCAGAGAGACTGATATTGTTCCAGAGAGAATACAGTCCAGGATTTGCCATTTTTCAGTGTCTATAGTGAAGGCAGCTGTCCTTGAGTTATCCTATCAAGTTGGGCATCCCATAATCCCTCTTCCCCATCCAAGTTGTTTTCCCCTAATAAAACAACAAAAACAAGCCCATAGACTGATTTCTGTCTTTAAATAAAAGTTGAAAAATGTGTGTTGCCCGGCTATGCAGGAATAGGGATACTCAAAAATCCAGCGGTCCTCTAGGGGGCAGCACTACATAGGGAGTCAGTCAACAGTAACGCCATACCTACCTTTCTCCAAATATCTTTTCCTTCCCTGAAATCCTCCTTCATTTGTGTCTCACACGTTCCCCCTCTCAGACACCGCAGCTCCAGAAAGCAGTGGGTGGGACTAGGCGTGGCCAGGTGCTGACTGACAACCTGATAGCCACACCCCCTGCAACATTTATTAATTCCATTTTAGTACAATCAGGCACCACCTACATGAGAGTGACAACTCTGAACTGAATTCAGAAGCAGTGCAGCATAATTGCCACCCCCTCGCAAGAAGCTGTATAAGGTGGGCTTTAATGGTAGGATCCACAGGTAATCATGGGACTTTGTAATGGCTTTGATTTTTCCCTCTGCTTTGATTACAATGACTTTTCCCTGAAATGGTTTCCCACAAATTTTACAAAATTATCAAGAAATCTGAAAATCAGTTTTGCCCACCCCTGGTTCTAACACCGACATACTGTACAATGCATTGTAATGTATCATGCGCCATGCATCACTTGCTTATATTCATTATATCTTCTTATTTTTCAGCGCATGCCCTTGGGAAAAATACTTATCGAATACCATCGTCTGCTTATATTCGGCTTAATGATCTGTGCCATTATTTTCATATCACTGGTTGCGTCTGGGACCCAACAGAATACTGTACCTCTGACTACGGCGAGTCCATGGAATATCACTGCCAACACCACCACCAAAACGTGAACCCATAGACATGGCCATGGAAAGTCCTACACATAGACATGGCCATGGGAAGTCCTACACATAGACATGACCATAGAAAGTCCTACACATAGACATGGCCGTGGAAAGTCCTACACATAGACATGGCCGTGGAAAGTCCTACACATAGACATGGCCGTGGAAAGTCCTACACATAGACACGACCGTGGAAAGTCCTACATATCGACACGGCCGTGGAAAGTCCTACACATAGACATGGCCGTGGAAAGTCCTACATATAGACATGGCCGTGGAAAGTCCTACACATACAGTGGTGTGAAAAAGTGTTTGCCCCTTCCTCATTTCCTGTTCCTTTGCATGTTTGTCACACTTAAGTGTCGGAACATCAAACCAATTTAAACAATAGTCAAGGACAACACATAGACATGGCCGTGTGAAAAAGTGATTGCCCCCTACACCTAATAACTGGTTGGGCCACCCTTAGCAGCAACAACTGCAACCAAGCGTTTGGAAAGTCCTACACATAGACATGGCCGTGGAAAGTCCTACACATAGACAGGTCAGGACTTTGGCTAGGCCACTCCAAAGTCATTTTGTTTTTCTTCAGCCATTCGGTGGTGGACTTGCTGGTGTGTTTAGGACATTGTCCTGCTGCAGAACCCAAGTTCGTTTCAGCTTGAGTACACGAACAGATGGTCGGACATTCTCCTTCAGGATCTCTTGGTAGACAGCAGAAATAGTTCCTTTTATCACGGCAAGTCTTCCAGGTCCTGAAGCTGCAAAACAGCCCCAGACCATCACACCACCACCACCATATTTTACTGTTGGTATAATGTTCTTTTTATGAAATGCAGTGTTCCTTCTATGCCAGATATACTTGGACACACACCTTCCAGAGTTCCACTTTTGTCTCATCGGTCCACAGAATGTTGTCCCAAAAGTCTTGGGGATCATCAAGATGTGTTGTGGAGAAATTGAGACGAGCTTTGATGTTCTTTTTGCTCAGCAGTGGTTTTCTCCTTGGAACTCTGCCATGCAGGCCATTTTTGCCCAGTCTTTTCCTGATGGTGGAGGCATGAACGCTGACCTTAACTGAGGCAAGTGAGGCCTGCAGTTCCTTGGACGTTGTTGTGGGGTCTTTTGTGACCTCTTGGATGAATTTTGGGCGGCCGGCCACTCCTGGGAAGGTTCACCACTGTTCCATGTCTTCGCCATTTGTGGATAATGGCTCTCACTGTGGTTCGCTGGATTCCCAAAGCTTTGGAAATGGCTTTATAACCTTTCCAGACTGATAGATCTCAATTACTTTCTTTCTCAATTGTTCCTGAATTTCTTTGGGTCTCGCATGATGTGTAGCTTTTAAGGATCTTCTGGTGGACCTTACTGTGTCAAGCAGCTCCTATTTAAGTGATGCCTTGATTGTGAACAGGTGTGGCAATAATCAGGCCTGGGTGTGGCTAGAGAAATTGAACTCAGGTGTGGACAACCACAGTTATAGTATGTTTTAACAAGGGGGGCAATCACTTTTTCACACAGGGCCATGATGGTTTGGATTTTTTTTCACCTTTAATAATAAACACCTTCATTTACAAATTGCATTTTGTGTTTACTTGTGTTGCCTTGACTATTGTTTAAATTGGTTTGATGTTCCGAAACACTTAAGTGTGACAAACATGCAAAGGAACAGGAAATGAGGAAGGGGGCAAACACTTTTTCACACCACTGTAGACATGGCCGTGGAAAGTCCTACATATAGACATGGTCGTGGAAAGTCCTACACATAGACATGGCCGTGGAAAGTCCTACACATAGACATGGCCATGGAAAGTCCTACACATAGACATGGCCATGGAAAGTCCTACACATAGACATGGCCGTGGAAAGTCCTACACATAGACATGGCCGTGGAAAGTCCTACACATAGACATGGCCGTGGAAAGTCCTACACATAGACATGGCCGTGGAAAGTCCTACACATAGACATGACCGTGGAAAGTCCTACACATAGACATGGCCATGGAAAGTCCTACACTATCGTGCAGTATATATACATTTAGAATGGGTAACAGTTGGAGGAAAATATAGTTACGTAAATGTCTTGGGTACAATTTTTTTTGCCTAAACCAATACCAAAATAAAATGAATTAAACTTTGCAATTAAATATATGTATCTTTTTTCCAGGGGGAACGTGGGATAACGCAGTTTCCGGCACCTCCAGCACTAAATGTATGCAGTGGCAGGGGATAGCAGGGTGTGCTGAAGGGTCCAATGATGCAAACTGCCAGGGGATTTATTGTTGCTGGGGGGGTCAATTGTTGTTGTCCCACAGCAACGATTGACCCACTAGCAACCCACCCGTCTTATGTTGCTAGTTGGTCAATTGTCGCTGGGAGGTATCTACTGTTGAGGGAGGGGTCTATTGTTGCTGGCTGCTGGAGGATCCATTAATGGCGGCTGCTGGGGGATCTATTGTTGCTTGGGGGATTTATTGTTGAGGGAGGGGTCTATTGTTGCTGGGGGAGGGGGTTCTTATGTTGCGGGTAGTCAATTGTTGCTGGGGGCGACCTACTGTTGAGGAGGGGGTCTATTGTTGCTGGAAGGTCTATAATTTCTGGCTTCTGGGGGATTTCTTGTTCCTGGTGGGGTCTATTGTTCCTGGGGTGGGTTTTTTGTTGTGAGGCAATATTTTGTTGCAAGTGGTCTATTGGTGCTGGGGGGGTCTATTATTGTTGGGGGTGTCTACTATTGGGGGATCTATTTTTGCTTTAGGGGGCTATTGTTGCTGGCTGCAAGGGATCCATTTTACTGCTTTTCTTATTATGATTACCAAATTCCTTACAGATTACTTAGCACCACAAAATGCTACTTGATTGTATCTAAAAGGGGTGGTACTGGGAGGTGGGTATGGGATGGAAACATGGAACGGTGCTCAGAGGTGGGTAGGGGGCGGAGACAAGGGGAGACTTGAGGGAGGGGAGTTCCTGCACCTATTCTTTGAGAAAAAAAGCTATGTATGTATGTATGTATATATATATATATATATATATATATATAGTTAGACAGGGAAAGGAGTTTACATTTGAAAACGTGTTTGATATACCTGATTATATTAGTGAATTTGTTATAACCAGGGCGTTTTTCCTCAGAGACCAGGTGCAGGTACTCCCTCCTTCCAAGACACATTTTGTCTCTCCGCCCCCTACCCACCTCCGAGCACCTTCCCTTAGCTCCACCCCCTACCCACCTCCGAGCACCGTCCCTTTGCTCCACCCCCTACCCACCTCCCAGTATCGCCCCTTTTAGAGAATAAAAGGACCAAGTATAATTTTGTGGTGATAAGTCATTTTTATGAAGAAATTGGATTGTTTTTATTGGATATGTTTTATAGCAGAAATTAAAAAATATTTTTTTTCAAAATTGACGGCCTTTTTTGTTTATAGCGCGAAAAATTTAAAAAAACGGCAGAGGTGATCAAATACCACCAAAAGAAAGCTCTATTTGTGGGGAAAAAAAAAGAAATCAATTTTATTTGGCTACAGTGCTATTGTCAGTTAAAGTAATGCAGTGCCGTATCGCAAAAAATGGCCTGGTCATGGGGGCGGGGGGGGGGGGGGGCTAAATCTTCCGTAGGTCAAGTAGATAGCCACCTTTTACATTGATATTGAAATTTGATTTATGATATTTTCACATGTACTTTATTGAGGCACTTTTTTTTTTGTTCATGTTGGCATTTAATCTCATTTAATATATATATATATATTTTTATTATTATATTACAGCGCTACCCTTTTTTTTATACACGTTATACACTTATAAATATAAATAAACTTTGCTTTACATTATTATTATCCCTTTCATGCCTAAGCCCATTTCTGACATTTGTTGCTTACAAGTTTAACATTTATATTTTTTGCTAGAAAATTACTTGGAAGTGGAACCCCAAAACTATCTATCTATCTATCTATCTATCTATCTATCTATCTATCTATCTATCTATCTATCTATCTATCTATCTATCTATCTATCTATCTATCTCTATCTAATGTTTATATCTATCTATCTCTATCTAATGTTTATATCTATCTATCTATCTATCTATCTATCTATCTCTATCTATCTATCTATCTATGTTTATATCTATCTCTATATAATGTCTATATCTATCTCTATCTAATGTTTATATCTATCTCTATCTCTATCTAATGTTTATATCTATCTATCTCTATCTAATGTTTATATCTATCTATCTATCTATCTATCTGTCTATCTATCTATCTATCTATCTATCTATCTATTATCTATCTATCTATCTATCTATCTATCTATCTCTATATAATGTCTATATCTATCTCTATATAATGTGTATCTCTCTCTCTCTCTCTATTTATATATATATATGTAGCGAGGACACTTTTCTAAAGTGTGCGCTATAATGCAAATGTATTTTTTTCCAGAACTGTAACAGAGTTCTGGGGGTTAATTGTTTAGGTCTTTTACTTTGGCATCAGTCTGGCTGGGCTGTACTGAGGTTCTGCCTGGTGATAGGTGCAGTGAGGCACCCATGACAGGCTGAGAACGCAGCCTGGTTGGATGTGTTAGGTACCAATCCTTCTCGGAGCCAATCAGTGGGCCCGTCTGGCCCCGCTGCGTAGTCTGGGAAGGGGTATTTAAGGTGCTGAAGTCACGTGTTCAGGGTTCGGCTGCTGCTTTCATTCTTGGTTCCGGTCCGGACCAACCCCGTGAGGGGTCCTAGACCCAGGAGTGTCTGCTGCCCCCTTAAGCCTGGTCACCCTGACCAGCCCCAGAGTGCCTCATGGTCTGGGATGGGTATCCGTCCGTTCCCGAGTCTCGGAACTGGCTAGTTTGAGGCCCACTAACTGAAGGAGGATTCGGAGGCGTCCCGGTGTTCTCTCGGCATTGGAGAGAGACACAGCAACTCATACAAGTGACCAGGGGGGACTCTTCAGAGGAGGGCCAAGAAGCTGGCTGCTTGGTAAGAGCCTGGGAGCTGAGATTGTATGGACACTAGTGAATCCAAAATTTCTTACGGTATCGCCAAGGTGGCTGAAAGATCCAGGTACCGTGAGGAAAGTTCCTAAATTATCTTCAGTTACAATCTAGTCTGTGGCAGAGACTTTGAAGTACTTTCAAGTCACTTGTTGGGTGCTAAATCTACAGTTATGCCGCATACACACGTTCGGACTTTGTCCCCCGGACCTAGTCCGGCGGACAATCCGCCGGACTTTCCGAGGGGGGACTTGCCCACACACGCCCGGACTTCCGAGCGTGTGACTTGCCCACACACGCCCGGACTTCTCCGGCGGACAATCCGCGGGAAAAAGTCAGCGGGACTTTTGAAAATGAACGGACTTGCCCACACACGGAGCAGTCCGTTCATTTAGAACGTAACTGCAGGTAGACGGGGCTAGTGAAGGCAGTGAATGCTGCCGCGCTAGCCCCGTCACCTGGCATGGATTTAAAGGGAATCCCCACGCCGAAAAAATGGCGTGGGGGTCCCCCCCAAATCCATCTCAGACCCTTATCCGAGCACGCAGCCCGGCAGGCCAGGAAAGGGGTGGGGACGAGCGAGCGCCCCCCCTCCTGAGCCATACCAGGCCGCGTGCCCTCAACATGGGGGGTGCCCTGGGGAAAGGGGGGCCCTGTGCCCCCCACCCCAAAGCACCTTGTCCCCATGTTGATGAGGACAAGGGCCTTTTCCCGCAACCCTGGCCGTTGGTTGTCGGGGTCTGCGGGCGGGGGCTTATCGGAATCCGGGAGCCCCCTTTTATAAGGGGGCCCCCAGATCCCGGCCCCCCACCCTGTGAATGAGTATGGGGTACGATGCACTGCTCCGGGGGTCTTCTTCCGTCTTGGGGGGTCTTCTCGCCGGTCTCCTCCGCCATTTACCTAGCTCTTTTACCGAACAGAGAAGGCCGGCTACCTTCTTCGTCGTCAACGCCATCGTCTGGGGGTCTCGATCCGCCTTTGGGGGTCTTCCGGGGTCTTCCAGGGTCTCTTCTGTTCTTGCCGCGGTCGTGGTTTTCCGCGCCGCCCACGCCGCCGCCTTCTTCTTCTTCTTCTTCCGATGTTGACCCGTCGCTGTCTCTGGCCGGAATGCCAGAGCCGCGCTGTGCTGGGACTTATATAGGGACAAGGGGACAGGGTCACATGCTCATGTCACATGGTGACCCCGCCCCCCCCTGTGATGTCACAGTCCCAGCATCCTCCTCTATATATATTATATATAACATCATATATATTTATATAATCTCTAGCTCATATATATATATATAATTTTTTTTAGCAGACCCTAGAGAATAAAATGGTGATTGTTGCAATATTTTATGTCACGGGGTATTTGCGCAGTGGTCTTTCAAACACACTTTTTTGGGAAGAAATACACTTTCAGGAATACAAAAAAAAATAAACAGTAACGTTACCCCAGTTTTTTTGTATAATATGAAAAATGATGTTATGCCGAGTAAATAGATACCTAACATGTCTTGCTTTGAAATTGCGCCCACCCGTGGAATGGCGACAAACTACGGTACTTAACAATCTCCATAGGCAATACTTTAAATAATGTTTACGGTTACCAGGTTAGAGTTACAGAGGAGGTCTTTTACTAGAATTATTGCTCTCACTCTGGCGATCGCCGCAAAAAAAAGTTTTATTATTTATTTACGTCACCTCCCGCCCCTAACAGCTGAGGGGCTTTTAGCCACATTGGTTGTTATCCCTAAAGAGCCGACCGCCCGCTCTAAAAAGCGGTACCGGGGTGATGCCTGCAGCTGCAGATCACCCCGGTATAACCGCTTAAAGCTGAGGCCGCATATGTGCGTACGGTCGGCGCTAAGAGGTTAATATATTGATTTCATAAGCAATGAAAGAAACCTCTTTAACCACTTCAGCTCCGGTTTTAGGCTTTATGACCAGGCCATTTTTTGCGATATGTTTTTTTTTTTTTTCAAAAAATTTTCATTTGTTCCGGATTTGCTCAAAATTTTTTGAAAACTTTACATTTGTACTCTGGACCAGCTTCCCCATAGAGACAATGGCGGGCTATGCCTGGGAGTGTGTCTATGGGAGTGTTTGACCATTCCTCCAGAAGCGCATTTGTGAGGCAGGTCCAGATCATTTGGTGGAGGGGGGGGGTTATGGTGTGGGGGTTGTTTTTCAGGGGTTGGGTTTGGCCCCTTAGTTCCAGTGAAGAAAACTCTTAATTTTCATTGAAATCCATGCGTCTGCCACCGTGCATGTAGGTTAGGGGTTGGGCGCATGGAACGGGGGGGGAGTGGCTTCCTAACGAGCGAGCCGCTACTGCTGTAAAGGCTTATAAAGCGTTGCCTATGGAGATTTTTAGGTTGCTGGCACTGTTCCACGGGCGTACAAAATTTTAACCACTTAAGGACTGGAAGATTTTCCCCCTTAATGACCAGGTCATTTTTTTGCGATTCGGCACTGCATCACTTTAACTGAGAATTGCGTTGTACCCAAACAAAAATTGATGTCCTTTTTTTTCCCCACAAAAAGAGATTTCTTTTGGAGGTATTTGATCACCTCTGCGGTTTTTTATTTTTTGCGCTATAAACAAACCAAGACCGACAATTTTTTTTTGCTATAATACATATCCCAAAAAACATATATATAAAAAAATAAATGTATTTCTCAGTTTAGGCCGATATGTATTCTTCTACATATTTTTGGTCAAAAAATTAAATAAAACTTGCAATAGGTAAATATTGAGTAGACATGTGCACAATAGAAAAATTTGTTTATTTTCGTTTAGTTTCTTTTGTTTCCGTTGATTCGTACCGATTTGTAAATTCGTAACGATTCGTATTTTCGCAAGAGTTATTTTTTCGTTGATTCGTTTTTCCGTTAGTTTAATTTTCGTTTATTCTAAATTCGGACGCATTCGTATTTTCGTAGATTTAGTTACATTCGTACTTTTGTAACATTGTTTTCGTAGATTCGTAATCGGAGCATAATTCATAATTTTATGTAATGTTTATGCTATTATTACATTTAAGAGACACGGAAAATTACGAATCGAAAAAAAAAGTTACAAATGTACAAATTTTTTTGTTCAATCCATTCGAAGCACGTTAAGCAGCGCCATTGTAAGAGACACGGAAAATTACGAATCGAAAAAAAAAAAAAAAAAAAAAGTTACGCATTTTTTCGTTCAATCCATTTGAAGCACGTTAAGCAGCGCCATTGTAAGGACACGGAAAATTACGAAACAAAAAAAAAAAGTTACGAAAGTACGAATTTTTTCGTTCAATCCATTCGAAGCACGTTAAGCAGCGCCATTGTAAGGGACACGGAAAATTACCAATTCAACAACAAAAAAAAAAGTTACGAATGTACGAATTTTTTTGTTCATTTTGATTTTCGCTGTTCCTGTTTTCGTTTTTCGGATTTTCTTCTTTCGTAGTTTCGTTGTTTCTAATTTGGTTATTTCGGATTTTCGTTGTTTTTCGTATTCGTTCGATTCGAACATTCGTTATTCGTTAAAATTTTTAACGAATCGTTCGTTCATTCGTACGATAACGAATAACGAATATAACGAATTTTAACGAAAAACGAAAAAAAAAAAAACGAAACGAATTGCACATGTCTAATATTGATTGGTTTGCGCAAAAGTTATCGCGTCTACAAACTAGGGGGTAGATTTAGGGACTTTTATTTATTTTTTATTGTTTTTACTGCTAATGGCAGCGATCTGCGATTTTTCGCGGGACTGCGACATTACGGCTGACAAATCTAAGCCCAAATGACACTTTTTGGGGACCAGTGACATTATCACATTGATTAGTGCTATAAAAGTGCACTGATCAATGTAAAAATTACACTGGCAGGGAAGAGGTTAACACTAGGGAGCGATCAAGGGGTTAAGTGTGTTCCCTGGGTGTGGTCTAACTGTAGGGGGGGATGGGCTGCCAGGGACATGACAGAGATCACTGTTCCCAATCAATGGGGACAGTCGATCTGTCACGTTCCCTGTCAGAATGGGGAGCCGCCTTGTTTACAAAGACAGATCTCCGTTCTGCCTCTGTAATAGGCGATCGGGGGTTGCCGGCAGACATCGAGTCCACCCGACCCGTGGGAACGCGCCAGCAACTGCGCCTGCGCGAGCCGACGTACAGCTCCGGCGATTCGCGCAGCAGAGCCAACCCGTCACCGTATAATGACGGCGGCTGGTCGGCAAATAGTTAAATTGTAATATGTTAACATCAACTTTTATGGTTTCCAAGAAAATTAGGAAATAATATTGTGTTTGTATTCGCTAAAATTCATTAACCGATTCAGCCCCGGAAGATTTGACAATTGCGCGGTCGTGCGACGTGGGACCAAAAAAAAAAATGACGTCCTTTTTCCCCACAAATAGAGATTTCTTTTGGTGGTATTTGATCACCTCTGCCGTTTTTATTTTTTACACTATAAACAAAAAAAGAGCGACAATTTAGAAAAAAAACACTATCTTGTACTTTTTGCAATAATAAATATCCAATTTTTATTTTATTTTAAAAAGCTAAATTTTTCCTCGGTTTAGGCCGATACGTATTCTTTTACATATTTTTGGTAAAAAAAAATAAAAAATAAATCGCAATAAGCTTATATTTATTGGTTTGCACAAAAGTTTATAGCGTCTACAAAATAGGGGATAGATTTCTAGCATTTTTGTTATTATTATTTATTTTTTTTTTACTAGTAATGTCGGCAAACTACGATTTTTATCATGGCTGCAACATTATGGCGGACACTCCGGACAATTTTGACATATTTTTGGGACCATTGTCATTTATAAAGCGATCCGTGCTATAAAAATGCACTGATTACTGTAAAAATGTCACTGGCAGTGAAAGGGTTAACACTAGGGGGCAATCAAGGGGTTAACTGTGTTCCCTGCTACGTGTTCTAACTGAAGGAGGGATGGGACTTGCTAGGGGAAGAGAGAGATCGGTGTTGATACTTTGTATGAACACACGATCAGTCTCTTCTCCCCTCAGAGAGCCGGGATCTCTGTGTTTACACACTGAGATCCCAATTCTCGCTGTGTCACGAGCGATCGTGGGAGCCCGGTGGTTATCGCGACCGCCGGGCGCTGGCATCGGCTCCGGCCCCAGCCCCTAGTGGCCCCTAGTGGCCACAATAAGAAGCGACGTAACATGGCGGCGATTCGCGCAGCCGTGCCATTCTGCCGCAGTAAAACTGCGGCGGTTGGTCGGCAAGCGGTTAAACTGTATTTTTTTTTTCAGAAAATTTGTGCGACATAGAAAGTGTCAACAACAACCATTTTATTGTCCAGGGTCTCTGCTTAAAAAAAACAAAAAAATTAATGTTTGGGGGTTCTAAGTAATATACTAGTAATAGTCCCATCCCCCCTTCAGTTAGAACACGTAGCAGGGAACACAGCTAACCCCTTGATTGCCCCCTAGTGTTAACCTTAGCAAAAAAAATAAATGCTGATATTTACATGTATGAGAGAATTTCCCCGATCTGGAACTGGTAAAACTGGTGCCTGTTTCTCTAAGATCCGGTAATATTTCTGGTATCAATAAACAAAAACAAATGTTGGGTTGAAACTTTCAGAATAACAAAAATGTCCAAACTGTACTAAACATTCCAAGTGATAAAATATAATGCAATATGCTGGGATATTGGTTCAAGTGCGTCAAATCCTCCACCTTGTGACCTCACCAACATTGAGATATGGATGTGCCCTCACCGCAACGGGCACACCCTCTATTATGGAGGGTCAGAATTGGCAACTGCGGCGTGTTCCCGGGGTCCTTCTGTGCAGGTGATGTCTGTCTCTCCAGCTGTCCGTCCCACACTTTGAAATAATCCGTCCAAGCACCCAGCGGCATGGGCATCCACAGGTAGGGACAAGGGGGGGCAAGTGCCCCCCCCGTGGAATCAGGGATCGGATCAGGAGTTCCCCACTTGGTCTTTATCCTAGCGCCGGCGGCCGGCCCTGATCACACCTGAACACAGTTTAGCAGGGCCAGTGACAGCTGGTGTGAGGAGCGGGACAGCGAAGGCCTCAAGGGGTGGGCAGGATGACATCACCCGGTCTACATAGTGCGAGCACGCTGCCCAGGAGACAGAAGCCACGGAGAGCAGCAAGACACCAGGAACAGCGGGCACAACATTGCCAGTGCCTCGAACTAGACATGTGCACAATAGAAAAATTAGTTTAGTTTAGTTTTGTTTCTGTTCGTTTCCGTTGATTCGTAACGATTCGTAATTTCGTAAGTCGTCAGTGTTTGCATTCGGACTCCTTTTTTCGCGTTATTTTCGAGTTATTTTTTTCGTTGATTCGTTTTTCCGTTAGTCTAATTTTTGTTTATTCGAAATTCGTATTTTCGTTATATTTTGTATTCGGACGCATTCGTATTTTCGTAGATTTAGTTACATTCGTATTTTCGTAAGATTGATTTATTCGTACTTTCGTAACATTGTTTTCGTAGATTCGTAATCGGAGCATAATTCATAATGTTATGTAATGTGTATGCTATTATTACATTGTAAGAGACACGGAAAATGACGAATCGAAAAAAAAAAGTTACGATTGTACGAATTTTTTCGTTCAATCCATTCGAAGCACGTTTAGCGGCGCCATTGTAAGAGACACGGAAAATTACGAATCAACAAAAAAAAAAAAAGTTACGAAGTACGAATTTTTTCGTTCAATCCATTCGAAGCACGTTAAGCAGCGCCATTGTAAGAGACACGGAAAATACGAATCAACAAAAAAAAAAAAGCTACGAATGTACGAATTTTTTCGTTCAATCCATTCGAAGCACGTTAAGCAGCGCCATTGTAAGTGACACGGAAAATTACGAATCGAAAAAAAAAAAGTTCCGAATGTACGAATTTTTTCGTTCAATCCATTCGAAAGCACGTTAAGCAGCGCCATTTTAAGAGACACGGAAAATTACGAATCAACAAAAAAAAAAAAAGTTACGAACGTACGAATTTTTTCGTTCAATCCATTCGAAGCACGTTAAGCAGCGCCATTGTAAGAGACACGGAAAAATTACGAATCGAAAAAAAAAAAAGTTCCGAATGTACGAATTTTTTCGTTCAATCCATTCGAAGCACGTTAAGCAGCGCCATTGTAAGAGACACGGAAAATTACGAATCGACAAAAAAAAAAAAAAAAGTTACGAATGTACGAATTTTTCGTTCATTTTGATTTTCGTTGTTTCTGTTTTCGTTTTTCGGATTTTCATTCTTTCGTAGTTTCGTTGTTTCTAATTTAATTATTTCGTAATTTCGTTGTTTTTCATATTCGTTCAATTCGATAATTCATTATTCGTTAAAATTTTTACTAAATCATTCCTTCATTCGTACGATAACGAATGAACGAATATAACGAATTTGAACGGAAAACGAATCGTAACTAAACGAATTGCACATTTCTACCTCGAACCATTAAACCTCCTCACCGCTCCCAGACCTGGAGGACAGACTGACGGGGGGTTCAGAGAACAAGGACGGGCAGGAAATGCAAGCAGCCGGGGACCGCTCCATGTCACATCATAGATCCGATGGAAGGAACAGAGAACCTCCTGTCCTCACCCAGAATGAAAACGGGTCTTGCCAGCTGCTGGCCATCATGGACATCCTACTGGCATGCAAGATACCGTACTGAGCATTACACACACCACTGGGACATAGGGGCACTAGAGGGACGGCAGACAGGGCTAGGGGTCCCTCTCTCTGACCCCCCATTACCCCTCTCTGTCACACTCCTCTCTCTCTCTCTGTCACCCCTCTGTCTTTTTCACCCCCCTCTCTCTCTGTCACCCCCTCTTTCTGTCACCCCCTTTTTCTCTGTCACCCCCCTGTCTCTCTCTGCCCCCCCCCCCCCCACATGTATGCAGTCTCTTATGCCGCGTACACACGATCGGAATTCTCGTCGGAAAAAGCTCTGATGGTTTTCCCGATGGAATTCTGCTCAAGCTGTCTTGCCTACACACGGCCACACCAAATTCTGACCGACAAGAACGCAGTGACGTACAACACTACGACGAGCCAAGAAGAAATCAAGTTCAATGCTTCCGAGCATGCGTCAAATTGTTTCCGAGAATGCGTAGGAATTTGCATACACACGATCGGAATTTCCGATAGAAAGTTTTTCCATCTGAAAAGCTCTCATCTGTCTTTTGCTGGCCGAAATTCCGATCGTGTGTACGTGGCATTAGAGTCTCTTCTGCCATGTCCGCAGTCTCTGACAGTCTCATTCGTAGATTCGTAATCGGAGCATAATTCATAATGTTATGTAATGTGTATGCTATTATTACATTGTAAGAGACACGGAAACATTACGAATCGAAAAAAAAAAAAAGTTACGAATGTACGAATTTTTTCGTTCAATCCATTCGAAGCACGTTAAGCAGCGCCATTGTAAGAGACACGGAAAATTCCGAATCAAAAAAAAAAAGTTACGAATGTACGAATTTTTTCGTTCAATCCATTCGAAGCACGTTAAGCAGCACCATTGTAAGAGACACGGAAAATTCCGAATCGGAAAAAAAAAAAAAAAAAAGTTACGAATGTACAAATTTTTTCGTTCATTTTGATTTTCGTTGTTCCTGTTTTCGTTTTTCGGATTTTCTTCTTTCCTAGTTTCGTTGTTTCAAATTTGGTTATTTCGGATTTTCGTTGTTTTTCGTATTCGTTCAATGCGAACATTTGCTATTCGTTAACATTTTTAGTGAATCGTTCGTTCATTCGAATTTTAACGAAAAACGAAAAAAAACGAAACAAATTGCACATGTCTAGTCCGCAGTCTGACAGTCTCTTGTGCCATGTCTACAGTCTCTGACCATCTCTTGTATCATGTCTGCAGTCTCTGACCATCTCCTGTACTATGTCTGCAGTCTCTGACCATGATAATGTGATAATGACATTGTCGAAAAGGGTCAGAGCATGGGTGACATTAAAATTATGCCCCCCCCCCCAAAAAAAAAAAATTCTGTGGACGCCCATGCCCAGCAGTACCCCAAAAATAAGCAGAGGGCTCGAGATGGTGTAAAACCAGGTGAGATGACTCCATGCGTCCCTTTCCCAGTAGCGCTAGTCAGAAAAGGAATTCCATTTGCATGAGGAAGTTAGAGCATGGCACTTTGAATTGAAGAGCACCAAAAAAAAAAAAAAACAACAGAAACATCAAAACTCTCATCTCCACCCATTGGAAGGTTCATTAGAGAACCTGAACCAGACAAAACAAAAGTGGCCAGTTGGGCTCAAGCAGTACGGCTAAAAGGCAGCACATAAACAGCAGCAAACAACAAACAACACCCTGTTGGAAAGCTCCATTCTTCTTGGGAAGTCGTTACCCACCGAGCAGTGACTTGGCCGGTAACCTAATTACATCAACTGCCTAGATTGGTGACATCATAGAGGTGCCAATTGCAGGTGTGGATCCAGGTGGACTTAGCTTCTGGCTGGTTTTACATATATGCAGTGATTCAGGTGCAAATTTTTACCTAAAACCGTACCTGAACCGGACTGAAAAACTCCCAGGACTCTTTTTTTAAAAGCGCACCACGGCCACCCCGCACATGTGTGAACCAGCTGCTTTGAGAAGGCTGCCATTTCACATGTTATGTGAACCAGGTTCGGTTCAAAATGCATCCTATTCACATATATGTGGCAGGGCCTCATGCTTGACATTGGAATCCACTGCCCTACCGACACCGTCCACTGCTCTACCGACACTGTCCACTGCCCTACCGACAGTAGGGCAATAAACGGTGTCGGTAGGGCAATGGACGGTGTCGGTAGGGCAATGGACGGTGTCGGTAGGGCAGTGGACGGTGTCGGTAGAGCAGTGGACAGTGTCGGTAGGGCAGTGAATGGTGTTGGTAGGGCAGTGGACGGTGTCTGTAGGGCAGTGGACAGTGTCGGTAGAGCAGTGAATGGTGTCGGTAGGGCAGTGGACAGTGTCGGTAGGGCAGTGGACAGTGTCGGTAGGGCAGTGGACAATGTCGGTAGGGCAGTGGATGGTGTGAGGGCAGTGGACGGTGTAGGTAGGGCAGGGCAGTGGACGGTGTCGGTAGGGCAGTGGATGGTGTCGGTAGGGCAGTGGACAGTGTCTGTAGGGCAGTGGACGGTGTCTGTAGGGCAGTGGTCGGTGTCTCTAGGGCAGTGGACGGTGTCTGTAGGGCAGTGGACTGTGTCGGTAGGGCAATGGACGGTGCCGGTAGGGCAGTGGACAGTGTCGGTAGAGCAGTGAAAGGTGTCGGTAGGGCAGTGGACAGTGTCGGTAGAGCAGTAAATGGTGTCGGTAGGGCAGTGGACGGTGTCGGTAGGGCAGTGGACGGTGTCAGTAGGGCAGTGGACGGTGTCTGTAGGGCAGTGGACGTTGTCGGTAGGGCAGTGGACGTGTCGGTAGGGCAGTGGACAGTGTCGGTAGAGCAGTGAATGGTGTCGGTAGGGCAGTGGACAGTGTCGGTAGGGCAGTGAATGGTGTTGGTAGGGCAGTGGACGGTGTCTGTAGGGCAGTGGACAGTGTCGGTAGAGCAGTAAATGGTGTCGGTAGGGCAGTGGACAGTGTCGGTAGGGCAGTGGACAGTGTCGGTAGGGCAGTGGACAATGTCGGTAGAGCAGTGAATGGTGTCGGTAGGGCAGTGGACAGTGTCTGTAGGGCAGTGGACGGTGTCGGTAGGGCAGTGCACGGTGTCTCTAGGGCAGTGGACGGTGTCTGTAGGGCAGTGGACTGTGTTGGTAGGGCAATGGACGGTGCCGGTAGGGCAGTGGACAATGTCGGTAGAGCAGTGAATGGTGTCGGTAGGGCAGTGGACAGTGTCTGTAGGGCAGTGGACGGTGTCGGTAGGGCAGTGCACGGTGTCTCTAGGTCAGTGGACGGTGTCTGTAGGGCAGTGGACTGTGTCGGTAGGGCAATGGACGGTGCCGGTAGGGCAGTGGACAGTGTCGGTAGAGCAGTGAAAAGTGTCGGTAGGGCAGTGGACAGTGTCAGTAGAGCAGTAAATGGTGTCGGTAGGGCAGTGGACGGTGTCGGTAGGGCAGTGGACGGTGTCGGTAGGGCAGTGGACGGTGTCTGTAGGGCAGTGTCTGTAGGGCAGTGGACGGTGTCGGTAGGGCAGTGGACGTTGTCGGTAGGGCAGTGGACAGTGTCGGTAGAGCAGTGAATGGTGTCGGTAGGGCAGTGGACGTTGTCGGTAGGGCAGTGGACGTTGTCGGTAGGGCAGTGGACGTTGTCGGTAGGGCAGTGGACGGTGTCGGTAGAGCAGTGAATGGTGTCGGTAGAGCAGTGGACTGTGTCGGTAGAGCAGTGAATGGTGTCGGTAGGGCAGTGGACGTTGTCGGTAGGGCAGTGAACAGTTCTCTTGCGTTCCTGTTTAAAGACTGGCTTGCTGACATCCCTTCTGGCTCCTTATCCTGCTTGCTGTTCCTCTACTTGGATCCCTGACTTCTGGCCTGGCTGACTACTCGATCCGGTTACTGGACTCTGGCTATGCTTTAACTACGCTTACTCGATTTGCCTTTTTATTTTTTATTAATAAACAAGTGTGATTTAATTGTACTTCTGTCTCGGTCTCTGGATCGGGGGTCTCCTGTGATGTGCCTTCCCGGCAAGGGGGGAGGAGCCACTCTCCATCTAACGGCTTCTCTTTGCTGTCCCCATCGGGTGCCTGGGCTGGCACCGGCCGCAGCGCTGGGGACTTCTCCTCCATCCTGATCACTTTCGGACTTCCCCGCTCATTGCGCACGCGCGGGGCCCCGTGCGTGCTCGTGACGCACGGGTGTCACGTTGTTACGATGAGAGTGACGCCATCGCGGGACCAACTGGCCTTCTCGAACACCGGGGGCGCCACATGAGGCAAGCCTCATGGCGGCCATGCCCTCCATGACGGATCGGCTGGGTGGTGGGGATTACACACCTGTGGCGGATTCACAGCGATTGGTACACACCCTCAACTTCCTCATATAAATTAGAGTAATACTAGATGGTCATTTAATCTCCATTGGGAGGGTAAGACACACACGTAGCTTCTGCACAGTAAGTATATACTATAGGACTACGGCTCTGCACCGCCTCTGTAATACCAAACATACCTAATATTTTGGTTTGTTTTACTAAACCAACCAGATATTTTGGTTAAATTATTGTTACAATTACTCATTTTAGACTGGTCGACTCTTACTGGATCTCAATCCAGTAAGCCTGTCAGTGTTTGCGGCCAATCCCGGGTTAGGTCACAGACCGCAGTCTTTTTATATTGGGCGGTATGGTGCAGCCACATATGTCCTTCAACACTTCCTAAGGTAATTCATGCGCCTTATTTTTATTAATTTTTTTTTGCTTATTAAAGGGGGCTCCCGGATTCCGATAAGCCCCCCACCCGCAGACCCCGACAACCAACGGCCAGGGTTGTCGGGAAGAGGCCCTTGTCCTCATCAACATGGGGACAAGGTGCTTTGGGGTGGGGGGCCGCAGGGCACCCCCCCTTCCCCAAAGCACCCACCCCCCCATGTTGAGGGCACGCGGCCTGGTACGGTTCAGGGGGGGGGGGGGGGCGCTCTGCCTGGCTCTTAATTTTTTTGGTTCTGTTATTTCAATTTTTTTTTTTCTGTGCAGAATACACATGTTTATGGAATATTACTTTTACCCCCTGCCGCCACCACCGGCCTTGGACTTTGTCCTGAAGCCCCTGGTCTTTTTCACACCTAGCAATGCCCCTGGCTACCCCTATCACAGGAGACAGTCTAGGGAGGTGGGACCTTGTTACAGCGTGGCCGCCGAACATAGACCCAGCCAGCTCTGTGATAAACATGAGGAGATGCCCACTGCATGTGTGTTACCAGGCGATGGTGAGTCTGTATTAATTGGCACAATGATATTGCATTCATGGGCACAGTGAGGGTGCAATTGTGAGCCCAGTAAGACTGCATTGGTGGGTACAGTGAAGCTACAATGGTGGGCACAGTGAGACTGCATTTAATGGGCAGAGTGAGGCTGCATTTAATGGGCACAGTGAGGCTGAATTCACGGGCACAGTGAGGCTGCATTCATGGGCACAGTGAGGCTGCATTCATGGGCACAGTGAGACTGCATTGGTGGGCACAGTGAGGCTGCAGTGGTGGGCACAGTGAGGCTGCATTTAACGGGCACAGTGAGGCTGAATTCACGGGCACAGTAAAGCTGCATTTGATGGGCAATCGTGTGTAATTGTGTAGAAAGGGCCCCAGTGCACTGTATTGCCCGGGGGCTTATAATGCTCTTAAGATGGCACTGCCCCAGATCTCATATTTAAGAGGTCCTGTCATGCTTTTTTTCTATTACAAGGGATGTTTACATTCCTTGTAATAAGAAACAAAGTGACACAATTTTATTTTTTTTTAAAAACAGTGTAAAAATAAAAAATAAAAGGTAAAATAAATAAGATTTTTTTTTTTTAAAGGCATACAGGAGTAGCACCCGCATATGAAAACGGTGTTCAAACAACACACGTGAGGTATCGCCGCAATCGGTAGAGCGAGAGTAATAATTCTAGCCCTAGATCTCCTCTGTTACTCACAACATGCAATCTGTAGAATTTTTTAAATGTCGCCT
Organism: Lithobates sylvaticus; assembly: GCA_028564925.1. Classification (NCBI taxonomy): domain Eukaryota; kingdom Metazoa; phylum Chordata; class Amphibia; order Anura; family Ranidae; genus Lithobates; species Lithobates sylvaticus. Next base: position 295,052,734 of record CM053031.1, on the reverse strand, counting down.
ATGGAGATTTTTAAGGGTAAAAGTTTGTCACCATTCCACGAGCGGGCGCAATTTTGAAGCGTTGACATGTTGGGTATCGATTTACTCGGTGTAACATCATCTTTCACAAATTGGGCTAACTTTACTATTGACTTATAGAAAGTATTGCAACGACCGCCAATTTATTCTCTAGGATGTTAGAAAAAAATGTATAATGTTTGCGGGTTCTAAGTAATTTTTTAGCAAGAAATTTTTTTTTTTAACTTGTAAACAACAAATCTAAAAAAGAGGCCCGGTCCTTTTTAACCTCTTCGCCCACGCTATAGACGAAAGACAGCTGCAGCGCGAACGCTCCCTGCCGGGAGGACGTCCCTGGATGTCCTCCTGTTTACTTCCCTAATGCGCGCTCCTGAGAGCGCGCATCGGGGAAGTTCTGTGCTGGAAGTGTCCGTCGGACACAGCCGGTCACAGATCGCTATAAACGGCCAATCACAGCGGCCGTTTACAGCGAGATCGGATTGTCCAATGAGAGATGATCTCATATGCAAACATATTAGATCATCTCTCAGTGCCGCTCTCCATCCTCACACAGACAGCGTGTGAGGAGAGAGAGATGAACGGCTGCAGCAGCCGTAAGTAAAAAAAAAAAAAACAAAACGAAATGTGCGCTCTGTCCCCGCTGCCATCTGTCCCCATCTGTGCCCGCTGCCATCTGTCCCCATCTGCCCGCTGACATCTGTCCCCATCTGTCCCCGCTGCCATCTGTCCCCATCTGTCCCCATCTGCCCGCTGCCATCTGTCCCCATCTGTCCCCGCTGCCACCTGTCCCCAGTGCCACCTGTCCTTAGTGCCATCTGCCAGTGCCATCTGTCCCCAGTGCACCTGTCCCCAGTGCCATCTGTCCCCAGTGCACCTGTCCCCAGTGCCATCTGCCAGTGCCACCTGTCCCCAGTGCCATGTATAAGTGCCATCTGTCATCAGTGCCACGTCAGTGCCACGTTTCATCAGTGTCACGTCAGTGCCATCTGTCATCAGTGCCATATCAGTGTCACGTGTCATCAGTGCCACATATTAGTGCCATCTGTCATCAGTGCCACGTATCAGTGCCATCTGTCATCAGTGCCACCTGTCAGTGTCACGTGCCATCTGTTATTAGTGTCACGTGTCATCAATGTCACGTATCAGTGCCATCTGTCATCAGTGTCACGCGTCATCAGTGCCACGTATCAGTGGCATCTGTCATCAGTGCCACATATTAGTGCCATCTCTCATCAGTGCCACGTATTAGTGCCACATGATATCAGTGCCACATATAAGTGCCATCTGTCACCAATGCCACATATTAGTGCCATCTGTCAGTGTCACGTGTCATCAGTGCCCCGTATTAGTGCCATCTGTCATCAGTGTCACGTGTCATTAGTGCCCCATACTAGTGCCGTCTGTCATCAGTGCCACATCAGTGTCACATGTCATCAGTGCCACGTATCAGTGCCACCTGTCATCAGTGCCATGTCAGTGTCACGTGTCATTGTCCTGGTGCTCCAGGGCCTTCAAAAGTGTAATAGGTAGTCAACAAGTTAGATGTGTAATTTATGCTCCTAGAACACGTGGCGGTGCTCCCTGCATTTTGGGCCTCTCTAAGTGGCCAGGCTGTGTAAAAGTCCCACACATGTGGTATCGTAATACTCAGGAGGAGTAGCAGAATTTATTTTGGGGTTTCATTTGTGGGATACACATTCTATGTGAGAAAAATAACCTATTATAATGACAATTTTGTGGAAAAAAATAAAAAATAAAAAAATAATAAATTTTGCAAAGAATTGTGGGGAAAAAATGACAACATCAAAAAGCTCACCATGCCTCTTACTAAATACCTTGGGATGTCTACTTTCAAAAAAGGGGTCATTTGGGGGGTATTTGTACTTTCCTGGCTTGTTCGGGTCACAAGAAATTAGATTGGCCAGATGTGATCAATTTTGTATGATACGCACCACAGTTTGTAGAGTCTGTAACTTTCACAAAGACCAAATAATTTCCACTAATTTGGGTTATTTGTACCAAAGATATGTGGCAGTATAAATTGTGGCCAAAATTTATGAAGAAAAATTAATAATTTGCTAAATTTTATCACAGAAACAAAGAAAAATGCGTTTTTTTTTCCAAATTTTCTGTCTTTTTTCATTTATAGCGCAACAAATAAAAAACCCCAGAGGTAATCAAATACCACCAAAAGAAAACTCTATTTGTGGGAAAAAAAGGACAAAAAATTAATTTAGGTACAGTGTTGCATGACTGAGTAATTGTCATTCAAAGTGTGAGAGCACTGAAAGCTGAAAATTGGTCTGGGCAGGAAGGGGGGTTTAAGTGCCCAGTAAGCAAGTGGTTAAGTATTGACAGAGGTATTGCCAAATAAACAGACCTGTAGCAAAAATGAAACAAAAAAATGTCTCACAAATTGTTAAGGTGTGAGAGTGGAAGGGGTTAAGTCCTATCGCTGTGTTTTTTGGCATTAAGCTGATGTGAGCAAACATACACCTCTCCGCCCAGCGCGGATTGTTCTCCTACAGACGTGTCACTAGGAGGTGACTTCTCATCTGACAATCACCAAACTTCCACCTCACGGGTGACAATATACCGACGGAGACCCTCAGCCTCCTCCCACCAATACAAGGTAATATTGACCAAAATCACCAACACTCGGAGGGGGGAGGGGGGAACATATGATCATTACACAGGATAGTCATTCAATAATATGGGAAATAATGTCCCTGTGTTGCATGTCATGTGCCCTCTATTGGGTTATTCTGCATTATACCATGTCTGGAATATGTTCTCTGCAAGGAGGAGAATGATTGTGTGCTACATATGAGGCAATGGAGGGAGATATACTACAGGGGACTGTCAGAGACTAGACATATACTACAGGAGACTGTCAGAGACTAGAGATATACTACAGGAGACGTCAGAGACTAGAGATATACTACAGGAGATGGTCAGAGACTAGAGATATACTACAGAAGACTGTCAGAGACTAGAGATATACTACAGGAGATGGTCAGAGACTAGAGATATACTACAGGAGACTGTCAGAGACTAGAGATATACTACAGGAGACTGTCAGAGACTAGAGATATACTACAGAAGACCGTCAGAGACTAGAGATATACTACAGGAGATGGTCAGAGACTAGAGATATACTACAGGAGACTGTCAGAGACTAGAGATATACTACAGGTGACTGTCAGAGACTAGAGATATACTACAGGAGATGGTAAGAGACTAGAGATATACTACATGAGACTGTCAGAGACTAGAGATATACTACAGGAGACTGTCAGAGACTAGAGATATACTACAGGAAATGGTCAGAGACTAGAGATATACTACAGGAGATGGTCAGAGACTAGAGATATATCACAAGAGAATATCAGAGACTAGATATATACTACAGGGGATGGTCAGAGACTAGAGATACACTACAGGGGATGGGCAGAGACTAGAGATATACTACAGGAGATGGTCAGAGACTAGAGATATACTACAGGAGATGGTCAGAGACTAGAGATATAATACAGGAGATGGTCAGAGACTAGAGATATACTACAGAAGACTGTCAGAGACTAGAGATATACTACAGGAGACTGTCAGAGACTAGAGATATACTACAGGAGACGTCAGAGACTAGAGATATACTACAGGAGATGGTCAGAGACTAGAGATATACTACAGAAGACTGTCAGAGACTAGAGATATACTACAGGAGATGGTCAGAGACTAGAGATATACTACAGGAGACTGTCAGAGACTAGAGATATACTACAGGAGACTGTCAGAGACTAGAGATATACTACAGAAGACCGTCAGAGACTAGAGATATACTACAGGAGATGGTCAGAGACTAGAGATATACTACAGGAGACTGTCAGAGACTAGAGATATACTACAGGTGACTGTCAGAGACTAGAGATATACTACAGGAGATGGTCAGAGACTAGAGATATACTACAGGAGATGGTCAGAGACTAGAGATATACTACAGGAGACTGTCAGAGACTAGAGATATACTACAGGAAATGGTCAGAGACTAGAGATATACTACAGGAGATGGTCAGAGACTAGAGATATATCACAAGAGAATATCAGAGACTAGATATATACTACAGGGGATGGTCAGAGACTAGAGATACACTACAGGGGATGGGCAGAGACTAGAGATATACTACAGGGGATGGTCAGAGACTAGAGATATACTACAGGAGACTGTCAGAGACTAGAGATATACTACAAGAGACTGTCAGAGACTAGAGAAATACTACAGGAGACTGTCAGAGACTAGAGATATACTACATGATACGGTCAGAGACTAGAGGTATACTACAGGAGACAGTCAGAAACTAGAGACACACTACAGGAGGTGTTCAGAGACTAGAGATATACTACAGGAGACAGTCAGAGACTAGAGATATAATACAGGAGATGAATCAAAATAAACTGGTATTATCAAATCGTTTGCGCTCCTACTATTCCACACCACCACTGCGCACAAAGAAAAATTACTTAAAACACCTATGTGTATAAAAATAAACTAAGCAGCTACTTAAATAGATAAATAATGTAAAGTGATTTTAAATGAATAAAACAGCAGCGCTAATAATCACAGTGTCTGTGAATAAACTAAATATTTAACCTGTGTAAACAATACTGAAAAATAATCACCCTGTATATACAGTGCTAAAAAAACAACAACACAATTAATCACCTATATACATAAAGTGAAAAATTAAAGTGAAGTGTGATTATATATTTCTTGCAGGTGTCCAAATAAGGAAAACAAATCCAAACAAAAGTCCATAACCTGTTACTTGTAGTGATAATGTTTCAAAAAGTGACAGAAAAGTGAATGAAAAATCTTGAAGCAAATAAAGTTTTGAAGTGACTTTAAACAAAGTTCTTGAAGTGACTTGAAAAAACATCTTCCACCACACCACCTGTGTTCAGTGCTACCGCACCCTAAGGAAACGCACTCACCAGCAGTATATGCCTTGCACTCTCATGCTCGGCCAACTCGCTTAATAGCTCCACATGGGTCACAGATGGATCCAGACAGAATGTTACATAATTGCACCCCACATATAAGGAAAAAAGAGATGCTTCCAATAGTGAAGTAGAGTAAACCATTTATTTCAACAGCACACAAAATTCCTTAACCATTGTACTCACATCCTTCATATAAAAATAAGGCACTTCAGCATAATCTTTTCAACAGGAAACAAGGACCCAGCAGTGGTGACCCGATATATTATGGTTGCGGCGGACCCGGCATTAATACCAATATGTCTCACCCTCCACGCTGTCTCCTTTCTCTTTCACTTCACTTCAAACGGCACAGCACACCCAGTAACTGGAACGTTGAATGTTAAATGCTCCTCACAGTTGCCATGTAACCATACCCAGACATGTTTCGTCAAAGTGACTTAATCATTAGTTTAACTAATCACTAATGATTAAGTCACTTTGACGAGTGAAGTGAAGTGAAAGAGAAAGGAGACAGCGTGGAGGGTGAGACATATTGGTATTAACGCCGGGTCCGCCGAGACCATAATATATCGGGTCACCACTGCTGGGTCCTTGTTTCCTGTTGAAAAGATTATGCTGAAGTGCCTTATTTTTATATGAAGGATGTGAGTACAATGGTTGAGGAATTTTGTATGCTGTTGAAATAAATGGTTTACTCTACTTCACTATTGGAAGCATCTCTTTTTTCCTTATATGTGGAGTGCAATTATCTAACATTCTGTCTGGATCCATCTGTGACCCATGTGGAGCTATTAAGCGAGTTGGCCGAGCATGAGAGTGCAAGGCATATACTGCTGGTGAGTGCGCTTCCTTAGGGTGCGGTAGCACTGAACACAGGTGGTGTGGTGGAAGATGTTTTTTCAAGTCACTTCAAGAACTTTGTTTAAAGACACTTCAAAACTTTATTTGCTTCAAGATTTTTCATTCACTTTTCTGTCACTTTTTGAAACATTATCACTACAAGTAACAGTTTATGGACTTTTGTTTGGATTTGTTTTCCTTATTTGGACACCTGCAAGAAATATATAATCACACTTCACTTTAATTTTTCACTTTATGTATATAGGTGATTAATTGTGTTGTTGTTTTTTTAGCACTGTTTATACAGGGTGATTATTTTTCAGTATTGTCTACACAGGTTAAATATTTAGTTTATTCACAGACACTGTGATTATTAGCGCTGCTGTTTTATTCATTTAAAATCACTTTACAATACAGGAGACTGTCAGAGACTAGAGATATACTACAGGAGACTGTCAGAGACTAGATATATAATACGGGAGATGGTCAGAGACTAGAGATATACTACAGGAGACTGTCAGAGACTAGAGATATACTACAGGAGATGGTCAGAGACTAGAGATATAATACAGGAGATGGTCAGAGACTAGAGATATACTACAGGAGACTGTCAGAGGGCGGTAGATTTTTTTGGTAAACAGAGTCCCACATTACTCACGAACGGCTCTGAGTGTCGCCAAACACCCAACAAGGGGCCCATCCTCCACTCATAATGTTACTTTATTTCCCATTGACCCCTTGTCATGTACCTGTATGCAGAGCCGGAGATGACGAAGGTGGCCTCCTGCGCAGATCAGGCTGCACTGAAGCTGCAGATGGTGCGCAGATCAGGCTGCAGATGGGCACAGATCAGGCTGCACTGAAGCTGCAGATGGTGCGCAGATCAGGCTGCAGATGGGCACAGATCAGGCTGCACTGAAGCTGCAGATGGTGCACAGATCAGGCTGCAGATGGGCACAGATCAGGCTGCACTGAAGCTGCAGATGGGCGCAGATCAGGCTGCACTGAAGCTGCAGATGGTGTGCAGATCAGGCTGCAGATGGGCACAGATAAGGCTCCACTGAAGCTGCAGATGGTGCGCAGATCAGGCTGCAGATGGGCACAGATCAGGCTGCACTGAAGCTGCAGATGGTGCACAGATCAGGCTGCATATGGGCACAGATCAGGCTGCACTGAAGCTGCAGATGGGCGCAGATGAGGCTGCACTGAAGCTGCAGATAGTGCACAGATCAGGCTGCAGATGGGCACAGATCAGGCTGCACTGAAGCTGCAGATGGTGCACAGATCAGGCCGCAGATGGGCACAGATCAGGCTGCACTGAAGCTGCAGATGGTGCACAGATCAGGCTGCAGATGGGCACAGATAAGGCTGCAGATGGGCACAGATCAGGCTGCACTGAAGCTGCAGATGGGCGCAGATCAGGCTGCACTGAAGCTGCAGATGGTGCGCAGATCAGGCTGCAGATGGGCACAGATCAGGCTGCACTGAAGCTGCAGATGGTGCACAGATCAGGCTGCAGATGGGCACAGATCAGGCTGCACTGAAGCTGCAGATGGGCGCAGATGAGGCTGCACTGAAGCTGCAGATAGTGCACAGATCAGGCTGCAGATGGGCACAGATCAGGCTGCACTGAAGCTGCAGATGGTGCACAGATCAGGCCGCAGATGGGCACAGATCAGGCTGCACTGAAGCTGCAGATGGTGCACAGATCAGGCTGCAGATGGGCACAGATAAGGCTGCAGATGGGCACAGATCAGGCTGTACTGAAGCTGCAGATGGGTGCAGATCAGGCTGAAGATGGGCACTAATCAGGCTGCATTGATGCTAAACAGGTCAATGGTGTCAGTGGGAACTTATCTGAGAGGCAGAAATTGCTCTTTGCTCAAGGAACCCCCAGCAACCTCTGGAGGAACCGTAGGGTTCCATGGGACCCTGTCTGAGAAATCCTGGTGTAGACACTGACTGTGACCTGAAACTTGGGAGCATTGATATCTGATGAGCACTGGCACAGCTGGTGAGGCACTGTGGAAACACCAAGTTCTGTTGATGGCGGAGTCAGATCTAGGGTCACCACCTATCCAGGATTCACTCGGACACATTATTTAGACCGGGCTGTTGCTTCCCAAGTAATGGACAGTCACAGAAAAATCTGTTGCCGTCCGGGAGCTCCGTGCCGCTGTCTGGGGGCAAGTTCGGCATCACTGGGGGGGGGGGGGGGTGATGATGTCAGCAAGAGCAGTTTGGCCACACCCACTGTTTGCCACAGTGCAAATAGTTACTAGACTTGTTGTTGGACTTTCCACCAACAAATGTTGGCTAGCATGTTCTCAAATTCTCCGCCAACAAATCTGTGTTGTCGGATTTTCCGATCGTGTGTACACAAGCCCGTCAGACAAAAGTCCAAAGTACAAACACGCATGCTCGGAATAAAGGACGAGCCAGAAGCGGTCGGTCTTGTAAAACTAGCGTTCATATGGAGACATCACGTACGTCTTGTACGTTCCCACGTTCGTAAATGTTGACCAACATTTGTGTGACCGTGTGTATGCAAGATAAGTTGGAGCCAACACCCTTCCAACAAAAATCCACAGTATTGTTGTCGGAAAGTCCCTTGCACTACATGGTTTTTGGTAAATGTAAGCCTCACACTTCTACGACTTGTCCTGCGACTCGGGACTGCAAAAGTCAAGTCGTCCCCCATGATTTCCAATGACAACCATTCGTATTAGGACAACTTCAAGTCGTGCCGACCTCAAAGTAGTCCCTGCACTACGTTGGTCCGACTTTGATACGAGGTTCAGGTTCATAGACCTCAAGTCTACCTGAAACCGCGCCAACATCGCGTCAAAAATCACGCCATTTTGAAGTCGTTGTAGTGTGAAAGGGGCCTTAAGGAAATCAGTACACATGTGCACAACAGAAATTTTTTTTATTTTCGTTTCTTTCGTTTCCGTTGATTCGTAACGATTCGTAAATTCGTAAGTCGTCGGTGTTCGTATTCGTAACGATTCGTATTTTCGTAAGAGTTATTTTTTCGTTGATTAATTTTTCCGTTAGTTTAATTTTCGTTTATTCGAAATTTGGACGCATTCGTATTTATTCGTACTTTCGTAACATTCGTAGAATCGTAATCGGAGCATAATTCATAATGTTATGTAATGTGTATGCTATTATTACATTTTAAGAGACACGGAAAATTACGAATCGAAAAAAAAAGTTACGAATGTACGAATTTTTTCGTTCAATCCATTCGAAGCACGTTAAGCAGCGCCATTGTAAGAGACATGGAAAATTACGAATCTAAAAAAAAAAAAAGTTACGAATGTACGAATTTTTTCGTTCAATCCATTCGAAGCACGTTAAGCAGCGCCATTGTAAGAGACATGGAAAATTACGAATCTAAAAAAAAAAAAGTTACGAATGTACGAATTTTTTCGTTCAATCCATTCGAAGCACGTTAAGCAGCGCCATTGTAAGGGACACGGAAAATTACCAATTCAACCACAAAAAAAAAAGTTACGAATGTACGAATTTTTTTCGTTCATTTTGATTTTCATTGTTCCTGTTCTCGTTTTTCGTATTTTCTTCTTTCGTAGATTCATTCAAATTTTTAGCGAATCGTTCGTTCATTCGTAGATAACGAATGAACGAATATAACGAAAAAAAAAGAAAAAAAAAGAAAAAAAAAACGAAAAACGAAAAAAAAACGAAACGAATTGCACATGTCTAGAAGTCCGACAACAAAAGCTGTATAGTGTGTATGGGATCTGAACCACTTCCGGACCGCCGCACGCCGATATACGTCCTAACTTTGAAAAGGAATACCGTTGTTACACACCTCCCAACATTTTGAGATGGGAATGAGGGACATCGTAACATTCGTAGATTCGTAATCGGAGCATAATTCATAATGTTATGTAATGTGTGTGCTATTATTACATTTTAAGAGACACGGAAAATGACGAATCGAAAAAAAAAGTTACAAATGTACGAATTTTTTTGTTCAATCCATTCGAAGCACGTTAAGCAGCGCCATTGTAAGAGACACGGAAAATTACGAATCGAAAAAAAAAAAAAGTTACGAATGTACAAATTTTTTCGTTCAATCCATTCGAAGCACGTTAAGCAGCGCCATTGTAAGAGACACGGAAAATTACGAATCTAAAAAAAAAAAAAAAAAAAGTTACGAATGTACGAATTTTTTCGTTCAATCCATTCGAAGCACGTTAAGCAGCGCCATTGTAAGGGACACGGAAAATTACCAATTCAACCACAAAAAAAAAAGTTACGAATGTACGAATTTTTTCGTTCATTTTGATTTTCGTTGTTCCTGTTCTCGTTTTTCGTATTTTCTTCTTTCGTAGATTCGTTAAAATTTTTAGCGAATCGTTCGTTCATTCGTACGATAACGAATGAACAAATATAACGAAAAAAAAAACGAAAAAAAAAACGAAAAAAAAAACGAACGAATTGCACATGTCTAGAAGTCCGACAACAAAAGCTGTATAGTGTGTAGGGGATCTGAACCACTTCCGGACCGCCGCACGCCGATATACGTCCTAACTTTGAAAAGGAATACCGTTGTTACACACCTCCCAACATTTTGAGATGGGAATGAGGGACACCTACTAGCAAATGTATGTAGGCATAGACCACGCCCCCTGCCACGCCCCTTAAAGGGGACATAACCAAAAAAAGGTTAAGCAAATCCATAAGTGCTTTTTTTACCACTAATATTCCTTTATATTGGCTTTTAAAATGTACAAATGCAGCAATTTATAAATTGGATGAAAGGTTTAGCGCTGGGAAACACTTTTTGAAACTATATGGATCAGATCAAAATGAGGGACAAATGAGGAGGAAAGAGGGACATTGCTCCAAATCAGGGACAGTTGGGAGCTATATTGTTATGGTAGCAGCTAGCTACCATAACCCCGGTATCCTCTTCTTCGGCGGGCGGTCCGGTTTCTGATAATAGTGGTCTCTGCGGTGGGTTCGCTGTAAGATCACTTTTATTGGCTCCCTTCACGCTCCGGTGCCCTCTGCCGCTTACCGGAGGTGTCGGCAGCGTTGATCGGCTCCTCTTCCATGCTGGGTATGGAGACGAGTGAGGGGAAGATGGTCCCCACCCGTCTCCATACCATTACAGGGCGGAAGCCACATCCAAACGTCACTTCCGCCCATACCTCTGAAAGGGACATTTTTTTTTAATGAAATTTTTTTTTTTTATTGCATTTTAGTGTAAATATGAGATTTGAGGTCTTTTTGACCCCCAGATCTCATATTTAGGAGGACCTGTCATGCTTACATTTCTTGTAATAGGAATCAAAGTGACACATTTTTTTTTTTTTTTAAAAGAACAGTGTAAAAATAAAAAAATAAAAGGTAAAATAAATAACAAAAAAAATTAAAAATGTTTTTAACCACTTTCAGCCCCGGACCATTTCGCTGGCTTAAGACCAGAGCACTTTTTGCGATTCGGCACTGCGTCGCTTTAACTCAAAATTGCGCGGTCGTGCAACGTGGCTCCCAAACAAGATCGGCGTCCTTTTTTTTCCCACAAATAGAGCTTTAATTTAGTCGTATTTGATCGCCCCTGCGGTATTTATTTTTTGCGCTATAAACAAAAATAGAGCGACAATTTTGAAAAAAAAACACATTATTTTTAACTTTTTGCTATAATAATCCCCAATAAAATATATAACATTTTTTTTCCCTCAGTTTAGGCCGATACGTATTCTTCTACATATTTTTGGTAAACAAAAAATCGCAATTAGCGATTACTGATAGGTTTGCGCAAAAATTATAGCGTTTACAAAATTAGGGATAGTTTTATAGCATTTTTATTAATATTTTTTTTTTTACTAGTAATGGCGGCGATCAGCGATTTTTATTGTGACTGCGACATTATGGCGGACACATCGTGCCATTCTGCCATTTTTTTTTTACTATTAATGGCGGTGATCATCGATTTTTATTGTGACTGCGACATTATGGCGGACACATCGTGCCATTCTGCGGACGTGTATCAGCGTGAGGCGGTCCTTAAGCGGTTAAACAGACATTTAAAAAAAAAAAATATTATAAATTACAAAAATATTTTTTTTTATTGCATTTTAATGTAAATATGAGATTTGAGGTCTTTTTGACCCCCCCCCCCCCAGATCTCATATTTAAGAAGACCTGTCATGCTTTCTTTCTTTTACAAGGGATGTTTACATTCATTGTAATAGGAATCAAAGTGACACAATTATTTTTTTTTTTTAAAAACAGTGTAAAAATAAAAAATAAAAGGTAAAAATTAATAAGAAATATTTTTTTTTAAAAATCCTGTCCCGCCGAGCTTGCGTGCAGAAGTGAACTGCACGCGAGCTCGGCGGAACAGGATTTAAACAAAAAAATATTTCTTATTTATTTTACCTTTTATTTTTATTTTTACACTGTTTTTTAAAAAAAAAAAATTGTGTACGTGAGTAGCGCCCGCATATGAAAACGGTGTTCAAACCACACATGTGAGGTATCGCCGCGATCGGTAGAGCGAGAGAAATAATTCTAGCCCTAGACCTCCTCTGTAACTCAAAACATGCAACCTGTAAATGTTTTTAAATTTCGCCTATGGAGATTTTTAAGGGTAAAAGTTTGTCGCCATTCCACGAGCGGGCGCATTTTTGAAGCGTGACATGTTGGGTATCAATTTACTCGGCATAACATTATCTTTCACAATATAAAAAAAAATGGGCTAACTTTACTTTTGTCTTATTTTTTAATTAAAAAAAGTGTATTTTTTCCCAAAAAAGTGCGCTTGTAAGACTGCCCCGCAAATACGGTGCGACAGAAAGTATTGCAACGACCGCCGTGTTATTCTCTAGGGTGTTAGGAAAAACATTTATAATGTTTGGGGGTTCTAAGTAATTTTCTAGCAAAAAAAACCTGTTCTTAACTTGTAAACACCAAATCTCAGAAGGAGGCTCGGTCCTTAAGTGGTTAATCAGGAGAGGACTCGCCGTTCTCTCTGTGTTCATAGAGAGATATTTGGGACCCAAAATTTCGGAGGCTCTGAAGTGATATTCGGGTGGGAAAGAGCCTCCACCCCTGACTACAGGGGTTCCAGCACACACGGCGTTAAGAGCCTCCAGCAAGCAGCTCTTGGAAGTAGTGCGAGGGGTGGTGGTGGTGAGGAGGAGTTGTGGTGGTGAGGAGGAGTTGTGGTGGTGAGGAGGAGTTGTGGTGGTGAGGAGGAGTTGTGGTGGTGAAGACATCTGACGTGGAGAGCTGTACGTTTGCTAAAAGATTTAACGAGGACCTCGGGGAGAAGACCCGTCCACAAACTGCAGGTGCCTTTTTACTTTGTGCTGAGAATAAGCGGACTTACTTTAGTTTTTTTGCTTCTGTGCTGCTGGAAGTCCTATTTTTGATTTGCTACATACATACATACATACACACGGTATCTCACAAAAGTAAGTACACCCCTCACATTTGTGTAAATCTTTTCTTCTATCTTCTCATGTGACAACACTGAAGAAATGACACTTGTCTACAATGTAAAGTAGTGAGTGTACAGCTTGTATAACAGTGTAAATTTGCTGTCCCCTCAAAATAACTCAACACACAGCCATTAATGTCTAAACCGCTGGCAACAAAAGTCAGTACACCCCTAAGTGAAAATGTCCATATTGGGCCCAAAGTGTCAATATTTTGTGGGGCCACCATTATTTTCCAGCACTGCCTTAACCCTCTTGGGCATGGAGGTCACCAGAGCTTCACAGGTTGGCACTGGAGTCCTCTTCCCCTCCCCCATGACAACATCACGGAGCTGGTGGATGTTAGAGACCTTGCGCTCCTCCACCTTCCATTTGAGGATGTCCCACAGATGATCAATAGGGTTTAGGTCTGGAGACATGCTTGGCCAGTCCATCACCTTTACCCTCAGCTACTTCAGCAAGGCAGTGGTGGTCTTGGAGGTGTGTTTGGGGTGGTTATCATGTTGGAATACTGCCCTGCGGCCCAGTCTCTGAAGGGAGGGGATCATGCTCTGCTTCAGTATGTCACAGTACATGTTGGCATTCATGGTTCCCTCAATGATCTGTAGCTCCCCAGTGCCGGCAGCACTCATGCAGCCCCAGACCATGACACTCCCACCACCATGCTTGACTGTAGGTAAGACACACTTGTCTTTGTCCTCCTCTCCTGGTTGCCCCCACACACGCTTGTCACCATCTGACACCAAATACGTTTATCTTGGTCTCATCAGACCACAGGACATGGTTCCAGTAATCCGTGTCCTTAGTCTACTTGTCTTCAGCAAACTGTTTGCAGGCTTTCTTGTGCATCATCTTTAGAAGAGGCTTCCTTCTGGGATGACAGCCATGCAGACCAATTTGATGCAGTGTGTGGCGTATAGTCTAAGGACTGACAGGCTGACCCCCCCACCCCTACAACCTCTGCAGCAATGCTGGCATCACTCATACGTCTATTTCCCAAAGACAACCTCTGGATATGATGCTGAGCACGTGACCTCAACTTCTTTGGTGGACCATGGCGAGGCCTGTTCTGAGGGGAACCTGTCCTGTTATACCGCTGTATGGTCTTGGCTACTGTACTGCAGCTCAGTTTCAGGGTCTTGGCAATCTTCTTAAAGCCTCGGCCATCTTTATGTAGAGCAACGATTTTTTTTTTTCAGATCCTCAGAGAGTTCTTTGCCATGAGGTGCCATGTTGAACTTCCAGTGACCAGTATGAGAGAGTGAGAGCGATAACACCAAATTTAATACAACTGCTCCCCATTCACACCTTTGTTGAGTTATTTTGAGGAGACAGCAAATTTACACTGTGTGTGTGTGTGTGTGTTTGTGTGTGTGTGTGTGTGTGTGACAGTGTGTGTGTGTGTGTGTGTGTGTGTGTGTGTGTGTGTGTGTGTGTGTATGTTTATATATACATACATACACCCACACACACTATCGTCTGTCTTGCCTGTGCAGGAAAATGTCTCAGCTTTGCCTAACCATCCAGCCTAAGGGCCATTTCACACCACATGCATTCCAGTGCGTTTTTTTTTCTGCATCAAAAACGCATGGAAAGTAGGTTATTTGGTTTTCAATGGCATAGTTCACACCAGTGCTTGCAGTTCCAGAAAAAAAAGCAGAACACGTTGCATTTTTCCTGCACTGGAACACTGTAAAATGCATCAAAAATGCACCGCCCGGTTGCGTTCCAGATGCATTCCAGTTTGGTTTTTGATGCAGCCCCCCCCCTTTTTTTTCTTAACCTTAAATAAGGACATGCCTGTTTCATTTTTTTTTTGGTGCATTGCTGTGCATTTTTGATGTGTTTTACAGTGTTCCAGTACTGAAAAAAATGTTCTACCTTTTTTTTTTTTTTTTTTTTATGGAACGCACTGGGACTGACTGGTGGAACTGGTTTGAACTATGTCATTGAAAGCCTTATAACCTACATACCTAAATATAGATTTAATCTCAAGTTCCTTTTTGTACAGGAAACCTGTGACATTACCTTCAGACTTTTTACCATTTACTATGATTTTTATTTTATTTTCCTCTTACCGGTGTCGCATAACAAGAAAATGAGCAAAAAACAAAAAAAAAACACCTTTTTCGTTTTCACATAACTGTCATGCTTTGTACCACATCATTTGTGTCCTTTTGAATAGACATGTGCACTGCTGAAAAATGAGTTTTGTTTTCGTTTCATTTGTTATGATCGCAATCCGTAAATTCGAAAAAAATTGTAAATTCGCACTATTACTAACTATTAAATTATAGGTATTGGAATTTCCTTTCAAATTTGGCTGTCAGTGAACGTAACAAAAAAAAAATTATCCGAAATAACAAATGCTGCATCTAAACAAATGGAAATTAATAATAATAATAATAACAACTTAACTATTACTAACGCTACATTAAAAAAATTATAGTAATAATAGACATGTGCAATTAGTTTTGTTCCGAATTAGTTTTCTAACAAATTTCAACAATTTCTTTAATTTGGAAACCTCCGAATTACCAAAAACCCCTTTAACAAATGTTTCCGAATATTCGAAATTTATGAAATTCCGAAAAATCTGAAATAATGACTAACTATTAAAATTATAGGTATTGGCATTTCCTTTCAAATTTATAACGAATCCCGTATCTAAACAAATAAAAAGTATTTATGTAATAATAAATAACAATAATAATATATATTGTATTATTATTTATTAATTTTGTTCAGTTCCGTTTGTTTAGATTGTTAAATTCGATTGTTAAATTTGTTCATTTTTTGTTTCATTCTTGGGTCATTTGTTATGATCACAATTCTCATATTCTAAAATTCGTAAACCTGAAAATAAGAAAAAAAATCCCCAAATTTGAAAGAATAACTAATGCCCTGTACACACGGTCGAAAATTCCAACAGAAAATGTCAGATCGGACCATATTGTTGCAAAATCCACCCGTGTGTGGGCTCCATCTGACTTTTTCCGTCGGATTTTCAGATGTAAAAAATTTGAGATCCTGCTCTCAAATTTTCCGACAACAAAAGACTTTTTCCGATCGTGTGTCGAGAATTCCGACGGACAAAGTGCCACGCATGCTCAGATCAAATTACGAGACCAAAGCTATTGGCTACTAGCCTCTACGTAGTTCCGTCGTAAGCAACGAACGTCACCACGTTCAGAATGATCGGATTTTCCGACAACTTTGTCTGACCGTGTGTATGCAACACCGGTGTCGGACAAAATCCATCGGAAAAAACTGACGGATTTTGTGGTTGGAGTTTCCGACCGTGTGTACGGGGGCTTACAATTAAATTATAGGTATTGGAATTTCCTTTCAAATTTGGCTGTTACTGAAAGAAATGAATAACAAATTTATCCGAAATTACGAACTATCCAAAGCAACAAATGCTGCATCTAAACAAATGGAACGTAATTAATTAATATTAAACAAAAATAATAATAATAATAAACATTTTATTATTTTTTATTATTAATTTGTTCCGTTCCATTTGTTTACGGCATATTATTTCGGATAATTTGTAACTTTGGATACATTTTTTATTCGTTACGTTCACTAACAGAAAAATTTGAAAGGAAATTCCAATACCTATAATTTAATTCTTAGTTATTATTAGTTATAAAATCCCAAAATTTGAAAGAATAATTAACTAATAATAACTAACTATTAAATTATAGGTATTGGAATTTCATTTCAAATTTGGCTGTTAGTGAACGAAATGAATAAATGTATCTGAGGTTACGAATTATCCGAAACAAGGAATGTTGCACCTAAACAAATGGAATGTAATGAATTAATAATAATAAACAAAAATAATAGTAATAATAATAAAAAAAAACATTTTATTTTTATTATTAATTCGTTTACGGCATTTGTTATTTCGGATAATTCGTAACTTCGGATAAATTTGTATTTGTTCCTTTCAAATTTGGCTGTTAAGCTGGCCATACATGGGTCGAATTTCGAAAAGATCTTTCTTTTGAAAATCAGAAAATTCGTGCATTTTGTGATTCGATGGTGCCACCATTGATTTCGAAATTCGACTAACCAAACCTTCAATTTCCCCTCATGTTCCTACAGAAAAGAATTTTCTTGTCTGGGAATCTTCTTTTCTTTCCGGGAATCTTCTTTTCTTGCACATGCGCATTTCTTTTTCAATTACATTTCTCGCACGATTCTCCCATCATTGGTTCGAAAATCGTTTGTTTTTAAAAAAAAATTCCAACATGTTGGATTTTTTAAATTCGATGACCGCACGAAAATCGTCCGTTGCTGCAGCCCACTAATGGTGCGAAATTCATACGAAAATTCTTGGATAAGATTTTCCAAAGAAAGATCTTTCGAAATTAGACCCGTGTATGGCCAGCTTAAGTGAACGAAATGAATAAAAAATGTATCCGAAGTTACGAATTATCCAAAACAACAAATGCCGCATCTAAACAAATGGAACGTAATGAATTAATAATAATAAACAAAAATAATAATAATAATAAAAACATTTTATTATTTTTTATTATTAATTTGTTTATGGCATTTGTTATTTCGAATAATTCGTAATTTCGGATAAATTTGTATTCGTTACGTTCACTAACAGCCAAATTTGAAAGGAAATCCCAATACCTATAGTTTAATAGTTAGTAATAGTTAGGTTATTATTAGTTAGTTATTTCAGGTTTTCAGATTTACGAATTTACAAATTCTTTTGAATTTCTAATTTAAGAATTTTTTCGAATTTACAATATTTTTTTTTTAAATTTTTACAAATATTTGGAAAAGTTTGCGGGTTTTCGTTAATTATGATATTTCCAAATTAACAATTTTTTTGAAATTTGGAACAAAACGAATTGCACATGTCTACTTTTGAATAGGACAGATTTTAGGATAAAATGTATAGTTTCTTTTTTTTCATTTTTCTTTTCATTAATAGATTTTATTTGTATATATCAATAACATAGAAAGACAATGTATACATTGTACAACGTTCACAGAAACTTGCAGGCTAATATATAGTTTTTATTTACAGTAAAACATCAAGAAATACTGGTCAAAATAGAAAAAAAAATGCTCTAAAATAAAACATCTTTTGCAAAACAATATTGCCAAAAATAAAAATAAAAAAAGCAGTCACTCCCCTCCTAAAAAACAAAAAAACAAAAAAAAAAAACCCAATGTATACAGTATATTACTTTGTTTTAAGATACAGTTATTGATCAATTGTGGAGATGTAGGATTGGCTGTGGTCCATAAAGGGGGAACCGGTATGAGCGCCAAAGAGGTTAAAACAGATCACTGTAGTAATTAAAAATTGCCTTGTCTGGACTTCCCTTTACATTTTGCTGTGCAGAGAGACTCTGTCTCCATTTTCTGTTCCTGCAGCAGAGGAAGACAGAAGAACACTGCAACCATCTGAGAAAAAAAACGAAAATTCTCTGGTCGCAGATTTATGACCTCCCAGCCATGAAGGGGTTAATGCCTCTCCCTGCCAGCCAATGATTGGCACACAAAGTGCAGTTGCAGCATTTGCTGAATGTTGTAATATGTGACTGTCTGATCTCCCCCCAGGCTCAGTAACGACCAGCGATGGGTCTGTACAAGAAAATGATGGTGGGGATCTTCTCCAGAGAGTCCGATGAGACGTACCGCTGGCTCATCGACCTGCTGATATCGCCGCGGTTCCAGTCAGCGGTCCAAGATGTCCGTCCAGTCCTTGTGACCAACACCATGTGCGGAGACTCCGATCAGCTGGCCCAGGAGATCGACAAGTGCCACTTCGCCATTCTGTATCACACCAAGAAGAGAGGACGGCTGAACGTCACCGACGTCATCGACTCCTTGTATGACGAGGAGCTGAGACATCTGTCCAAGAAACTGGGTGAGGCATGAGTGCTGATACTGAGAATTACAGAGAGGGAAGTGGTACTGTGCAGAGTCCATACATACAGAATAAGAACAGATACCGAGAATTACACCCGACATACAGGACAGGAGAAGTGGTACTGTGCAGAGTCCATACATACATACATACAGAATAAGAACAGATACCGAGAATTACACCCGACATACAGGACAAGAGAAGTAGTACTGTGCAGAGTCCATAAATACATACAGAATAAGAACAGATACCGAGAATTACACCCGACATACAGGACAGGAGAAGTGGTACTGTGCAGAGTCCATACATACAGAATAAGAAGAGATACCGAGAATTACACCCGACATACAGGACAGGAGAAGTGGTACTGTGCAGAGTCCATACATACAGAATAAGAACAGATACCGAGAATTACACTCGACATACAGGACAGGAGAAGTGGTACTGTGCAGAGTCCATACATAAGTACAGAATAAGAACAGATACCGAGAATTACACCCGACATACAGAACAAGAGAAGTAGTACTGTGCAGAGTCCATACATACATACAGAATAAGAACAGATACCGAGAATTACACCCGACATACAGGACAGGAGAAGTGGTACTGTGCAGAGTCCATACATACAGAATAAGAGCAGATACCGAGAATTACACCCGACATACAGGACAAGAGAAGAAGTACTGTGCAGAGTCCATACATACAGAATAAGAACAGATACCGAGAATTACACCCGACATACAGGACAAGAGAAGAAGTACTGTGCAGAGTCCATACATACAGAATAAGAACAGATACCGAGAATTACACCCGACATACAGGACAGGAGAAGTGGTACTGTGCAGAGTCCATACATACAGAATAAGAGCAGATACCGAGAATTACACCCGACATACAGGACAAGAGAAGAAGTACTGTGCAGAGTCCATACATACATACATACAGAATAAGAACAGATACAGAGAATTACACCCGACATACAGGACAAGAGAAGAAGTACTGTGCAGAGTCCATACATACATACAGAATAAGAACAGATACCGAGAATTACACCCGACATACAGAACAAGAGAAGTGGTACTGTGCAGAGTCCATACATACAGAATAAGAACAGATACCGAGAATTACACCCAACATACAGGACAAGAGAAGTGGTACTGTGCAGAGTCCATACATGCAGAATAAGAACAGATACCGAGAATTACACCCGACATACAGGACAAGAGAACTGGTACTGTGCAGAGTCCATACATACAGATAGGGATGAGCCGAACACCCCCCCCCCCCGTTCGGTTCGCACCAGAACAGGCAAAAACTTTGTTTGAACAAGCGAACACCATTAAAGTCTATGGGACACGAACATCAAAAATCAAAAGTGATAATTTTAAAGGTTTATATACAAGTTATTGTTATAAAAAGTGTTCGGGGACCTGGGTCCTGCCCCAGGGGACATGTATCAATGCAAAAAAAATGTTAAAAAAACTGAAGTTTTTTTCAGGAGCAGTGATTTTAATAATGCTTAAAGTGAAACAATAAAAGTGAAATATTCCTTTAAATTTCGTACCTGGTGGGTGTGTATAGTATGCCTGTAAAGGGGCGCATGTTTCTCGTGTTTAGAACAGTCTGAGAGCAAAATGACATTTCTAAAGGAAAAAAAGTCATTTAAAACTACTCGCTGCTGTAATGAATTGTCGGTCCGGGAATACAGATGAAAGTTCATTGATAAAAATGGCATGGGATTCCCCCACAGGGGAACCCCGAACCTAAATTTAAAAAAAAAAAAAATGTGTGGGGGTCCCCCCAAATTCCATACCAGGCCCTTCAGGTATTCCCCCTTAAAATCCGTACCAGACCCTTATTCGTGCACGCAACCGGGCAGGCCGCAGGAAAAGAGAGGGGACGAGAGAGTGCCCCCACTCCTGAACCGTACCAGGCCACATGCCGTCAACATTAGGAGGATGTTTTGGGGTAGCCCCCAAAGCACCTTTTCCCCATGTTGATGGGGAAAAGGGCCTCCTTCTCACAACCCTTGCCCAGTGGTTGTGGGGGTCTGTGGGTGGGGGCTTATTGGAATCTGGAAGCCCCCTTTAACAAAAAGTGTAAAAAATTTGGAAAAAAGACAATAGAAGGTTTTTGACAATTCCTTTATTACTGTCTTCTTCTTTCCCCGCTTCTTCTTCCATCATCTTTTTCTAGTCTTCCTCCATCTTGTTCTTCCCCCGCTTCTTCCTCCAGCTTCTTCTTCTCTGCTTCGCCCTCGGATCCGCCTCATTGGGAGTCTCCTGCTGTGTGACGATTCTGTTCAGGTGACAGCTCTTATAAAACGGAGGCGGTGCCACCCAGTGACCTCGCCCCCTCTGACGCGCAGGGACTTCCCTCTGGCTTTCCCCGTGGTGTCAGAGGGGGCGAGGTCACCTGTTTACGTAACACGGGGGATGGGATCTGGTGGTCCCCTTGTTAAAGGGGACTTCCAGATTCCGATAAGCCCCCTGCCCACATACCCCCACAACCACCGGGCAAGGGTTGTGGGGATAAGGCCCTTCTCCCCATCAATATAGGGACAAGATGCTTTGGGGGGCTTCCTCAAAGCACCCTCCCAATGTTGAGGGCATGTGGCCTGGTACGGTTCAGAAGGGGGCGCTCTCTTGCCCCCCTCTTTTCCTGCGGCCTGCCCGGTTGTGTGCTTGGATAAGGGTCTGGTATGGATTTTTGGGGGACCCCCACGCATTTTTTTTATTTTGGTTTGGGGTTCCCCTGTGGAGGAATCCCATGCCGTTTTTATCAATGAACTTTTATGTGTATTGCCGGGACCGACAATTCATTGTAGCCGCGAGTAGATTTAAATTACTTTTTTTCCTTTTAGAAATGTAATTTTGCTGTCAGACAGTTCTAAGCATGGGAAAAATGCACCCCTTTACAGGTATACTATAGACACCCCCCAGGTACAAAATTTAAAGGAAAATTACACTTTTATTGTTTCACTTTAAGCTATATTAAAATCACTGCTCCTGAAAAAATTTCAGTTTCTAAATCTTTTTTTTGCATTGATACATGTCCCCTGGTGCAGGACCCGGGTCCTCAAACACTTTATGACAATAACTTGCATATAAGCCTTTAAAATGAGCACTTTTGATATCTCCCATAGACTTTTACAGGGTGTTCGGCGGTTTTCGAATTTGCCGCGAACACACAAAATTTTTGCTATTCGAGCAAACAGCCAATGTTCGAGTCGAACTCATGTTCGACCCGAACATAAAGCCCATCCCTACATACAGAATAAGAAAAGATACTGAGAATTACACCCGCACATACAGGACAAGAGAAGTAGTACTGTGCAGAGTCCATACATACAGAATAAGAACAGATACCGAGAATTACACCCGACATACAGGACAAGAGAAGTGGCACTGTGCAGAGTCCATACATACAGAATAAGAACAGATACCGAGAATTACACCCAGGATACAGGACAAGAGAAGTAGTACTGTGCACAGTCCATACCTACAGGATAAGAACAGATACCTAGAAATAAAACCCGACATACAGGACAAGAGAAGTGGTACTGTGCAGAGTCCATACATACAGAATAAGAACAGATACCGAGAATTACACCCAGGATACAGGACAAGAGAAGTGGTACTGTGCAGAGTCCATACATACAGAATAAGAACAGATACCGAAAATCACACCCGACATACAGGACAAGAGAAGTGGTACTGTTCAGAGTCCATACATACAGAATAAGAACAGATACCAAGAATTACACCCGACATACAGGACAAGAGAAGTGGCACTGTGCAGAGTCCATACATACAGAATAAGAACAGATACAGAGAATTACACCCAGGATACAGGACAAGAGAAGTAGTACTGTGCACAGTCCATACCTACAGGATAAGAACAGATACCTAGAAATAAAACCCGACATACAGGACAAGAGAAGTGGTACTGTGCAGAGTCCATACATACAGAATAAGAACAGATACCGAGAATTACACCCAGGATACAGGACAAGAGAAGTGGTACTGTGCAGAGTCCATACATACAGAATAAGAACAGATACTGAGAATTACACCCGACCATACAGGATAAGAGAAGTAGTACTGTGCACAGTCCATACATACAGAATAAGAACAGATACTGAGAATTACACCCGACCATACAGGACAAGAGAAGTAGTACTGTGCAGAGTCCATACATACAGAATAAGAACAGATAACAAGAATTATACCCGACATACAGGACAAGAGAAGTGGTACTGTGCAGAGTCCATACATACAGAATAAGAACAGATACCGAGAATTACACCAAGGATACAGTACAAGAAAAGTGGTACTGTGCAGAGTCCATACATACAGAATAAGAACAGATACCGAGAATTACACCCAGGATACAGTACAAGAAAAGTGGTACTGTGCAGAGTCTATACATACAGAATAAGAACAGATACCGAGAATTACACCCAGGATACAGTACAAGAGAAGTGGTACTGTGCAGAGTCCATACATACAGAGTAAGAACAGATACCGAGAATTACACCCGACATACAGTACAAGAGAAGTGGTACTGTGCAGAGTCTATACATACAGAATAAGAACAGATACTGAGAATTACACCAGACCATACAGGACAAGAGAATTATTAGATTGAAAAGCAGAGATATAAACTCAGTAATGTTATCTGATGTGTTCCATGTGACAGTTATGATTTAACTGCAATTCTCTTAAACTGTCACCATCTCTGTCTTTATCTCTCTGAGGCACACACTCAGAGTTCTATGAGTACATGATAAAAATTATAGACAGTATAATAAGTCTCTTTCTTTTCATCTCCCTCTCTTATTTACAGAGAGACATTGTTCAGGCAGAAGTTGGAGAGATACAAAGTAACATTAAAGTGTTACTAAACCCACAACAGTAAAATCAGTAATCTGTAGCTGCAGCATAGCATGCTTGTGATACTCACTGTGGAACTTAAGGGGTTGATCCTCTGCATTGTGTAAAAAGGCTCTTTGATCCTGTATGCATAGATCCTCCCCCTCCTGTAGGGTCTATCTGGGTAAGGCCAGCTAACACGGGTGGCTAAGATAGAACATGAAAGACACATAGCGGTGGAGAGCAAAAAAAAAAAATCTCAAGAAATTCTATGTAAACAGTAAAAAAGGGAGGACTGACCATATTGGCCCCCATAAAGAATGAGAAAGGACAGCTAGTGCATCCCATTGAGAAATAAATAAGCAACCAGAAGTCCTGGATGGCTTAACTCCAATGTAAAAAAGCATATAAAAAGTAAAGGAAAAGGCCTTCAAAAAAGACAAGGCTGAGGGAGCATCATCAGCATTCAGACTTTACAAAAAATGCAAAAAGAAATGTAAGGGTGCAATAAGGACGGCTAAGATAGAACACGAAAGACACATAGCGGAGGAAAGCAAAAAAAAATCCCAAGAAATTCTTTAAGTATGTAAACGGTAAAGACAGACCATATTGGCCCTATAAAGAATGAGGAAGGGAATCCGGTTACAAAGGATGGGGAGATGGCGAAGGTATTGAATTTATTCTTCTCCTCACTCTTCACGATGGAATCAGGGGGCTTCAGAAACCAAAACTGCAGTGTTTATCCTCAGGACACATCACAGGAAGCACCTCCATGGTTAACAGAGGACAGAATTAGAAATAGACTTGGGAAACTTAACATTAATAAATCACCGGGACCAGACGGCTTGCACCCGAGGGTACTTGGGAAACTCAGTCAACTAATTGCCAGACCATTGTTCCTAATTTTTACTGACAATCTACTGACTGGAATGGTACCAGCTGATTGGAGAAAAGCCAATGCAGCACCAATATTTTAAAAAGGGCCAAAATGCATACCTGGGAATTACAGACCAGTTAGCCTAACATCAATAGTATGTAAGCTCTTGGATGGGATGATAAGGGACTATATACAATATTTTAGTAATGAAAACTATCATTAGCAGTAATCAGCATGGTTTGGCAAGAACGATTCTTCATGAATCCAATCTATTAACCTTCTATGAGGAGGTGAGTTGCCAGCTAGATAAAGGAAGGCCCGTAGACGTGGCGTATCCGGATTTTACAAAAGCATTTGACACAGTTCCCCATAAATGTTTACTGTACAAAATAAGGTCCGTTGGCATGGACCAAAGGGTGGGTACATGGATTGAAAACTGGCTACAAGGGCGAGTTCAGAGGGTGGTGATAAATGGGGAGTATTCGGAATGGTCAGGGGTGGGCAGTGGGGTCCCCCAGGGTTCTGTGTTGGGACCAATCCTGTTTTAATTTGTTCATAAACGACCTGGAGGATGGGGATGGGGGAAACAGTACAATCTCTGTATTTGTGGACGATACTAAGCTAAGCAGGGCAATAACTACTCCGCAGGATGTGGAAACCTTGCAAGAAGATCTGAACAAATTAATGGGGTGGGCAACTACATGGCAAATGAGGTTCAATGTAGAAAAATTTCAAATAATGCATTTGGGTGGCAAACATATGAATGCAATCTATAGACTGGGGGGAGAACCTCTGGGGGGTTCTAGGATGGAAAAAGACCTGGGGGTCCTAGTAGATGATAGGCTCAGCAACAGCATGCAATGCCAAGCTGCTGCTAACAAAGAAAACAGAATATCGGCATTAAAAAGGGGATCAACTCCAAAGATAAAATGATAATTCTCCCGCTCTACAAGACTCTGGCCCGGCCGCACCTGGAGTATGCTGTCCAGTTCTGGGCACCGGTCCTCAGGAAGGATGTACTGGAAATGGAGCGGGTACAAAGAAGGGCAACAAAGCTAATAAAGGGTCTGGAGGATATTAGTTATGAGGAAAGGTTGCGAGCACTGAACTTATTCTCTCTGGAGAAGAGACGCTTGAGAGGGGATATGATTTCAATATAAAAATACCGTACTGGTGACCCCACAATAGGGAGAAAACTATTTTTGCGGAAGGGAGTTTATCAAGACTCGTGGCCACTCATTAAAATTAGAAGAAAAGAGGTTTAACCTTAAACTACGTAGAGGGTTCTTTACTGTAATGCCCCGTACACACGGTCGGATTTTCCGACGGAAAATGTCCTATCGGACAATGTTGTCGGAAATTCCGACCGTGTGTAGGCTCCATCTGACTTTTTCCATCTGATTTTCCGACGGACAATGTTTTATCTCCTGCTCTCAAATTTAATGACAACAAAGTCCTATCGGACTTTTTCCCATCGTGTGTAGCGAATTCCGACGGACAAAGTGCCACGCATGCTCAGATCACATTACAAGACCAAAGCTATTGGCTACTAGCCTCTACGTAGTCCCATCATACGCAACGAACGTCACCACGTTCAGGATGATCGGATTTTCCGACAACTTTGTCCGACCGTGTGTATGCAACGTCAGTGTCGGACAAAATCCGTCGGAAAAAATCTGACGGATTTTGTGGTCGGAATTTCCGACCGTGTGTACGGGGCATAAGAGCAGCAAGGATGTGGAATTCCCTTCCACAGGCGGTGGTCTCAGTGGGGGGCATTGATAGTTTCAAGAAACTATTAGATAATCGCCTGAACGACCGCAACATACAGGGATATACAATGTAATACTGACATATAATCACACACATAGGTTGGACTTGATGGACTGGTGTCTTTGTTTTCAACCTCACCTACTATGTAACTATGTAACACACAGGCAGGGTAGCCAACCTGCACGTGCTCAGTTGTGTCGTTTATGCTGGAGAGAACAGAGCTCAGAGCTAGCCAGGTCACATGATATTGACATCACACATGTGGGCGTGTATACAGGCTACAGTGGAAATCTCCTCCCACTGAACACACAGCTCTGGATAAACTGCAGGTTATCATGTGACCGTGGTATACAGATCAGTCAAAAAAGGTATAAAGTGGCAGTATTTTAATGTAAAAATAAGATTTTTAAGCTGTAGGCACTGTGGATGGGCAAACTAACTATTTTCATATTACTGGGTTTAGTAACACTTTAACCGCTTGCCGACCAGTGTGCGACGATATATATGTCGGCACAATGGCACGGCTGCGAAAATGGGCGTCCCCTTAAAGATGCAGCATTGTGGGCACGCGCCCACCACTTACTCCGTGGGTCCTTACTCCGTGGACTCGATGTCTGCCGGTGTCCCACGATCTTGTCACGGAGCGGCAGAACGGGGAGATTCCTACATAAACAAGGCATTTCCCTGTTCTGCCTAGCAACATGACAGAGATCACTGCTCCCTGTCATCTCCCTGTCATTGGGAGTGGTGATCGCTGTCATGTCAGTGGTAGCCCATCCCCCCCCCCACAGTTAAAACACCTCCCTAGGACACACTTAACCCCTGAATCGCCCCCTAGTGTTTAACCCCTTCCCGGGTCTGTACACCCGCTGTGCCCATTATGAGGGGTTCCCACCATCCCTGTGCTGAGTTCCCGGGTCTGTACACCGGCTGTGCCCATTATGAGGGGTTCCCACCATCCCTGTGCTGTGCTGACTTCCTGGGTTTTTAACTTTTAGGTTTGGCAAGAACAATTACGAATGTTCATTATGAATTTGGATCCGAAATTCGTAAACGAAATTTCGTACAGAATTCGTATGCATAAAAATTTGTATTTTGGATTTGTACGAATTTCTGGAAATTAGTACGAATTTTTGATTCGTACGAAACTAATCGCACATGTCTATCAGGTACGTGACAGAGCAGGAGATCTTCTGATTGCAGTGACTTAGTAGTGGGCTCGTTGGAGCTCTGCATGGATACCATTGCTTTTCACACAGAACAAGGGTCCTTCTCTGCGGCAAGCTGGCAGGGGGCAGGCTTTTTTACCCTTTCTGGAAAAAAAATTATTGTAATGCCGCGTACACACGATCGGAATTTCCGACAACAAATGTTGGATGTGAGCTTGTTGTCGGAAATTCCGACCCGTATGTAGGCTCCATTGGACATTTTTTGTCGGCATTCTCGACAACAAAAATTTGAGAGCTGGTTCTCAAATTTTCCGACACAATTCCGATGCACAAAATTCCACGCATGCTCGGAATTAAGCAGAAAAGCCGCACTGGCTATTGAACTTCATTTTTCTCAGCTTGTCTCGTGTGTTGTACGCCACCGCGTTCTTGATGTTCGGAATTTCCGACAACATTTGTGTGACCGTGTGTATGCAAGACAAGTTTGAGCCAACATCCCTCGGAAATAAATCCAGGATTTTGTTGTCGGCATGTCCAATGGTGTGTATGCGGCATAAGACTCTACTCATATTTTATTTTTATGCACCTGGAAAAAATTTGGCGGATTTGAACTGAAGATCCAATTGGGCTTCAAGGAGAAGTACGGCCAAAGCTTTTTTTGGCTGTACATCTCCTATGGATCCCAAGAGTGCAGTTCCTTCTACATTCCTGTGACCCATTTTCAGCCAAAAGTGGGTTGAAGCCCGCTCCCGGCCGACTTCACAAAGCCAGTCCAGGCTGTGAAAAGATCCCAACCATATGGCCGGGATCTGCCCAGAAGCCTGGACCGGCAGCTGGCTCAGCCTTTTAGCGAAGCCGCAAAGAGCCAAAATCAGTACATCCTGCCCCCTCCACAGCCCAGCCCACCAGTGAGTGCTGGACAGAGAGCAGAGAGCCACTGACTGGCAGTCAGAGTGGAGGGGGAGAACTGAGCGATCAGTGGTGTTGGATCTCTCAGTTCTCCCTGCAGAGCGGGTGAGGGACAAATGCAGAATTGTATCAATGCTGCATCCACCTAGGTTCATTCTTTCTTAGGTTCATTCTTTCTTAGGTTCTTTCTTAGATTCTTCCCTTTCTTTCTTTCTTTGGTCCTTTCTTTCTTTGGTTCTTTCTTTCTTTCTTTCTTTGGTTCTTTCTTTCTTTTTTTCTGTGGTCCTTTCTTTGGTTCGTTCTTTTTCTGTCTTTCTTTCGTTGGTTCGTTCTTTCTTTCTTTCTTTCTTTTCTTTCTTTCGTTGGTTCGTTGGTTCGTTCATTCGTTCTTTTATACTTTCGTTGGTTCGTTGGTTCGTTCATTCGTTCTTTCATACTTTCGTTGGTTGGTTGGTTCTTTCTTTCTTTGGTTGGTTCTTTCTTTCTTTGGTTGGTTCTTTCTTTCTTTCTTTGGTTGGTTCTTTGGTTCTTTCTTTCTTTGGTTCTTTCTTTCTTTCTTTTTTTCTTTCTTTGTTTCTTTCTTTGTTTCTTTCTTTCTTTCTTTCTTTCTTTCTTTTCTTTCTTTCTTCTTTCTTTTTCTTTCTTTCTTTCTTTCTTTCTTTCGTTGGTTCGTTCTTTCTTTCTTTCATTGGTTATTTCTTTCTTTCTTTCTTTCTTTTCTTTCTTTCTTTCTTTCTTTCTTTCTTTCTTTCTTTTTCTTTTTTTCTTTTTTTCTTTCTTTCTTTCATTGGTTATTTCTTTCTTTCTTTCGTTGGTTATTTCTTTCTTTCATTGGTTATTTCTTTCTTTCTTTCGTTGGTTATTTCTTTCTTTCATTGGTTATTTCTTTCTTTCTTTTTTTTCTTTCTTTCTTTCTCCCAAACTTTTTTTCTTTTAAAGTAGATGTGAACCCTCATTGGACAACATTCAGTTTTCTGTATACACTGTGTTTCATAGACAATCTCATTCCATTTCCCTCCAGGAAGAGAGCGGGTCATCGTGCTGTTGGATGATGTGGAAACTGATGACTCGGAGGTCTTTCTTTCTTTCTTTCTTTCTTTCTTTCTTTCTTTGGTTGTTTCTTTCTGTCTTTCTTTCTTTCGTTTGTTCTTTCTTTTGTTTTGTTCTTTGGTTCTTTCTTTCTTTGGTTCTTTCTTTATTTGGTTCTTTCTTTCTTTCTTTCTCCCAAACTTTTTTCTTTTAAAGTAGATGTGAACCCTCATTGGACAACATTCCATTTGCTGTGTACACTGTGTTTCATAGACAATCTCATTCCATCCAGGAAGAGAGCGGGTCATCGTGCTGTTGGATGATGTGGAAACTGATGACTCGGAGGTCTTTCTTTCTTTCTTTCTTTCTTTCTTTCTTTCTTTCTTTCTTTCTTTGGTTGTTTCTTTCTGTCTTTCTTTCTTTCGTTTGTTCTTTCTTTTGTTTTGTTCTTTGGTTCTTTCTTTCTTTGGTTCTTTCTTTCTTTGGTTCTTTCTTTCTTTCTTTCTCCCAAACTTTTTTCTTTTAAAGTAGATGTGAACCCTCATTGGACAACATTCCATTTGCTGTGTACACTGTGTTTCATAGACAATCTCATTCCCTCCAGGAAGAGAGCGGGTCATCGTGCTGTTGGATGACGTGGAAACTGATGACTCGGAGCTCTACAACCAGATACTCCGAGACCAGCCACTAATTGATGAGCTTTCGGGGCTGTTAATCATCATGAACAAAGATGAGAAGAGTCAGTATGACCGCAGCGGAGGTGGCGCGACCTCAGACAGCCGCACCTATCAACAGAGCATGACGATCCATTCCACGGAGAAGATAGAGAAGATCAGGGCACAAATAATAAAAGGTAACAACCTATTAATTTGGAGCTTCCAAATTTTTTTTTTCATTGTCTCCGGCAAGATTGGTAATATACATTTGATTTTATGTTTCATTTTAGATCTACCTTTTACATTTTCTCAGCCCATAACTGTCATGTTAATTAGCAGATTTCCACCTGCGGAGGGTAAAATACAATTCAGGACAGGAGGGCTTGGAGGTCCTACTCATAGGAGCTAGACATGCGCACTGTCCAAAAATTGTTTGTTTTCGTTTCATTGTTTGTTTTTTTTTGTTTGTTTTTTTCAGGTCTTTTGTTCTGATCGAAATTTATTATTTTGAATAAATTCGTAACTTTGGAAAAATGTTAAATCTTTTACGATCCATTCGCTTAGATGCGGTATTCATTATTTCGATAATTCGTGAAAATCCAGAATTCGAAAATTTGAAAGAACCAAAATCAGAAAATCAGAAATAATAACTAACTAATTAATAATAATAACTAACTATTACATTTTACAGGCATTGGAATTTCCTTTCAAATTTGGCTGTTAGTGAACGTAACGAATATGAATTGATCCGAAGTTACGAATCATCCAAAAAAACGAATGTCACATCTAAACGATTGGAATGTAACAAATTAACCGTTTGCCGACCGCGTCACGCAGATATACTGCGGCAGAATGGCA